>NKCI01000021.1:0-364013 GCA_003946985.1 Fusarium duplospermum | reverse complement strand
GTGCTACAACAGAGAGAGAGAGAGAGAGAGAGGCAGGCAAGAAAAAAGAAGTGGATTTGTTAGATTTGCCTTAGGTTGCGGGCGACGACTTGCGAACGAGCGAGTGATTGAGCGACAATCACCTCAGCCAAGACATGCCATCTGTTGACCTCTCCATACAGGAAAATAATCTACAGAAGCGCCCAATATTTTGATTGAATTGGGGTGGAACGGGGGATTGTGTGGAAATGGGCTAGCCAGCGAACAAGCACCATTCAGTTGGGTACCCGCCCGAGAAAGTACTAACCTCTCTTCCCCGAGTCCGAGTCGAGTAACTTTTTGTCGAATCGCCAGGGGGGAAAGACACACGACGATGTGAGGACCCCGTATGTGTTTTAGTTTCCAAGGGAGAGAGGAGAGTGCAAAAAAACAGCACCCATCATCAGTTTTTAACTTGGAGCACAGAGATTGGACCAATGTTGCCATTTCGGGCGCTAGATCAGGTTCTGGACAGCTTTCTCATCAACTTTTTGCTCCCATCACAAAGAGAGAGAAACAGCACAAGTTGCTCATTGGTTTATTTCGTTCAACAAGCCAACGTTGATTGGCGACAGGGTCCCCGAACAGACGCGACTTGGAACTGAACTGAACTGAACTGAACTTGACAGCGACCTTGTTCTCGTGCAGGCGCCTTGGTTGATCATTGCGTCCACTAGGTCGGTACTAGTACTTCTCGTGAACAGCCATCGACCACAACAAAAAAAAAATTGGACTTTTGTCAACAAATGTGCTCTCCTTTGTTTTGGCAATGGAGGAATAAAAGCATCTCTTATGCATTATCACACTCTGTTCTTCTTCAATGCCCTTTTTCTTCATTGTCACCCTCTCTCCCTCGAATCTTGTATTGATTGTCAGATGAAACATAGACGCATTCAACCAACTCATGCGCGCCATTCTAGATCCACTCCCGGCATGACGCTCGGCCCACTCCTCTTCTACTCTCTCTCTCTCTCGACTCACTGTTTTTTTTTTCCCTTCTCAACCTCAGATAAGGTGCTACTTCGATGAGTCGGATGCAACTCTAAAAACGGGGGGTGTCCCTGGGTTTATTTATCCTCAAACTCTGTTTATTGTTTTTAAAATCACGTTCTTTTTCCACTCACAGCTCGTATTTACAATGTCAACATTTGAGATTGCCCAGCCAGCCCCCAGTTGACAACTCATGACACCGCCCTTTTTTTTCGATGGATACGAAATGGGATCGATGGGACTAAAAAAAAATCGAACCAGGGTCATGGCCCAAAGAAAAAGAGAGAGAGTGATACAAATGGGCTCGGTTCCTCTACCACTAGAGTGCGAATGATCGACCCCAACGAGCACCCGCGCCGCCCCCATGACTCTCTCTCTCCCCTTCGCCCCCCTAGTTAGCACCCGCGCCCGTAAACTCATTACGAATTACGTGCGTGCGCCAAGCTTTGGTTCTTCCCGGGTCTGGGTTGAAGAGTGACAATCATGGCTCGATACAAGTTCACAAGTCCCAGATGAGGTCCCCTTTTGGGGTTATGCGCCCGTCGTATCTTGTTCTTTTCTCTCGAGTTTCCATCACTTTCAGCTGATGTATAAGGTAGACAGACAATAATGTCATGCACGCCCGTCAGGTACTTGTCATGCTCTAATCTTACCTACCGCGGTTGTGCCTTGGTGCGACAGTAAGACCTTCGGCAGTGTCGGCCACAGCACACAAAGGGACATTCAAGAAGGAAGCAACATAAAACATGTGCTGATGAAAATACCGAAAGCGAGTGATGTTCATTCATTCAGTGGCAGTCCCCCATTTTCTGATTATGATGACATGTCCGCTCCCGTCGACTGGACCACCGAAACCAATCAAAGGAAACGAAAGGCCCGTGGTCCAATTCGAAAAAGCACACGCCTCTTTACGGTGCTTCGAACCAATGAGCAAGTGTCGAATCACCGTGGGGCCCAGAAATCTTGCTTGCAATCTCGCAACTTCATGGAACCCAGAAACATTCCCCCCCGGCCTTGGGCGCACGCCCCTCAGTTTTCTACACGCCCTTTTCGGTTTCCATCCCGGTCCCCAAGCAATGAGGAATCCCTTTGGTGCGTTGCTTCGACTGGATGGATCTTTTCAATCCTTGGTTAATGTCAATGCTCTCTTCTTTGACACACGACAACTCAACTTTTGTCCCCCCGTGTTAAACGTCACCCTCGAAACTGCCGAGGTTGGATCTAGATGGAGGGGGACTCTCTTTTTTGCGCGAGTGTTGTACATACATACAGGAACATACATAGTGGCAAAGCAAGGGTTAGACGCGCACAGGAAGAAAAAAAAGGGAAATGGCTCCACGTTCTCTCTCTCATTTTCTTGCCCATCTAGAACAAATAAAACTCGTAAACCTACCTACCTACTCAAGCATCATGTCGCGCACACGTGCACTCGCACTTCTTGTTGGACAGATCGCGAGAAGGAACAAGAGTTGATGCAACAAGTGCTTACCCTTACGACAAGAGCATAATACTGTCTGTCAGACTTGCAGAAACAGGGGGTGTTTTGGTTGGTTAAGTCTATACCAACAAAAAAGCACAAAGCCCTTTTTTTTCCTTCTCGGAACTCTTACAGTGGATCCATCTCTTTTGCCTACCTACTCAGACAATGGGAAAACCATGCTCTCATGACTCGACGAGATAATCAGATGTCGAGTCCTCTTTGGCGGAAGAGCGCGCCGCCAACAAGAGTAAATCGACCCATATCTCTCCCACACACGCATACCCCTGCAAGTCCTCTTGTCATTTTACGTTTTCTACTTCTTTTGGTTTCAATAGCTCAGGTAACCAACCGGCAGACGGTCCTACACAGTGTCAAAAAAAAAACACGTCACGCAAAGCTCTCCGTTTTGGGAGGATCTTCAAGTAAGAGACCCTGTCAGAGCAAAGTTTACGCCAATGATCCTTTCTTCATTTCGACATACTCATCCTTTTTACATGGTCCTTGTTTCGTAATAGACTTGCAGTAAAAAAGTATGCGCATTTACTTTTAATTAATTCCCTCAGTTGCGACCCTGAGTTGTGAGTGGGAGCGAATGACTATCCTCCCGAGTACCACAACAACAAACTGCATTGTAGACTCGGAGTTTCTTTCCTGCAACATGCCAGTAGTAGTAAAACACCCCCCTTTCTCGGCCATGTTTACCCGTCCTGTGTCGCCGAGTAGGTTCAAGGGCAACAATAAATGAAAACAAAAAGGGCGGACACTTGTGCGTCCTTCGTGTGCAACTCCCGGGTAGCACCGCTTGATCGCGACTGGTTGGACTCGGGAGAGACATTTCTGACGAACGAGCCGCTGTTCATAGCCGAAGCGATGTCTAGTTCCAGGTTACTTTTTCTCGATTCGTACATAACTCGATGCAGAGGCGATTGTGGGACATGCACTGTCTAGGTGCAGTTGGCGACATGCCAGTTGTCCGTCCATGCGAGTTGAGTCAGTCAACCTTGAATGTAGCGCTGAGTCTGGCTTCCAGATATTACTGCCAACATGCGCTCGCAAACTCGACATGCTACTATTTTCAAGGGTTCAATGGACCAACATATCCTTACGATGCTTACTCTCAACTGTTGGTTCTGACAACTTGTATGCAACGCCTGATGCCATTCATGACTTGCACGTCGCCCCAAGTCTTGATCAACCAACAAGACCCCATCACAACCACTCGAAACTTGGCACACGTAAGCTCATCTCGCATGACTTGCTTCACGTCCACGATGCATCCTGGATATCTCCAATCTTGTCACGTCGATTCGTGTGCGCGATGCCAGATGTATCATGTTCCTCCGTCCTATCTATCTGATACAAATTAGCCTTAGAGCCTGACCTATTACCTAGCCCCCCCGTCCCCGTCCCCGTCCCGCGACCACCACCCCTACCCTGCCTCCTCTGCCCTCCCTCCGCGCGGCTCGTCTTCTTGCGCCCTCCTGCCCGCCTCCCTTGTTGCTTGACCTCTCAACAGCCTCTCCTCCCCGAAGGCCCCCTCGCCGAACCTCATAAAGTTGACGAGGCCGCGGTCCACAATCGCCACCAGTACGTTGCGGTGTCCGTGCTTCAGGCGCTGATACATCCGTCCGGGTCCCTTCCATGCCTCATTGGGCGGGTCGTGAGGCGTCGATTCTAAGAGGGCCTCAATCTCCTCTAGGGTCGGAACGAATGTGTCACCGGCGTCGACCACGGCGATGCGGAAATCCGGCGGCGGTGGGTTCTTCTTGGAGAAAGGTGCGCCGCCAGACTTCCACACGTGCCAGAAGACCCGGTATGGTTCCTGCGGTGGGTGTATTGTGGGAGGTGTAGGCAGCGGTTTATGGCGGGGGAGGATGGCGAGTTGATCGTAGATGGGCCTGTAGGCACGGTAGAGTCCTGGCTGGACAAGAGGTCCTAAAGGCTTCTGCCTTAAGGGTGCGGCGTCCGAGCTAAAGAAGGAAAACAGCCACTGCCAGAGGGTCTTTGACGCTGGAGCCTGAGATGGTGCCTCGTAAGGCGGCGCCCGTAGGACGTAGAAGCCTGCTCGCTTTAGGTGCGAAAAGACCTGGAACTGAGGCAATGTGATCTTGCCCCTCTCTCCTTCATGTCCGATGAGGAGTGAATATGCCGCCTCGAGACTCAGCGGGAGTCCAACATCGTAGTTGTCTGGTCCTAGATCCGTCCTTGGGGTTCCGTCACTCGACAGAAGCTCCTCCAATTGTCGCTCCGGCCACCAGAGGTCCACGGTCCCTCTCTCAACCAGATAGAGAGCTTCTTCAGGCAGAAGCCAGAGTCGTCCCGCACCAAGGCGCTCAACCTTGCCGGGAACCGCACGCCCAATATCCTTCTGCCAGCTTCCACGCTCCTGCTCGACCATGACGACTCTATCCCGTAGCCAGAGACCCTCTCGGTCGCCAGAGTGCTCAGTATCAGCCCACCAGTCCGGAAAGCACCAGCCACGCACCCAGGCCTCCTCGCGATGTATCCTCGTGTAGCCCAGGACGTTGTCCATGACCTTGCGACTCTGCTCGAGGAGGTTATCCTGCGCGCGAGTCCCATGCGACTCAAAGTCCTTTTCGCCCTTGCGGATAGCCTTTCCCGAGACGCCGGCCTTGTCAAACATGGAGAGGAATAGCTTGTAGTCGGGCGCATCTTCGTCGGCGTCTTCCGTAGCAGCGGCATTCGCGCCGTTCGCCGGCGTAGCGACGGTGGGGTTATCGTCGTCGTCAAAAGCCATGACGGGCGGTTGAGAGTGGCTTCGATAAATACTCAAAACAGTCGCGGTGATTTAAAGAGTTTCGGTCAGCGATTCAGGATATGCTGACACCAGTATAATAGCGGTCTGGTTGAAGAGGAGAAGACGTAAGTTGAAGAAATAATTCCATGCGAGGCTGTGACTCTGTGAAGCCTTGCTCCCCGCGCCCCACCTTGATCTCACCGAAGCTGCCGACTTAGCTCGCACTATCTCGAAGCCACTCAACGAATCATCGCTAACTTGGCCGAGTGGTTAAGGCGCTGTGTTTAGGATCTCATCAAGTTCCAAACCCGCAGTGGGAAACCGCGGAGGTTCGAACCCTCCAGTTAGCATTCAGCGATTCTTCTCCTTTTTTGCCCTTTTCAGCAAATATCATCAACGCAACTGGTGTGGCTCTTGTCATTGCTGGTTTGTCTGTTTGGATGGTTCTCAGTGATCGGTGGTACTCCCGGATTGACAATGTGGTGGCATCTTTTTGCTCTTCCTCATGGGAACTTGATTCAGTTGTCTTGACGCCCAGAGTTACTCACCTTGCCTTCATATCCTAAAATGCAACTCAAGAAAACATTATTCCCTTCCAGCTTGTGATGACCGTCTAGGTACACCATGAAATCAACATCCCTCACCAACTCATTGCCGTGCATCATGTCTGGGCAAGTTCCCATTTGGCGACAACGTCACCAAGCCCACATCTTCATCAATACATCTTCATTCATCTCGCTACTGCGTATTGACATCTACTAAACATTGCTTGTTGCACTTGCCCACTGCCTGTGCCCAGAACCCCTCCCTCCTAGGTAGTCCTCCGGAACGCCATGAACTATGCCCGATTATAAGAGCCCCATCCCATCTTCGCCAAACCCCTGAAATGCAAACGCCCCTGGGTATACTTCGAGTGGCGGACCTGGCCTCCTTCCCTCTGGACCGGCTCAAACCGTCGCCTCCGTCCATCTCCGCTTCCATCTGTCGTGACGCTGCCGGTGCGATCCAGTCCCGAAGCCGGAGTGCTGTGACGTTCGGCCTTGGGGGATTTCCTAACGCGGGAGATTTTGTTTCTTCCGACGCGGCACCGCCTGCAGCGATATACGGGGCGCAGCAGGCGTCTCTCCGTCATCGTGCGGACGTGGCGTGCGGCTCTGGAGGCTGCTATAAGGTGACTATCTCGGAACCCGTATTTTCGTCACTCAATGAATGGCTTCTTTTGTCCGCCCACCATGCAGAGACCCAGGGCTCGTAATGAGTCGCGATCGTTGGCGAGGATAATGGTCTGCGCGGGCAGCATGGGGTTATTGGGGTCGACGTGTGAGGCTTCCTTGGCCGCTTGCTCGATGGCGTCCATTTCTTCTTTGCACGCTTGTTGGTCGAGAGGGCAGATGACGATCGGTTGTCGTAGTGTCACGTCGCGAGCGCCGCTTAGATTGACCTAGGAATGTTAGCAAAGACGAGATAAAAGAAGAGCAGAGCCCATACCTTGATGCTGAGATAAAATTCAATCTTGTAGAGAGTCGAGGTGGTGGTAAATGATGTGACCTCGTAGAGAGGGAACTGTGGTTTTCCCCTCTTGATAATTCCATCTGGATCGCGCAAATCCTTGGAAGGAAAATTGAGGCCTATGTTGGTAGCATATCCTGCCTCTGGTATTTTCGTCTTGACCACCTGGACCTGTCTTGATATCTTGTTCACTTTCTTTGAGGGTTCGTCGCCCTCCGGGTTGTATGTAATCTCCTCCTCGATGGTCAGGGTGATCTTGTCAATGGTGACTCGCTTTGCCTTGTGCAGCCAGTCGGTGTTGGGTGACAATTTGATATATACTGTGATGGGGTCGCTAGGGCCGTAGCTCCATCGTGGGAGGTTGATGCCCAGGTGGACAATGTTGTCGTTGGTTACGAGCTTGGACTCGGGTTTGTTGTACATGCCAAAAGTGGAGAGGGTATCGTATCGCAGAAGTGGTATAGGGAAGCTGTATTTGTACTGGTTGCTGTGGCCCTGCTGGACCGTGACGACAAGTTCGTAGTATGTCTCGGCGGTTCGACTCGGGAGCTGAAGAGAGGCTGGGGGGATGCGTCGATTCGACTCTTCTCCGCCGCGGCCGTAGGGAATAAATAGGACGAACGGGAGGTCCATGGCGATGACCTTTTCGGCCTCCCTCCCGGATGCGCAGCGAAAGAGAAGTTGCTCCTTGCCGACGAGGTCTGTCGTCTCTCGTCGGGGGGCGCCGAGATGTCGTTTCGTAAGGCTGTCGGCGTCGGGGTGGATGGTCTCTCGGCGCTGAAGACATATTCGAACGAGGGAGATGGGTACGGGCATAGAGTAGCCCTGACCAGGACGGATCTCGACCTTTCCTTCGATGCGCGGCTTTGTCAATTTGTCAGCTTTGTGCGGAAGACATTCGTTCACGCGCAACAGAGCGAGAAGGCTCGGAGCGTAAGCACACGAGATTGAACGTACCAGAGTCGCAGAGATGCCGGGGTAGCCCACGAGGAAGCTGCTATTGGGAGGGCCGGATACCCTCACACTCGCGGGAGCCGACATGATGGCGTTGTGCTGCTGGAGGGGGATGTTGGGAGGCATTGCGACTTTGTGGTCGGTTGGAGCGGCGGTGTCGTCGAGCTGCGGGTGGGGGAGATGACGGCGACGAAGGCAGAAGCGGAAGCGGAGCGGGAGCGGGCGGCTGGCTGAGCCCCGAGGGCGACGAGAGCGTCGGGCGCTACGCCAGAGCCGGAGGGTAGAGGTTGAGCCAGTGTCGAGGAAGCCAGAGCGGGCGCGATAGCTGTCGACTTGGGGATGCGGCGGGCATGAGAGTCTGAGTCTCTCAGCAGGCAGAGAGGGACGGGGACGCAGAGGGACGAGATGCGTCGGTCGCTGTGCTAGGTAGGCCACCCACTCACTACACTAAGCAGGTGGTGTGCGGGATCGGGGAGCAACAAGACGGGGTTCGCCAAGACCGATGCGGGGGGGGGGGGGCTTCAGTTGTATAATAAGAAGAAACAAAGTGGCAATGGAAGCGAGCGTAGAATATAGAGGGTTTATTAGAGACGATGTGACGACGGTTAAAGGATCAAAGTTGGCGGTCGCATCACGGTTCAGCCAGGAAAACGGTACGGTAAAGGTAAGGTAGGTCAAGGTTGGGCGGCCCCCTCCTCTAGGTACAGTACCTACCTGTAGGTAGTAGGTAGGCTAGTCCTGTAAAGCACTGGACGGAGACGCGGGCGCGAGGCTCTGAGTGGAGTAATGCAGGTAAATGGTGATGGGATGGATGGATGGAGGGCAATATTCTTCAGCTGAGTCTGGGGGGATTGAGTGAAGGACAAGTCTGCACTGCAAAAGCACAGCCTGAATTATTCAGCTATATCCTCTAGTAGTTTAGGTGTGCGCTGTCTTTCAACAGCCTATACAGTCCAGGGTCCAAGATCGTCCACCTCACGCGCGGCGCGGCAAGGCAGCCTCGACGTTCTTAAGGCTGACTTGTCTCTCTAGCCTGGGGGGGGGGGGGGGGGGGGGGTAGGTCAGTCAGCAGTGGGGAAACATTCATGGGATCCATGCCCGCAAATAATGATGACAGGTTGTATGAGAGGCTTTTGTTTCTGAATTGTCCTATTTGACCAACGAAATAAAATAGTAAATAAACTTGAACAATGGCATTCGTCTAAACCTTGCATTTTAAACTCAAGCCTCAACTCGCCGTTTCTTGCCTCCAACATTTCGTTGCCATGGCACCCGGCTCCGTCTCCATCAAATGTTGATCCCTCCTCACGTCAGTCATAGGCTCGCTCTCCTCCTCCTCTCAAATGCTACCCCAGCTTGCCCAGCCCAAGCAGAGGCACAGCCGAGCTCCTCTCCTGCTGCCCTAACCAGGAACCCACATCTGACAGCAAGCAACTCTGACTCTCCCTCCCCTTTCGCTCTCGCTTGCGAATCCCTCGCCCCAGAAGTATTCAACCAAAGTCCCTCGCCTTTAGCTGTCTGCTGCCCAAACCCCAGTCTCATGATGGTGGCGTCGTGCTCGGAGATAAAACACGGACGGACAGGCCAGCCAAGGGCCATTCCCCCACTGTCGTAGATCAAGATAGTCATCGTTAGCGTCAAAACGGATCGAGCCACTGTGGCTGGTGCATTGTTCAAGTCTAATTTAAGAGGTCTGATCCTCCTCCCCCTTCATCTGCCCAAGTTGCGATGGCTGTCGCTGTAGATATTGTGTCGGGGGATGGGTACTAAATAGGTAGTGGATAACGGCTCAGCCACATGTTGAATCTCTGTTTCTGTCCTTGTTCGATTCGTATTCCCTGAGGCTTGTAGGGCTGATCATTTGTTACTCTGGGATGCCTTGCTCGGAGGCTCCAAGTTGAAGCAGAATTCGGTCCTGTCAGATCCAGATGAGATCATCGATATGGGGCTTATGCGATGATAGTCTTTCGATCGACTGAGCCTTCAAGATGATGAATTTGCAGTTATTCTTCTCATCCCAATACGTATTCCTCTGTTGACCCCTGCCACCTCATGGAGCTCATCAAGTATACCTAGACACTCGAAATCACAAGCTTTGATGCCGACTATTTGCCATTGGAACAAGGAGACAGGCAATAATTTCCCTCTTTACTCTCTCTTGGGCCTCTTGGCTGCCTGCTCCGACCTGCCCAAACCCCATCTCGATGTCGACGGACTCTCGCAAATTGTTGCCGTAGCTCGCCTTAGCGTGGGGTCTGACGCAAGCGTTGCAGCTGACGACGATGCTCACAATACCCAGACAGATGCTCTCACCCTTGGAACAGGGGATATGAGTTCACTGTCCGTAGAAGGAAGGGCGGCATCCAAGCCGTCGGGTCCACGCTGCTCCTGCAGGCGTAGGAGGCCTTCGTTGGGTCAGCTAAGTCGCATGAGTCAGTAGTGGTAGCTGACTGCGTCCTATACGAGAGGGGCCAAGATATCTCACCGACACAACAAAATACGGTATCCTCCAACCCGATGTTGAAAGGGTCTACGTAACCTTGGGCGGTTATTGTGCCTTATTATCAGTTCACCATGAGCCAGGTAGCTGGTCATCCAACATGCATCATACTCGTGCAAGGATGTCCGCCCCATGGGCGACGCGTGTTCAAACGAAAAGAGATGGGAACTGCAGTCATGGCCTATACCAGCTCGGCACTTGTCCCCCGGCTGTATCAACATCGGACGGGACTTGGCATCGAGATGGTGGACCCTGATCTCCGTGTGGGGCCGATAAGTAGACCGGGGGCCCGGACCGGGACCCCCGGTCTGCCGGAGCGGCACGGCAGTTGGCTCTGTTTCATGATGAGGACTCAAACCGTAAAAGCACTCCCTGAAGGGCATGGTATTCTCAGCGTGATCACTAATTCCATTTGCCTGTATTATCATCAGAGACGATATCACGCCATGAAAAGTGCGCCTTCACAATTAAAGCAAAGACCCCTTAACCACTCCCTAATCTCCACCATGCCCATACTTATCCCGCGCTGCTATAGCTCTGTGAACTCCCCGCAGCCCCCGAGGATCAGGATGGTCATAGCCACCTCGTCTTCTTCTTCTTGTTCTGACCAGTTGGGCTCCCGGGCCGCTTCTTCCCCTTTTCCCTATTCACTAGCTGTACCTTTTGAGATACCCGCGGCTCCATGCCGTACGTGTTACGATCGGCCCAGATATCAACGGTAATCTGGCTCGCTCCAGGGCGCCCAGCAACGTCAGTGTCGACGATGCGCTTGTGGTCCATCTTGTGATCAAACGTGACAACAGGTCGCTCTTCTAAAGGGTCTAGATGGGAGCCTCGCACGAGCTGCTTAACCTTGTGCCGCTCCCACCGGCGCTGACCAGGCATGCGATCTGCTCCGAGCACGTCACGTCTATCTTCACCGAACCAAATGTCCATACCAGGTGCTCCGGCAAAGTAGCACACTTGGAATGGGAGCATGCCAGAGAGACGAGCGTCCTTTGGGTTCTTCTTTCGCTTTGCCAAGGCGGCCTCGCTGACATTTTCCCCGCGCTCGCGGCGAATTTTGATCTCTTCCTCGTTCAGCGGCCCGTCATCAGGCTCTATACCCTCGAGAAGAATCATGACGGGGACGATACCGCCTAGCTCGCGACGCTCTTCAGGCCAAACTGGATTGTCACCTACGAGTGACTGACCATCATGACGACAGACGTCAACGCGCATCTCGTAAATCGAGGCGAGGGTGGAAGAGTTCGCCGTGTTGACATGGGTGTGCGTCTGAGGAGGATACACTGCTCGATCAATACCGATGATATCTAGGTCAGTGTTGTATAGACAAGGGTGAGTAGCGCCGCTGTCGAGCTGCATGAGAAAGAAACACCGCGGCGCCGCCTCGTCGTCTTCAACCCAGCAATCGTCCCTGACATGGGGCTTGCGCGTGCTTCTAACCCTCGTCTTGTACGCGAGAAACTTGCCAGTCTGAGTCGGTGCCGTGCCGTCACGGCTGTGGAAGCCTTTGACGCGGCGGAATCCCATGGTGATATCCCAGGCCAGGGGCGTACCGCCGCACAGTCCGTTGGAGTCTTTCGCTGGCTGAGCCCATGTGGCTGCCATGAGAGACGGTTGGTTACCGGCAGCTGGAGCCAGCGGTGGCTCATACCAGAGCCATCCTGGGCCGTGCTGCTCATAGTATCGGTCGAGTCTCTCCGCTCGATCATGAGTGAAGGAGTCGTAGGAGTAACAAAGGTCGACAAGGTGGCCGGCGTAGAACAGAGCCCATATGTCCCAGTATCGGATAGTCCCTTCTTCGTAGGCTTTGATAGCAGCGCGGATGTTGATGTTTGCGGTTGGGCATTCGTTTCTCTCCAAAGTATGCTTTAGAAGACGGATGCGTTCCTGGACTTTTTCTCGTTTGGTAGACTCAAGTTGATCACTGGATAGTTAGAGAAGAGTGTGAACAAGTAGATACAAGGGCAGCTTACACAGGCACCGAGTTCTCCTCAGAGTTCTCCATTTCATTGAACTTTGCTCGGACCTTCTCCAACTGCTTCTCAAAGCTCGACAGGTCGGCCAAGGGCTGCGTCTCACGGGCGTTTTCCAGAATCGCCTCCCATTGCAACACCGATCGTTCTGCCTCCTCTATTTGGCTGAGGTTGTCTCCTAGGGAGGCGCCGACCGCCAAAGGAGGCTTCCAGTCAGGGGGAATCGGTCTACGAGTTCGTCTGGGGGGTGCAGGAGTAGGAGCGGGAACCCGCGTCGTTTGTGTCTCTTTCGGCGATTCATCCCTTTCAACCCTTACTCTCTTCCTTGTTGAAGAGGAGCCTCCATGCGTCTTCCCGCCAGTGTCTGGAGTTTGTCTAGAAGGACCCGCTTGCTGCTCTTGAGCTTGTTGTTTCCGCTTGAGTCCAAGGTTGATCTCTCTGTTGGCTTCACTCCTTCCAGGACGCCAGAGTTGACCCCGAACAGGAGCCTGCGGTCTAGAGTCCTTATCAGATGGCTTTTGAGGAGAGTCATCGTCGGTTCTGGGACCCCTAGCCTCAGGCTGGTGCTTCTTGGGCTCTGGCTTAGCTTTTTCCCCCATGGCTTAAGACTTGGTTGGTATAAGCAGACGAATATTTCCCCAGAGATGACAGTTGAGTTTTACATCGGTATTTGGTTCAAGTGACCTCAACCCCACCTCCTGTTCTTTGTCTTTACAGCTGGATAGTAAATTCACCCTCTGGTGTTTGTGGCGCGTGGTTGAACAAAGAAACCGGTGATTGCCAAGCCCTCCCTCCCCTCACTGGCCGGATTCAACCACCCCCTGCCAGTTTGTTAGGTGTATTTTTGGACAAGATGAAAGAAATATAGTGTGTCAATTGAGAGTCGGTCTCGCCGGTCTCTTTGTTATGTCTATTGTGAGGGGGCTTGGCGTGGGCGTCAATGTTGGATGAAGCTTCTATAGGCACATGTCTGTACCGTGCGCCATGTAGGGCGAAGTTCTTTGACCTTTCACAAGTAGGAAACATCGGGGAAACTATCAAATAACGGCATTTCTTTATTTGGTCCCTTCCCCTCCTTCACTCTCTTTGTCCCATCCTCTCATCGAAGAATTGCTTTCCTTGCTCTCACCTTCACATTCACCTTCGTCCTCAGTTTACCTCTCAACCACCAAAGACCTCTGAGGCAGCTTCACGATGGGCGAGCCTATGGAAGAAGATCTCCATTCACTGGGTGAGCAGGAGACAGTTCCCCAGACTGTTCCCGAGGCCGAGGAAGAAACTACCTCGCCAACTACGGACCCGGGTCTTGTTCGGCGTCGCAAGAAACTCCTCGGTGAGTCGACAAGAAGAATGGATTCATTCGATCAATCGCTGACGCAATTCAGAGAGAATCTCCTTAACCTTCCATTTCGACTTCCAAGCTCTCCCAACCGAAGCTCAGGAGGCATACTGGAAGTTTCAAGAGGACCGTGGCTTTTCCAGGTTTGCCATTGACCTGCAGCGCATCCTCCTCGATCACAAGATAGACGATTTTCTTCATCAATGCCCAGCTTTTCTGCTTGCTGTCACTGAGCTGTTTGACGAAAAATACCCTCAGCTTGGACTCCGACAGCTCTGTGAAGGTATATGCCCAATCACACCACGCTGGCAAACAGTTTGGCTAACGTGACAAAGAGCAAGGACTTGTTCGTGATGATGAATATTCGCTAGAGGGTCGTCATAGTCCCTTCGGCACCATGTATGTGCCGAGAGTGGAGGTATCAGATGTCGACGATTCTGGAGAGGGTAGGTATTTTACTCTTCTTCTCTCTACCTAGAAGCTAATGAGGCATAGAAAATCGCCCATCGGCTCGACTTTCGAGAACTTTAACCTCGACGTCACGGACTCACCGACCTAAGACAATGAGACCACGGAACCAAGGGTCTCTTCGACTCTTCGCCGGCCCATCGTCTCAGATTCCAGAAGAGGAGGAGAGCCCGACCCAGGCCCCTGAGCTTGAGCCTACTACTACTACCAAGCCGCTCATCCCTGGGTTCGTCATCAGCACCAAGCGGACCCCCTTGGCCACACCAGGAGGAAAGGAGAAAGACACACCCCCTGACCAGCAACCTCGAGAGACTAGGGATGGGCCATCTAGAGACGACGTCCGGTCTCGAGAAGAATACAACTCGGGCTGGCTCAGAAACTTTGCCGGCGACAGAGGCGCGCCCCCTCCTGACTTCAACCTCTACCCCTACAAAGGCTGGAAGATCAGCCCTCCCCAGGTTCTGCTCACCCGGGCCAAGAACTTTCTCGCTGATGAGGACGTGAACCGGACCATCGATTGGGACCGCAAGTTTGCCGAGCTGGCAGAGTACTTTTCCTATCTCCTCCACAACTGGAAGGGTGAACGCTGGGGCGCTGACCTCCACGAATGCATCGACATGCTCCATGCGCACCGCGTCTTTGAAGACTACCACTACGGCAGACCCAAGTTGAATCTTGACTTTTCTGACAACTGGACAATGAAGAGTTGGAGGTTGCCGCGAGTACCTAGTCGCCATGTCGTCGTTGAGGATGAGGAGGACATGGGAGAGCGGAAGCTCCTCTTTAATCCTATCCGTGCCGCCCACGATGTCCACTATGAGATGCCTCGAGATGTTCTCAAGAAGTACGTGGAAGAGTATGCGCAGGATGCCAGCTACTTCTGGTCGTCTACTGGTGTGCAGCCTCGCCCAGAGAGACTCACCGATCAAGATTCTAACAACAGACGGTTCAACATGGTCGAGTGTGAGAACAACGCCTACGAGAAGAGCATCTTGAAGAACATGCAAGAGACTTGCTCTCAACTCAAATCTCAACCTCGACCTCCCGCTGAGCAGGTCGAAGGCACGCCGGACATCAACTCTCTCCGTCAGTTTGCATGGTTCCGCGGAACTCGACGAGCTGCTCTCCAGCAATGTCTGAGCCAGTTCAACAACGCCGAGAATGCTGCTGTATGCAACCAATGGCGAGCTATCGTCATCCCACCACGCCACAAGCCAAAACAACCTGACGCTGGTGTTCTCTTTACCACCATGCAGGTAGCCGACGTCCCTGAGAAGGAGGCCCGCGACCCCTTCAGCTATACCCTCGCGCACAAGTGGTACTTCACGGCAGATCAATGGTGGGGTGCCTGGATGCGTCCTCTCTCCATCAAGGAATCCTACGGGGAGAGGCTCTGGATGCATCGTAAGGAGGCAATCATGGAGTTGCCCATGAACTTCAAGGGGCCATACATCTTGGACTATTTCGACAAGGACATGAGGAAGACGCAGGAGCTTCTTAACACGTGTCAAATCATCTGGGATAGACTGGATGACAAGGAGAAGCACTTCAACCGCGAGTTACTGACCAAAATCGTCAACTGTGTCTGGACGGGGCTCCGAGCAGGGGAAGGCAGTTATCTTGAACAAAGGAATCTCGTCCGAAATGATGGAAGCACTCCTGTCCCTCACATCAGACCTATTGAAGCAGATCTACTTCGCTTCATTCTTGAACCTTCAGTCAACGCTGCCATGCTTGGCATCAAGCAAGGCGCTGACGCATATCAGAGCAGAGACGAGGGAATCTCCCCTATCCTCGGTGCTCATGGTCGACTGTTTGAGGAGAGGGTTGACGAGATGCTGAACGATATCAGCCGTGACTCCTTTTTCCATCCTGCCGCAGGACCCGAGTCCCAGGATTTCATGATGGTTCTCAACCGTGACTGCGATGGGCCCATGAAGCGTTACAGGTTCTCCAGAAAGGAGGCCATCAGATATGCACTTGCGCTCAAGAAGAAGGGCAAGATTTAGTACGTTCTTCACCCCTTTTTTCAACAACCAGAACTAACAAGCACAGCGCAAACAAGGATCTAGTGGTCCGTCGCCCCAAGGTCGACTTTCACCCTGAAGAACGAATCCGCTGGCTCGACTCTGACTACAAGGATAACCCTCCTGCCGAACAACCTGTCAAGCCCAAGATAGGTCCAGTCAAAGTCAAAGCCAAAGATGCCGATGAAGTGACCATCTCAACCGACGTCTCGACTGAAATCAGTGAGCAAAAGTCTGTCGATCTCGGACCCTACGACAATGGACTTCCCAAGCTGGCCAACATTCGATCCTGGGACGAAACCATCCTCGACCGCGAGGCCGTCAGCATCAACATGGAAAAGACACTCATCCTATACGAGGGTCTTGGCTATCGTCTTGGTAGAACAATCCGTGATCTCCGTGCTCAGCATTCCAAGGATCTCAAAAGTCTCACGCCCGAGCAAAGAAAAGTGAACGGTAGATACACCCGGAACATCTTTGACTACTGGGAGAAGGATTACCAACTGCGAGCCAACGATCCCAAGTGGAACCGGAACGTGGTTGACAAATCTTCGAAGAACCGCGTCACGCCAAAGCTCTGTGACACTATCAAGATGGCCGATCCAGAGGCCTACAAGAAGTCATGGGACCGCGAGCAATCCAAGGACATTCAGGACTCGTTCTATGAATCGTTTGATATACTGCGCAAGGGTATCATCCGCGAGGCGTACGAGAACAAGAGTATGCTGTTCCCGAGTCGTGTGACTCGCCGTATTGATAGCATGGGCAAGACGATCACCTCGGCGCCTCGTCGTGAACCCGTTTGGTCGTTTGGACATCCTGGGCGGTGCGGCAAGGGACCACGGTTCTGGAGTATCGACCGTTGGCCTCTGCACTTGCAGACTGACGAGACGAGGGATTTGATTGAGAGTTCAGGCCCTGACGATTCCTTCTGTGTCGTCCCGCCTTCTCTAGGTGGCAAGTATCCAAAGAGAACCAAGAGAACCAAGCGCTCCAAGAGAACCGGCGAGAAAGAACAAGAAGAGGAGGAGGAGGTGGTCCGGGAGCCGAAGGGCAAGGAACGTGCTCATGATATCTCCCTCCGTCAACTCGGCCAACCGTTTGGGTTCAAGTACAAGGACCTGGCCCATATCCGACGAAGCTTCAAACCAGGGACACCGGAGTATTGGCTGGGTGACACTCCTCTCCAGAAACAGAGGATCGAGGACCAAATCAAGAGAGGTAGGTTTCACACCAAGCAACTCGAAGAGTCTCACTAACACGATGTCACAGGTCTTGTGGGATCGGAACAACCACGATCCTGGAGTCAACGTCTCAAAGACTTCCTGGGCAGCAAGGGGGATGATCCCACGGCGCTGCCGTACGTGAACCCGCGGGATATTCCCCGAAGCAAGTCGCTGGGAAGTGTGATGGAGCAGGACAGCCCTTTGATACTCCCTGCTAGCCCGGAGGATATCCCCAGTAGCAGGCGGCCACAGATTGCTATACCGTCAGGGGATCGTCCTGGATTCAAACCACGGCGCCATTATCAAGCTCCACCAATGAACCCTCCTCACTTGGATGAACCCACCAAGGATGATGAGCAGGACAGTCAACAAAAATCGGAGAACCCAGATCCCCCAGGAGATAACACGGGGTTGACTGTGTTGAGGATTTGCATAACTCCTCCACCTCCACCTGAGCACGACCAGGCTGAATCATCGACGGCTGGGCAGCAGGGCGCAGCTCCCACGCCGCAGCGGCGACGGAAGAGTCGCCCGATGGTGTCTCAGAGTCTGCAACTGGAGATTGTCGAGCCTGAGCAGGAGGAGCCCGAAAGACCTCCTAGAGATCCAGAAGACGAGGCCCTCTACCGGGCTCTCCACGAAGAGTTTTATGACTCGTATGGTTAGCCAGGCTCTTATTAGAGCAGGGACATGTTATGTATCGATGCTGGCTTTTTCTGCTTTGTTCTGTTAGTCGTAAACTTACCTCCGTATTGGTATTGATAGCTCTTTGATCTTCAACTTGACACTCAATCTGAACAACTTCACACAACAAAACAATGCAAGGCCAGCCTCTTTTGCTTCATTTCGCAACGTAACAGGTGAAATTTTTTTCATTCAGACCCTAAGCCATTATTCTCATAGCCTCAAATCTGACCGGCCAAAACCATGCAATGAAACACAATGGATCGTGACTCCGCGCACCGTTTCCAGCCCGCCCTCTCTTAGTATCGCTTGCCGTCCCGCAGGGTGTCGGCGTACTCATCCAGGGGACTCCGGATGAGCTTGGTCTCCTTCCACAGGTTGGGGGTGAGGAAGGCGTAGGTGTTGGAGACGGCAACAAAGGTGGCCTTGAGGGTGTTCTCAAGGGTCTTGGTGGAACCAGCGGACGAGGTGTAGGCGTCCTCGACACCGGCGAGCTGGAGGAATCGCTTGACGGCGGGGGAGGCGACGAGGCCAGTACCGCGGGGAGCGGGGATGAGCTTAAGGTGTAGTCAGTATTTTGATGTTCTCTTTGTTCCTCTCGTTCACGGATAATACATACACGGACGGTGACGGAACCGCACTTGCCAGACTCCTTGCAGGGCAGGGAGTGAGGCTGACCAAGGTTGGTACCCCAGTAACCTCTTCGGACGGGGATGACGCTGAGCTTGGCGATGATGATGGCGGCACGGATGGCGGTAGCGACTTCCTTGGAGGTCTTGATGCCGAGACCGACGTGACCCTCGGAGTCACCAATGATGACAATGGCCTTGAATCGGGTTCGCTGACCGGCACGGGTCTGCTTCTGAACGGGCTTGATCTGTAGTTTTCGCGACATGTCAGTTATTTTATTTCTCTTCCCAATTGGCCTCCCCCATCGCAAATCGTCTGAGGCTTTCTCGTGTAGTGTAGTCGTTCCGCACCTTCATAACCTCATCCTTGAGCTTGGGCAAGAAGTTGTCGACAATCTGGTACTCCTTGATGGGCAGGGAGTGCAGGTAAATCTCCTCCATGCTGTTGATCTTGCCGGCCTTGACCAATCGACCGAGCTTGGTGACGGGCTGCCACTCCTTCTCCTCGTTCTTGCCACGGCCACGGCCACGACCACGTCCACGTCCACGGCCGCGGTCACCACCACGGGATCCGAAACCACCGCCGCGAGATGAAGCTCCTCGGTCAGCCATCTTGAATGTTATATGTTGCGCTGGAGGGGGGAGTCCGACGTCAAAGGTCTGCGCAAGAAGATGTGGTTTTGGTGTTTCGGCGTTGGGCGTTGCTGGGAACTTTTTCGGCTGGCGGGGTCTGCGCACTGAATTTTGGGGAATGTGCTCGAGTTAGCGAGCCCTAATGCGTTTGTGGATTTTGTGCCTTGTGGCTAAGGCACGAAAATGGTGGGGTGTGGGTAAGCCTTCACCTTGGTGGCTCACCGCGGTGAGAGACTCCGATTCTCGGTGAGATAAACTGACCCCTCACAAATTGATCGGCAAACTTCCGAACTCCAACGCCGGCATCGCATGAATGCGCATGAAATTGCAACACCATCAGTCAATTGATTCGCAATTATACACCTTGGAGTCTCTGAAAAAGTGTGGAGATGTTACAAGAGAACCAAAAACTACTTTGCGTCCAATGCAGACGTTCAAGAAACCTCAAGCCATGTGAGAACAGAAACTCATGTCACAGAGGGGGATGCATGTTCGTACACGCCTGGCAGCTCCAGGCCATCATTAAGGAGGGTATCGCAACTCAACAGCCTCGTATATCTGCCCTCTCCTAGAGCCAGATCACACCACATCTATTCCTTTGTTGTCTTGAGAATCAGGTTTTCCGCAGGTTTCACTCGCTGAGCCCATTCGCTATAATGTTCTGTTAGCAGTTGTCATGAAAAGTGTGGGAGTTTGACTTACGTCCAGCTGCCGTCGTAGACCCTCCGAGACTCGTGAGAACCAACACCAGCCTCTTCGAGGGCAGTCTCAAGAACGCAGGCAGTCACTCCAGTACCACAACTTGAAATAATAGGGTGTTGAGAGTCCACTCCCTTCTCCTCAAATACCTTCTTCAGCTGATCGCGGGGGAGGAAAGCCTTGGTCTCGGGGTCCAGAACGGCGTTGAAGGGAATGTTGATAGATCCAGGCATGTGCCCAGAGGAGAGGCCTTCTCGAGGCTCAGGGGCTTCGCCAGTAAACCGGCCATTGGGTCGAGCATCAAGGATCTGGACACCCTCGGCACCCTCCTTGTTGTAATCGTTGGCAATCTCCTTGACCTCCTCGAAGCTTACAACCCGTGTAGACTCGACGTTGGGGATAGGATAAGGACAGCACTCGACGCTGTACAGCTCTCCTGACTCGGTGGGAAGGCCCTCTTCCACCCACAGCTTGAAGTTGTTCAGGATATGCACCTTGGGATGGCCAAAGACCTGCAATGTCCAGCCCACGCGGGGGGCGCTAAATATACCAAGCTCTTTGCTGTCATATACCACCACTGTATCCTCTTTTCGAATTCCCAGTTCGCTCATGGCGGCGGCAAAGCCCTTGGCATCGGGGAGCATATGAGGGTAGGGACTGCGCTTGTCGATAACCTTGTCAAGATCGAAAAATCGTGCCTTGGGAATGCGCTGCTCGCGGAACGTTTGGATACCGGATCGACCATCGTTAGGGAGAAACCATGAGGCGCAGAGAGGGATTGTTCGGGGCTCAGGGCTGATCGGCGAGGGAGGGTTCTTCTTGAGGGCTTCGTCGAGTTCCTTCGGGGAGACGAGGTAGTTTGAGAAATTCCGCCGGGTGAGCAAGACGGGTCGGAAGACTCTGGAGCCCCATTGGGGCAGGCTAGCTCTTGTTGAGCGAGAGAAGGCGACGGCGGCCATATTGTAGAGGTTGTAGCGGGTTGCGGGATGGGAGAGGGAGGAGTGGTGACTCGTACGAGCCGTTTCGGAGTGGTTGATAAGCCCGAGGCCAAAAGTTGGCGACAACTGCAGCTAAAAGGCCAGGCGGGAAATGCGGCGGGTCAGACGTTGGATAGAGACAGCTAGCAAGAGGCTGAACTGTCCTTGTTCGTCCGCATCACTCGGCGGGAGAGCGCCCGGTTTGTGTGAAGAGGATTGAGGTTGAAGTTGGTGACGGTGACGAATTAGTTAGCGGCTGCTTGTGGGATCCAATTTGATGATGGCGACAGACACGGACACGGGCGAGGTTGGCGTCAAAATCAGGAAGGAAGCTGCGGGTTTCGGGACCTGCCCTGGAAGCTTTGACCCGGGTTTGCGGCTACGGGCTGGATTGAACTGAAAGCTTAGTGGAGGGTTTTAGCGGTGCGAGCCCTTTCAGTGGGCGACTCTCAGCGCATGAGGTCACTGAAGCGCCCTTACGCAGACGCCCGCCCACCATTTCCCACCTCAGCTCTTGGAGTGGACGTCAATGTCTCCCCGCCAGCTCCCACACCCAAACCTTGACCCTCCTCCTCCTCCGCGTCAAGGTTCCATCGTCATCTTGACACTTTCGACTCTCTCGAGTCCCTCTCTTATCAATCCCGTGACTCTCCCCGGCGGCGAATCACCATGAAAGTCACCATCAAGGAGTGGAACACGGTCGCTACCTGGCGATGGGATATTCCTGAGGACGACGTCTGTGGTATCTGCCAGGTCCACTTCGACGGGACGTGTCCGACTTGCAAATATCCTGGTGATTCTTGCAGCTTGTGTAAGTGGTCTCTCCCTCTCTGACAGGCGCCAGGGCATCAGGCCATATTCTAATGCTCCCATTCTAACAATCTCGTCTCAAAGTATCGGGAAAATGCGGCCACAGCTTTCACATGGTTCGACTTCTCCTCTCTTGTCCTTTCTTTGTTGTCTTTATTGCTCACTGTTGGTGCGTGTTTTTAGCATTGCATACTCGAATGGATCAAGCAGGACTCTTCAAGGGGTCAGTGCCCTATGTGTCGCCAACGTACGTTGCCTATTCTCAACTTCACTGATGATTCTCAATTGACATGATCCACAGGGTTTGAATGGACAGATCCTCATGTTCCGAGGCCGCCACAAGCTGGATAAAGGAGCTCAAGTTGGTGTTTGGCGTTATTGGCATATGAAAATAGGTGCCGGGCATACCCTGATCAGATCGTAGCAAGTCCTTTTTATTGTTCTCAAGCCAGCCTTTGCCTGTTATTGATGAGATTTAAGATATAATCTTCAGGTAGTCATGAGTGATCTTTGACCTGAGAGTGGAAAATCCTCTTCCTGACTGTTTACTCGAGGCACCAGGTCGCATCTTTCAACACCTCCACCTCTGGGTGTCAGACTTGATGTTATGCATGTGGCGAACATGAAAAGAATAGCATACATCAAGTGAGATATCAAGTAACTAGACTTTAGATCGATATTCCAATCTGAAAGCGGCCTCACGAGAAGCGCTTACACAAGGGGCAACGTAGCCAACACTATAACCTCCTTATTCCCCCCCTGCCTATGCTACAGGCACAATTCGACAAGCTATCATAAGGATGACTAGCTATCAGACCTTTGGATTTGGGGGGTTCGCAGGAGAGATTCAACTTTGCCCCTGTATGGACTACTTGTTATACGGGTTCAATGAAACCTTCTATCCACCATTTTGAGCCCTTGGCATTACTCGTATGTATGTATATATCTATTATTACAGTCTTTGATCCAAGTTTGAAGCAGCTGGAGCCTTTGAAACATTCGTCTTGAAACGATAAAGCAGCCCCCTCCCTCTCTAAGCCTCCGGGACATACACGCCGTCCTTGCACAGGACAACCACCTTCTTGAAGAAACGTCGCCACTCAAGAGGATCACCCTTGACCTTGACGAAGCGCACGTCCAGAACCTCGGTGCCGTCAGGCAGAGGTTGGCGGTCGACCTGGATCTCGCCGTGGAGACTCTGCTGACGGCCGTCTAGGGCCTTGACCTTGAGGGTGGCCACATTGTTGCCGTAGAGGTTTGGTGATACAGGGGCGAGGGGGACGTTGAGTTGGTGAAGGGCATCGCTAAGCATTTGAATGATGTGAGCAGGTGGCACAGCAGAGAAGAATCGAGTGAGCGACTCTGGTGGACAGATGTCGCGGAAACGACGAGCTTGTTGGGTAAGGCTCATGGAAGGACCAGGAGTGTGAGAGAATTGAGACATGGAAGGCTCATCGGCAAGAGAGTCCATCATCACACGACGAGCGTCATGAGCGCGCGAAGGTAGAGACGAAGCTGGGGCTGCCATGGAGCGAAGTGCTGGACGTTCCCAGTCCCAGTCGCGGTCAACGATAGGGGCTTCGGGCTGAGTCGAGGAGAACCGGCCGGCGTTGAGGCCTGTGTCGAGATCCATATTGTCGCTGGATGACGGCTGCGATGTTGGTTGCTGGCTAAAGTCGATACGCAGGTTCTCCAGCATTTGCGTTGCCAGATAGATGGGATCCGTGACCTTGCCGTCGGCGGTGAGAAGAGCATTGTGTCGTGTGTACCAGGGGTGCTGGCGGACTTGAGTAAAACTGAAGCGTTTCGTCGGGTCGATGCTCATCATTCCTCGTAGCAGAGAGAGGGCTTCCGAGGGTATCCTCTCCCAGAGCGCGTCGGTGCTGCGGCCAGCGGTGCGAACGTATTCTTGAAACTCCCAACTGCCTTGAGAGGGTTCATCCCACGGGGTATTACCGACCAGGAGGACAAAGAGAATGACACCGCAAGACCAAACATCGACAAGATCTGGCGAGTACTTTGCGGCGTTTGGTGATCTCCTGTCGGCGCGGCCACAGGCGAGAATCTCAGGGGCGATATAAGGAGGACTACCGCAGAGTGTCGAGCTCAACTTCCGCTGGCCCTTATACTCGAACATTGTAGCCATTCCAAAGTCAGCAAGCTTAAGTGAACCATCCTGAGAAAGGAGGATGTTCTCCGGCTTGAGATCGCGATGCGCCACGCCTTTGGAGTGCATGAAGCTCACACCGCTAACGAGCTGCACAAAGTAGATCTGGGCAATGTCCTCACGAACACCCACATCAGCCTCGATCTTGTCAAAGAGGTCACCACCTTCTGCGTACTCCATGGCGATCCAGCGCCAGACAGCATCCTCCCCCGAGGCGAACCACTCAATGATGTTGGGGTGCTGGCCAATGTGTGAGTGGAGGGAGACCTCCATGGCAAGCTGCTTTGTCGAAATACGACCATGCTTAACGGCGTATCTCTTGTGGATGAGCTTGACCGCAAAGATTGGTGTTGGAGCGTCAAGTGGAATGGCCTTTTTGATCCTGTCCCGTGTTAGTATGGGGTAGCATGTGAGATATTGACGAGTGAAACTAACGAGGCGTAGGCTCCTCGACCAACGGTCTTGGAAACGATTCGAAAGGGAAGATCCCTTGGTAGAGGATCTAATTGAGACTGATTCATCTGTGTTAGCAGAATAGTAGCGTCAAAGAAGTGATACAAGGCCGTATAAGAGCCAAAACGAGGTAGGGATAGGCTTCACCCATTCACGGTGAAGAACCACGTGCAAGCTGCACAATCGGCAGGAACCATGAGCTACATCGCAAGTACGATTCAAGACAAAAAAAGATGGGGACTTGCCATGATTTCAAACTTGCAACTATCCAGCTGCCCACGCGACAAACCCAATCGCGTCGTGATAAAAAAAAAAAAGAGGGTTTGACGGGGTGATTGGTTCAGTCGTGGTTATAATGCAGGAGCCCCCAAGTGAATGGATGAAAGGCGGTCGCGTTTTTGGTCGAGTTTGTCGCGTCGCACCGCGTAAAGTGCTTGCTTGTTGCTGTGAGACCCCTAAACATTCAGTGGCATCAAGCGCCCCGCGCTTCCTCCTCCAGCGCTTCCCAGGCCTACGGTTTCAGGGCCCAAGCCCCCCATCCGGTTCCATTGGCCGCAGGCGTCCAACTTTGTCGCCCCTCCCTCCCCCGGTCGCGCCGTTGCTGCGGTAAACAATTCAGTTGTTTCCATCCATCCAATGTCTTTGAAATCATAACCTTCCCTCGCCCTTCATTATTTCCTGTCGCATCGCGATCCCAAACCCAAAACAAGAAAGAAGGCGTCTCGCGTCAAAAGCTTGTCCCGGCCTCACTTTAAGACCTCCTTCCCCTTCCTTGCACCTCCCGCTTCTCCCGCATACGCCACCAACTCTACCTCCATCTTTGTCTTCCTTCACTTGCCCCTGCATCCTTACCGACCTCACCTCCTGCCGGTTGCGGAATTGCTTCTTGCGAATAACAATTCCCTTCCTCATCTCGAGTTCCCTTCTATCCCCATTCACTACTTCAGATCTGACATTTTTGTTCGTATCTGTTTTCAGTCTGCATCTTTGAGCATCACCAACATCATACAATGGATTACACGGAGGACAACCAGAACTCTGCCCCTGGCAGCGTCCCGGCTGCTAAGCTCAACAATGGTCGATCAGGTCCCGACTCTCAGAGTACTACCAAGAGGTCAGTCACAAGTCCCCTAGCCTCCACAGCTCGCCAACCGCTAACATCATGCAGACTCCAGACTGAGTTGATGCAGCTCATGACGTCGCCTGCTCCCGGCGTCTCGGCCTTTCCCTCCGCCGACGGAAACCTTCTCTCCTGGACTGCCACTATCGAGGGTCCCGACGACACTCCCTATGCCGGTCTCACCTTCAAGCTCAGCTTCGCCTTCCCCTCCAACTACCCCTACGCTGCTCCCACCGTCCTCTTCAAGACCCCCATCTACCACCCCAACGTTGACTTCTCTGGTCGCATCTGTCTCGACATCCTCAAGGACAAGTGGACTGCCGCCTACAACATCCAGACTGTCCTTCTGAGTCTGCAGAGCTTGCTCGGCGAGCCCAACAAGTAAGTATTCTTCTACCAGGTTGCTACATCATGACATGTCCCTAACAATTTGCAGCGCATCCCCTCTCAACGGCGAGGCGGCCGAGCTCTGGGACAAGGACCCCGAGGAGTTCAAGAAGAAGGTGCTGGGACGTCACCAGGACGTTGAGGACGAGTAATTGACTTCTACTGGGGTTTGGTGCTTAGGCTTGCTTGAATAGGGGACAGGAGTACCAGGTGTATGGATTTTGTTTGATGACTTGTTAGGGATACGGGATTGCATGGCATTTCCTGAACTGGGCAAACAAGGGAGGGATATCGTTTGGGTCAGAAACAGGCAGACCATCGTCGATAGAATACCCTCATCGACATCTCGAGACATCCACGGCCGCTAGATCCAAAAGACATGATTGATTTCGCCCCCATAAACAGCCTTGAACTGACTGACCACTTCACGCCGAGGCACCGATTGATGATTGTCGTCAAGGTTGGACTTCAAAGCTTTGATCACATTTTCCCTCTGTGTATTTTCAGCGTCAAAAGCCAGTAAGCCGATTGCAACTCCAAATGCCATGCCACCGTAGACCTTGTCCCAGAAGAGAAACTTTTTGCATTTATTCCTCAACAAGGACCGTGGGGAGGCCCTTGGCGTCCTTGACGTTCACAGCCTGAACGTAGCTGTACAGCTTCTCCTTGGCACCCTCCTCGTCATTTCGTCGTCGGGAAATTCGGATTCGGAGTCGGTAGTCAACACCCTTGATACCGTTCTCCCAGACCTTCTTGTTGAGCTGGGGGTCGATACGGACATCAGAGGTACCCTGGGTTCCTGTTAGCATGGGTGTCGTTGAAAAGTGACAACTCTGCCGGTTCCAATTGCATTTCGCTCGGCGGCAGGTGTCTCGGGTGGGCGGTCGTACCATGGCCTTGGTGGCGAAGGACTTGATCTCCTTGATGGCACGGGGAGCCCTCTTCTTGAAGGTGACACCATGGAGCTTCAACCCATTAGCATATGATCCTGATCCGGAGCTCCGATTGTCGAGCTCTCCTGGTCGTGAAAACGTACTCGCTTGTGCATGTGGATGGTGTACTCGCGGGCGACGACATCCGCAATAGCGGAGCGCTGAGTCTTGCCAGAGGGCTTCTTGGACGACATGGCTGGATGTGGTTTGTTAGTCGGTCGGTCTGGAAAACGACGAGAGTCAAGGCGCAGGCTTCGAGGCGCTCGTAAATCTCTCAAAGATGTAGTCTTGCGAGGGAGTAGAAGTTGTCGGGGGTATCGTACCTGCGGCTCGTCTCTTTCAAGGTCTGGCGTTGAGAGGTGTTGATTGTCGGAATAGTCAAAATCCCACAAAATCTTTGTGCGTAGGGCAGGCTCGAAATTCAGTGGTGGGGAAAGCGAGCCAATGGCCTCGAGCCCTCACTCCCCACCAGTATTTCACGTGACATTGCAGGAACGACCCACTCCTAGCCTCCGAGTTAACGGAAGTTGGCTTAGGGGCCAAGTGTGGCCCGATCCACGTCAACCTGCGGCTGTTTATCGAAGCAACGCATCGTCGCCTGGCCTGCATTGTGAGCGATTCCACATTCCAACGGCGACTTACCCTCAAGGCACCGCACCGCAACGTTTCTCTGCGCATCGGCGCCCCTCCTCAGTTTCTGTGTTCGCAGGGATCGACTTGATCGGGAGAGAGCGTGCTGCGGTTGCTGCGACAAGGAAGCCTCTTCCTCGTCGTCATCAAAAGGGGGACCTCGTCTCGCGTACCGGACCTTTCCATAAGCTCTCGGCAGTTGACATCACCCGCGCCGCCGAAACGAAACGCCTCTTTTTAACATCTACGCTCTTTAACCCAACTTCAAACAACCTTGCCCAACATGGCTGAGCATGAACCCGTCACCACCATGGCCTCGCCGTCACCGCAGCCTGACATGGCGCGAAACCGACTTCCAACGCTGTTCGAGGTGTTGAGCCGTCGCACCTTGCCGCCTGTCGACCTGTTCTCATTCTACATCTACATGCGAGACCAGCAGAGATCGGTGGACTATCTAGACTTCTGGTAGGCAAACGAGAAGCTTGATGGCCCAGGCAAATCACTGACAATCACAGGCTCGATGTCGCCCAGCACATGTCTCTCTGCCGTCACTATGTGCGAGAGCTCAGACGTTCGGTCCTTATTGGCACGCCCGAGATGCAATCCAAGAGATCATCTGCTATCCTAGAGAACATTGGCGACCTGGAACCCCGAGCGGCTGGTCCCTCGATGTACGCCACGGAGAAGGAGAAGAACCAGGATGCCCAGATGTCTGCTTTCTTGCGAGAGGAGCAACACGAGTCCCCACAGAGCACCACTGCGCCTGTGCGACCCAGCCCTCAGTTCAGCAACTCGCACGATATCACCACCGACTCCAACTCTCCTGCCCACACGGTTGCGCGACAGGACATTCGCGCCTCGGCGGAGAAGATTCTCTACACCTTCCTGCTTCCCGGCGCTGAGCGAGAAATCACCCTTCCCGGTTCCATCACCCAGGAGGTTACCACAGCAATCGAGGAGTATGGCCGTGACGATCCCGAAGTATTCGATGTGGCCAAGGACTACGTCTTTCAAGCGATGGAGCGAGATGCCTTCCCCGGATTCCTCAGAATGAAGGCTCTTGGCAACCTCATTCCCCCAACCCTCATCATGAGACTGATCCTGGGTCTTATTGCCATGTTTGGCGCCTTCTGGACTGGCTTCATTCTCATCTTCCTCGACAAGTCTCGTCTGACGAAATGCTGGGTAAGCACACTTGTACACGTCGTTTGGACCCCAACTAACCAGTGCCAGCTCATCATCCCCTTCACCATCGGTGTCTATTTCCTTGCGTCTTACCAGTACTCACTCGACCCTATTATGGCTTTGGTCGGGTTCAGCGAGTATACTCCTTTCAACTTCTCTCGCATTCGCGAACCATACATCCGCAAACTTCTCGCCAAGCGAGCTCTCATGGTCCTGGCTGTCACCATTCTCATCGATGCCGGACTCTGCGTTCTCTTTATCCTCGTGCCAGGCAAGCGCCTGTAGGCGCATGTTCTTATCGAACAACCATGGCCATTAATGCGGGCCGTTACTGGCCTTCAGATTTCTTTCTAGAGCAAGCCACTAGGCGAGATTTATACAGGGACAGAAAAAAAAGTTTCACGACCGTAATGACTTTGAGAGCTTTGATCCGGCAGCGATATCAGCCCCCCTTCGCAATGGAGGTTGTGGCCCTTTTTCTTTTCTCTTTGGAATGTTGGCGTCTGGAGATCTATCTGTGTTGTATCATCTAGGGCTTGCGTGTAACTTAGCTATTCTGCGGCCTATGCTTTGAGATGTCCCATCTCAGAGTTTCTGGCTATGTCATGTTTCTTCTCTTCTTGACCATCATTATGTAGGGCGGTAGCGTCACAGTTATGGTACAGGCACTGGTGGCACTCGGTACTAAAGGTAGCTAATCAAAGGCGTTATGTCGTCTATTACATCATGGTTCTTCGTGATATTTGTTTTATGCAGTTCTCGCTGTCGTGTCTAGCCGTCATCTAGGACACTGAGTATCATCACATCTTGCGCTTGCTCGCCCGCTTCTTCTCCTCCTCGGACTCGTCCACGTCCATGAGCTCACTCTCTGGCAGGCTACCGACTTCCATGACTGGCCGCTTGTTAAGCCCTCTTCTGTTGATCATCTCCCTCGTCAAGCCCGTCATCCCGAACGCGCGAGCCCCACCTTCCTGAACGTCGCTCACCTGCTGCTTGAGCTTATCGTCAGCAGCACGCTGCTCTTTCTGTCGTGCCGCGGCCGTTGTCTGGATATCCTTGATCTGGGTTTCTAGGTCCCCAAGAGTTGAAGTACAGCGGTCTGACCACGCCTTGAGCGCCGTAGCCAGGTCAGGTATCGCTCCCGGAGCGAGGTCACGTAGGGGTGCCACGCTGGTGACCTGGACGGCAGCACGGGCTGGGTCAAGCGTGGCATGGAGAAGACCAGCATAAACGGCAGAGATGACGAGGTTCTCAACTTCACGGTCTCCAGGAAGGTCGAGGGCACCCTGTAGCGCGGCGTAGGATAGGTTCTTTCGGTCTCGGGCTAGTGTGAGGAGCGAGAGCTGACGGAGCTTTGTTGCCTGGGCATCTGCAAGGGCGGGCAGACCCTCGGTGGTTTTGTAGGAAGCGTATGTGCCATAGGCGAATGTCTGAAGAAGCTTAAGGTGTGAAGCGAACTCTGAGCCCGCGAGGCTCTGGATAGCGGATGTTTGGAGGAGCTCGGTGAAGAGAAAGGTGTTTTGGGCGGAGGTGGCTCGGGTGACGAGGTCGGCGGCGGCGCGGGGAGAGGTGGCCGACTTGGACAGGGCGAGGAAGGGCTGGTTTGGATTAGTATTCTGTCATGTCGGTTGGCTATTGGCTCAAGAGCTTACCTCAAGGGCGTTCAGAGCTTTGGTCTGCTCCATGATGGGCTGCGGTTGAGGCTACAGCCTCGCGGGGTGGAGGTTCACGGTGACAAGACAATGAACGGAGTCGGAATGGTCAGCGGCCGTCGGATTCGCAATTCGGTAACTGATGTGATCTCCTTCTCTTCAGGTTCTGTCCGGCTTGGTAATGCACCGGTAATGCTTAGTTCTTTGTGTTTTGTTGGTTACTTGAAGTTGCTGAAGTAATAGGCAGATGCAGTTGCATGTTGGAGCTGCCCGGAAGTGAGGCTGGAGCCTGTGGCGGCGCGGGGCTCGTCCTATGGGGAAGAGTCGTGGGGTCATTTGAGGAATGCAAGCTCAGACTCGAAAGTTGAAGTTGACTTACCCTACGACATCGTGCCGACGGGCCGTTGACGTTGGTAAATCTTATTGAGACGACATGAGCGGTTGATTGTTTACTCTATGTCTCTTTGTCTTACGGCATATACTTATTCCTCTTGATATTCAAATCGTTATGTGGGCATTGCTCAAAAAGGGATTATTCAGTCAATTACAAGCTGGCCAAGCTCGCGAACCATCAACTTGATTAATCACACTGACACAACAGACAATACAAGATGGATAGTGCATGTTCCCATTGGAGTACTGATCCATCCTGGGTCATATGCCATCGAATGCAACTCGGTATAATTCCCCAACGGCGTTAGAATGCAATAGTTGGAGCCAGTAATTCAGACAGTTATCTGCCCCGTCGATAAAACACGGATGCATGTTCCAGGCCGTGTTACATGAGCGTACCCAAATAAGCACACGCTACTGCCGGAACCTTTGCCATCTTGCCAAATCGTCCTTGGCTACGGCTGCGCAGCTGACCTACTATGTACAGCCTCAGCTGGATGTAGCCACGCTTACACGAGCCCTCGGAGCAAGTGAGACCCGGCTTGCATCTCACTCTTGGGCGGCATGGCGTCTTACAAGACATCAAGACACTGCCGTCTTAGTTGCAGGCGGTGATTGGTAAACGTCGTAAAAATGCTGGTGACAGAGTTGCGATCGACGGCTCCTAGGTCCAAAGAGTGAAGCTTGAAATTAACCATTAGAAGCTTCTGTGTCTTCTTGGACAAGTTCATGTCTGTCTCTGCGTCTAGCCTCGATAGCTTGGCAAAGTCAAAGTCTGGTTGGATGACAAGGTCAATCGGAGGCTGCCCCCGCGAGAGATCGACGCTCACGTCTTTGAGGGCGTGGGATGGCGACATCACGAAACAGGAAACTACGGACTACCGGCAGTGCTGCCTTGGGCGAGGAGTGAGACGGCAGATATAGACAGCCATGTAAATATAAACACGGGTCAGTTGCGCCTCTCTTGTGTGGTTGCAGCGACACTTTCTCACCTTCACCCTCCTGCAACTTGCACACACTCTTTTTCCAACTGCACCACCAGTGCATCAGAAGCGTGGATCACATTCCCCGTTTGTTATCACTCGGCCAATCGCTTCACAAGGAAGAGCGGCTTGCTCAGCGGGTGGATCACGCCCAAGAATCCCGCCCCCAGCGTCTCAGGCCTCGCGCCCCAAGCAAGCTCCAGTCCAATCCATCCATTGTGGTGCGGTGCCAGGAATTCATCCACAGGTGACAAACGGGACAGAGCGTTCATTGTTCTGCGCTAGCAACAAGCGACACAGAACAAGAAGGCAAAAAAAGGGACCCTTGACTTTACTGATACCCCTGCAACAAAGATTTCCGCGGCTCCTGCAGACGCTCCCTGTCTCATCATCAATCCCACCAACGAGACTTGTCGGACAACGTCAAACCGTCCGGGAACCGGTCCAAATCTGGAACTTGGCCGCAACAGCCGCTGAGCCAAGACCTCGTCAAAACTGCTTCGGATCTGGGATAATCTGACTGAGAAGCCTGCTCTCTGTGCTGCGGCCGGCCTTTGTAATGCTGTGCTAAGAAGTGTGTGAGTCCTTTCCCTTCCCTTCCCCTGAGCCTGGGTGTGAATGGGCAATAAAATGCCGTCGCATCCGTCTCATGTCATGTCCTGGTTCTCGTTTCCTGGTCTAGGCATACTCTTTTTTTTTTCTTCTCACCCAAGTGGTCATTCATTTTGTTCCCATTTCATTTTGTTACTAACGACAAAATCGCCCAGTCTCGATTACTGACGCCTCGATCAATCAGACGACGACCCGCCTCAGCTTGACAAGAAAGAAGCCGGTCTTCGGGGTCCAGTGGCGTCGTTTTTCCAGCCTTGTTCACTGAACGTTATCAATCAGCATCAGCTGTTGTTCTCTACTCCATTTTCCTTTAGTCTGTTTGCTACTTTTTAGCTGCGTTTCCCCATTGCGGCCTTTTCTTTTCTTTTTCCATTCTGTCCGAGCTGCTGCTCGCTTTATTCTTGTCTGAATTTCATCTTCACTGTTGCGAGCGATACGAGTTGATTTCCACCGAATGACCGTGGCTGGAATAGCGAACTGAGGGACCAAAAACTACTGGGGAACGAACCCAGCACGGCACAGCCTGCCAACCAACCACCACGACTAATTAACCGCGAGAACCACGTTCCATCGTCTCCGCCCGCCACTGTCTCTCTTGTCACCAACAACCACCACTTCCCGCTCTCGGTGCTGTTGAATAGCATCGCAATCAAACGAGGAGGCTCGCGGGCCATAACCCGTCGCCATGGCTCCCTCGTATATTAAAATCCCCTCGAGGGAACAGGGCAATGACGTGGGCGCTGCGGATGCCGCCCTCTCCGTCCCTAGGAGCGCCGGCGCCCACCTCGCTACCACGGCTCTCCGCGTGGACGGTATGACGTGAGTTGCTTGCGCGCCCCAACCCAACATCAACCACCTCCGGACATTCCGGCTCCGCCGTGCCGAGAAATCCTCGGCCGGACATGGTTGTAGATATATTACTAACGTCTCTTCCTCTAGATGCGGCGCATGTACTTCTGCTGTTGAAGCTGGCTTCAAGGGCGTCAATGGTGTCGGAAACGTCTCAGTCAGTCTGGTTATGGAGCGCGCTGTCGTCATGCACGATCCGAACGCCATATCTGCCGCTCAGATTCAAGAAATTATCGAGGATAGAGGCTTCGACGCTGAGGTTCTCTCAACCGACCTTCCGAGCCCTGCTTTCAAGCCCGCCGGTGGCCTCAACCTCCACGATGGAGACGACGACTTTGTCACCACTACGATTGCTGTCGAGGGCATGACCTGCGGCGCCTGCACCTCTGCTGTCGAAGGCGGCTTCAAGGATCTCCCGGGTGTCAAGAGCTTCAGCATCTCTCTACTGTCCGAGCGAGCCGTCATCGAGCACGACCCCGATCTGCTCACTGCGGAGCAGATTGCCGAGATCATCGAGGACCGAGGTTTCGACGCTACGATTATCGACACGGGAAAGTCGGCCGTGGACAAGATGTTGAAGGATTTTGGAAGCGCCGGCGACGTCGCCATCACGACAGTTGCCATCGAAGGCATGACGTGCGGCGCATGCACGTCGGCCGTTGAGGGTGGATTCAAGGGTCTAGAAGGTGTACTGAAATTCAACATCAGCCTGCTTGCGGAACGAGCCGTCATTACGCACGACCTCACTAAGCTTTCACCGGAGAAGGTCGCAGAAATCATCGAAGACCGAGGCTTCGACGCCCAGGTTCTTTCAACACAGTCCGCCGGCGACCTCCCTAGCAGTTCGTCATCCAATGCTCAGTTCAAGGTGTACGGTGTCCCCGATGCGGCTGCAGCGGAAGCTTTGGAGGCTACATTAGCTGCGCACCACGGCGTCGACTCCGTTTCGTTGAATCTCGCTTCCTCGCGACTCACCATCAACCACCAATCCAGTGTTATCGGTCTGCGAGCTATTGTCGAGGCCGTTGAGGCGGCGGGTTACAATGCGCTCGTCGCCGATAACCAGGACAACAATGCGCAACTCGAGTCCCTGGCAAAGACCCGCGAGATTAACGAATGGCGGACAGCTTTCCGCACTTCTTTGGCCTTTGCCATCCCCGTCTTCATCATTGGCATGGTACTGCCAATGTGTTCGCCCAAGATCGACTTTGGAGGCTATGAGATACTCCCCGGCTTGTTTATCGGCGATGTTATCTGTTTGCTGCTCACGATACCCGTCCAATTCGGCGTTGGAAAGCGATTTTATGTCTCCGCCTACAAGTCAATCAAGCACCGTTCCCCTACGATGGATGTGCTGGTGATTCTGGGCACATCATGCGCCTTTTCGTTCAGCATCTTTGCTATGGCTGTTTCACTGATTGTGCCCCCTCACACGAGGCCTAGCACCATCTTCGACACGAGCACCATGCTCCTCACCTTCGTCACTCTCGGACGTTATCTGGAGAACAGCGCCAAGGGTCAGACTTCCAAGGCCCTTTCTCGTCTCATGTCTCTGGCGCCTCCTATGGCGACCATCTACGCGGATCCTATTGCTGCCGAAAAAGCTGCTGAGACTTGGGACAAGAACCCAACTACGCCCCGAACTCCTAGGACCCCTGGTCTTGGCGGATCGGCCTTCGAGGAAAGACACGTCCCCACAGAGCTGTTGCAGGTTGGTGACATAGTAGTTCTCCGACCTGGCGACAAACTTCCCGCCGATGGTGTCCTTGTCCGCGGTGAGACCTACGTTGATGAGAGTATGGTTACGGGCGAGGCGATGCCCGTTCAGAAGCGAGCGGGCGACAATGTCATTGGCGGCACTGTCAATGGCGACGGCCGAGTCGACTTTCGAGTCACCCGTGCTGGACGTGACACTCAGCTTAGCCAGATTGTCAAGCTGGTCCAAGATGCGCAGACAACCCGAGCACCCATCCAGCGACTCGCCGATACCATTGCCGGCTACTTTATCCCTACCATTCTGATCTTGGGAACGTTGACGTTCCTCTGCTGGATGGTTCTAAGTCATGTTCTCTCCAACCCACCCAAGATCTTCCTGCAGGACGCCAGCGGTGGCAAGGTTATGGTTTGTCTTAAGCTCTGCATCTCCGTCATCGTTTTTGCATGCCCTTGCGCCCTCGGTTTGGCCACGCCCACCGCCGTCATGGTTGGCACAGGTGTGGGCGCTGAGAATGGTATCCTGATCAAGGGTGGCGCAGCCCTTGAGAGGACCACCAAGGTGACACAGATCGTCCTTGACAAGACCGGCACTATCACCTACGGCAAGATGAGCGTTGTGGAGTACAACATTGAGTCTGCATGGGATGACAATGGATGGCGTCGTCGACTTTGGTGGACTATTGTTGGTCTTGCTGAGATGGGTAGTGAGCACCCCGTGGGTAAAGCCGTTCTTGCAGGAGCCCGCACCGAACTTGACATTGGAGTCGATGGCGTCATTGAGGGTAGTGTCGGAGAGTTCAAGGCGGCCGTCGGCAAGGGCGTGAACGCTCTGGTTGAACCTGCGTCAGCCGTTGACCGTGCTCGTTATCGTGTGCTTCTCGGAAACGTTGCGTTCCTGCAGGATAACGGAGTTGATGTACCTGAAGAAGCCATCGAGGCGTCGGAGCATCTCAACTCGAGCGCGAGCAAGGCAACAGGAAAGGGACCCGCCACTGGCACCACCAACATCTTTGTCGCCATTGATGGCTCCTATGGCGGTCACCTCTGCCTTGCCGACTCGATCAAGGAGGGTGCTGCTGCCGCTATCTCGGTTATTCACCAGATGGGTGTCAAGACAGCTATCGTGACTGGTGACCAACGATCTACTGCCCTCAGTGTTGCCGCTGCAGTGGGCATCTCCCCTGATAATGTCTACGCTGGAGTTAGCCCCGACCAGAAGCAGGCTATCCTGAAAGAGATCCAAGCGCAGGGTGAGATCGTCGCTATGGTTGGCGATGGTATCAACGACTCTCCTGCACTGGCAACAGCTGATGTCGGTATTGCCATGGCCAGTGGCACAGATGTAGCCATGGAGGCTGCAGACCTGGTGCTCATGCGCCCGACAGATCTGATGGACATTCCTGCAGCCCTCAACCTCACACGCTGCATTTTCCGCCGCATCAAGCTCAACCTTGCGTGGGCGTGCCTGTACAACCTCGTCGGCCTGCCCATCGCCATGGGTTTCTTCCTCCCCCTCGGCCTCCACATACATCCCATGATGGCAGGCTTCGCAATGGCGTGTAGCAGCGTTAGCGTCGTTGTGAGCAGCCTCCTGCTCAAGACCTGGAAGAGGCCTAGGTGGATGGACGAGGCGGCTGCGGCACCTCACGGTGGCCTGCACTGGAAGGGTGGACGCGGCATCTTTGGCTGGGTGCGCGAGGTTCTGGGAAGGAGAAAGGTGAAGAAGGAGGAAGGATACGTGCCGTTGGCTGATCTGGAGGCGGCGGAAGTATAACATCCAATCTAATGATGCATTGTTTCGCAAGCGGCGGAGTTGTTGTTTGGTGTAGATGTGTATAGTCGATTTATTCAACCATGATGATATCCTGTAAGTAGTCAAAACATGTTCAAATTTCAATCATCGGCGCCTTCGGAATGATCAAGTCAATTTGGGTACTCGTCTCTTATTATTCTAATCTGTTGACCCCTTTCATATCCCTGCTCTTTCGGCTCTGCGCATGGATAACGCGATCGATGGCAGTTGCTCGTGTGGTGGTCGGGTGGTGCTCGTATGTTGACATGTGGTGTATAGACACATACGTATGCAAGCACGGACTTGTAATAGATGATGCACGTCTCGGTTCTGGAACTTTGACAACCCCGTCTAGTACCAAGTTTGAGGCGTGTTTCTTATCTTTTGGTGGGGTGATGTATACGATGTTGTCGCCCATGGAGTTGATATCTCAACTTCAATATGGAGCTGGTTAGTCATCTCACATGCATATTGCCAATATTGTCCGAGAACACCGAATTATGACCGCTATTGTTCTCTACATTTAAACTCAATTGGCAAAAAAAGCTTGGAGGGAGAAAAAAAAAAGAGACCGTTGGAGGTTGCACGTGATCCTGCAACCTCTTTGACGAGCAGATCTCTCGTAGCCCCCGTCCTCGACCAAGAAGCTTTTCTTCACAACAAAAACAACACTGTCGACTATCAATCACTCGCTTCACCAACGATGCTGGATCAGATGGCAAACGATATCAAGCTCCTCTCCGGGAGCGGTCACCCAGAGCTCAGCACTCTGATGGCCAGTCGGTACGTCGAGAAGTCATGATGATGATGCACAAAAACCCCACGCTGGGTGAGCACAAGGGATCCGATTGGACTAAACCCCCTGCAGACTCGGCATCACTGTCGCAAACACCATGTGCCTGAAGTACTCGAACCAGGAGACCAGCGTCTCCATCGGCGAGTCGGTTCGTGATGAAGATGTATTCATCGTTCAATCTGTCGCGCCAGGCCAGGTCAACGATGGCATCATGGAGGTCTTTATCACGGCCAATGCTTGCCGTAGCGCTTCAGCTCGAAGCATCACCGTCGTCCTTCCCTTCTTCCCCTACAGCAGACAGGACAAGAAGGACAAGTCGCGCGCCCCAATCAGCGCGAGGCTGATGGCCAACATGCTGCAGGTGTCTGGCGTTGTAAGAATCCCTGTTCCCCTCAAAGCCACGTGTGTGTGTGTGTGTGTGTATCGGCTTACAAGATGGTCAGAATCATGTCATAACGATGGACCTGCACGCCTCGCAAATCCAGGGCTTCTTCAACGTGCCCGTGGATAACCTCTTTGCGGAGCCGTCCATCTTTCGCTGGATCCGCGAGAATCTAAACATTGACGACTGCGTCATTGTCTCGCCTGATGCTGGCGGCGCGAAGCGTGCGACATCTATTGCTGATCGTCTTAAGATTGCCTTTGCTTTGATCCACAAGGAGCGTCCGCGTCCCAACGTCGTCGGCCGGATGGTGCTGGTTGGCGACGTTGAGGATAAGACTGCTATCATTGTGGATGATATGGCAGATACTTGTGGAACTGTAAGACCCTGACTTCTTGTCTTTTGTTTCTTTGTTGTATGCAGAACTGACTTTTCTTTGTAGCTGGCAAAGGCGGCGGCCACTCTTAATGAGCATGGTGCCAGTCAGGTCTTTGCGATTGTTACCCACGGAATTCTCAGTGGTAATGCCATTGAGACCATCAACCAGTCTTGCCTTTCGGGTTTGGTTGTGACCAATAGTGAGTTGTTTCTGTGGGATATGGTTGACCTTTTGCTAACAAGCTTAATAGCTGTGCCGCGTAAGTTTCCTAGACCAAGAACTCCCTCTTGGGCAGGGTTTCTTGTAACTCTCTGACTTGCACTGACCGACGGATTAGTTGGCGACAAGGTTGAGCGATGTCCCAAGCTCAAGGTGATTGACGTGTCTGGAACTCTGGCTGAGGTAGGTCCAACACGGCTGGACCGCAATATGTGACAAGTATATTCACCTCCCTTTAGGCCATTCGGAGAACCCACAACGGCGAGTCCGTCTCGTACCTCTTCACCAACGCTCCCCTGTGATCTGGATGAGCCTCTGAAGGGGACATTTTGCTATTTGCGGAGTTGGGGCTGGAACCGGTGGTTGGGCGTTCGGATTGATATGCTTCCCAAGTCTGTATCTTGGACTGGAACTAATGGATTGTCCCTTGCGATGAATTTCAGCTAGGTAGGTAACGTCGCCTCAAGGTAGTGTAACCAGCCGTTCTCTTCGAACTCACAGCGAGTGGACACGATTTACATACTATGCCGATGAACGAGCCTTAATATTGTTGTTGGTGGCTAGAATGACAGACTGACAGACTTACATATCGTCGGCAGGGCGAGGGATATGGATGTCTCAGACGAGCACAAAGTACGTAAAATGCGGTAGGGCTGTCTCTCGGGGACGGGTTCTAAGACAAGGCTCAGGGGTCAGTCGATCTGACGGGTCTCCGGGACTGTCTGAATCATCTGCAACCCTGCTGAATCAACAGAAGCAAGGATTCTAAAGCATTCCGTCACTCAAGCCGTTTGAGAGGCGTCTCGGTTGGCGACAGGCAATAGCTTAACGTCTTTTTTTTCACAGACAAGAAACAACGGTGTCAAGTAGTGTAAAAGTAACTGGCATTTTTCTTTGCTCTCATGCCAGATCGCAAGCCACCTGAGCTATCAATCTGACGGGAAGACTTTTTCGATGCTAAGAATTTGGGACATGAAGGGTGGTCTCTTGTTGCTTGGGATCCGCCGCCACGTGTGGCGTTTGACATGACAGCAAGGGGTAAAAGATGGAGCAAGGCAGGTGGAAAGAGAGATGTTATCGTCTAGGCAAGGATTCTCTCTCATCAACCTGCTGCAGACGAGCTTCGTCTGAACTATACCACATACATATGTATACTGCGCCTTCTATCAAGTGACACATTCTAACAACCCTGTCTATCGGGGACCCGGTTCGGATGATGCCCCTATTCCCAGACGGCATGCATTCAATAGCTCCCGCGCCGGAAAGTGGGATTTTTTGTCTGATAGCGCGCCATCGCCCTTGTTCTGTAGGGCTAGTCGGGGAGGGGCTCTAGATCCGTTGCCTTTTTTCGATCGGCGACGTTGGAGAAAGAAGAGCACATACCACAGACAAGGGCATGAGCCGTTTAAAGTGCACCCGGATAAAAGAAAAGTTTTTTGTAATTTGTTGGTTCGTCTCCATTTGCAGGATGACGTGCCCCTCTCTCGCTTATTGCTTGAGTAGATTGAGATGTAAGTGTTGAAGAAGGATGGAGGGGAATAATCAGTCTGCTACATAGCAATGGGAGTCAGTTTCACCAGCTGATTCATTTATCCTCCTTTGGCATCATCTACTGATCCATCGTCGTACCTCATCCTCTCATTCAACACCATCCCAAACGCGGTTCCATCATTCAAAAAAGAATCGCGCGTCAGTGGTGACGAGGAAGCCCCTGGAAGCAATCCCCCCATCCGACGCTATCGAATATGTCAGCATACGACGCTGTGATTGGACAAAAACCCCAATGCGGGTTTTCCCAGACGATCTTCCTTAGTGCTCAGATTTTGCCCCCGCCCCCTTTTTCCCCCCTGGATTTCGATTTTTATGTGTGTGTGAAAGTAAACGCGTTCCAATGAATCTCGGAACAGATAGGGTGCATCTGGAGACCTAGATCGTTTTTCTGGATGGTTTATCGGTCAGGGGGGGATTTTACTGTGTGATGGTCTTGTGCAGGTAACCTTTGGTACCAGTGCCGGAGTCCGACGGAAGAGTGAGAATGTCTGATCGACAAACGGTTAATAAAGGTAGTGGATTCATTTTGTTCGTGTTCTCTACCCGACTGTCGTCGTCTGCTTGTATGTACATGCTGTACACTGTCGGGGCTGGCTTCTCCCCTCACAGCTGAGGTGCAACAAGCCAGCGAAGAAGCCCGTTTCGTTCCTCTTATAATTCCTTTGCCCAGCGCCTCGATGTAATTTCCCGCTGCAGTAGAAAAATATGCACATGTATGCTAGCTGTCCACCGGGTGAGAACTTGTCCCCTCAAAGGCTAGCAGGTCCTCGTAGGTTCCGCCAAATGCTGACACTTGTTCACTAATTTGGCACAGTCCTGATTGAACCCCGGGTGGCCATGTGGTAGGTTAGGTACTTTGGCACTGGGTACCTCTCCCGTTCGCAAAAAAGATGGCTGCTGCGGCTAGTATCCTGCGCGAGCCAGTCAGCGGAGAGAGGCCGGGGGAACCCTCCCTTGAAAGTCCTGGGAACCCGATGGACACTGTAGAAAGGAAGTTAGTCCCGTCGTTGCTTACAAGCGCCCATAAGCACAGTGAGTGAGTTACTCTCGCTGCCCGTCATCCGCCCGCCGCGCTCCAGCTCCATCCCCATCCCCATCTCATATCCCTCCTCCCTCTTCTCCTCCCTTTAATTTTTCTAATTCCCCTCTTCTCTTGCGAGCCTCCTCCGTCCATCTTCTTCTTATTATCGTGCATCGTATCGCATCGCATCGCATTCTCAAGAGTCTTCTCTTCCTTTCCGTCTCTCCCTTGTTGGGTTCCAATCGCTCGCTACTTTTTGACTTCTGTCTCCCGCCTCCGCTCCGTCCATCCCGCCCCCCTTCCTTCTCCTCCCTCCCTCTTGTCTCGGTCTTGGCCTTGGCGCGGCCCCTGTATTTTCTTCGCTTCTGCTTCTCCGTGTTACGTTTCCACTCTACACCTACAACTTCAAACCTTTGACGACCTCGGCCGCTCCGTGCCCATCATCATTTGCATCCGTAATCGACTTTTGTTGCGCGTCGATTCATCATCATCATTCTTCCTCATCAATCAGCGAATCGGTCCCCCGAGATTAGCATCCATGCTAGAGACCCGACGACAATAGAGCGCAGACGGTAAACTCTCTTGTTCCCGACCTCCATCTCACCACCATCTTTCGACAACCATCTTCATTTTGAACCCGGCGCATTCTCCTCTGCGAAAAGCGACTCGAACATCACCTTCACAATGTCTCGTCCCAACAATGAGGATCCCGTCCCTCTCCTCTCCTCCGAGGAGAGAGATCTCGAGACCAAGGGCGAACTCGACCTTGAGAGCCATGGCGCCCGCGCCGAACCCCCCAAGAACCAGAACCTCGAGCACGAGTACTCGATCCCCAGCACAGTCAAGTTTGCTTGGCTCGGTACCTACTTCTTCTTCTCGCTTCTCTTGACTCTGTACAACAAGTTGGTCCTGGGAATGGTAAGTCTACAACCTCGAGTTTGATGTCGCCCGCGCTCTCTCGGCCCGCGCCGTCATACGCAACTCTGTTCGACACGATGCTAACCATGCGCCTGCGCTGCAGTTCCACTTCCCTTGGCTTCTGACCTTCCTCCACGCCTCTTTCGCCAGCGCTGGCACCTATGTGATGATGCAGTTGGGCTACTTCAAGTTGTCGCGACTGGGACGTCGTGAGAACCTGGCTCTGGTCGCCTTCAGCGCCCTTTTCACCGCCAACATTGCCGTCTCCAACCTGTCTCTGGCCATGGTTTCCGTTCCCTTCTACCAGACCATGCGCATGCTGTGCCCGATCTTCACCATCCTCATCTACCGCGTCTACTACGGCCGCACCTACAGCTCCATGACCTACCTCTCTCTGCTGCCTCTCATCATTGGTGCCGCCATGACTACTCTGGGTGAGATGAGCTTCACTGATGCTGGTTTCCTCCTCACCATCCTCGGTGTTGTTCTTGCTGCTCTCAAGGTAAGCTTGATTTCTTGATCTAAACTGATTAGGCCACTGACCATTCCATAGACCGTCGTCACCAACCGATTCATGACTGGCTCCCTCGCCCTGCCTCCCATCGAGTTCCTTCTCCGCATGTCTCCTCTCGCTGCTCTCCAGGCTCTGGCCTGCGCCACCGCTACCGGTGAGGTTAGCGGCTTCCACAAGCTCATCACCTCTGGCGACGTCTCTCTCCCTCCCGCTTTCGCCTCGCTCTTCGGAAACGGTTTCCTCGCCCTGCTGCTCAACATCTCTTCGTTCAACACCAACAAGCTTGCTGGTGCTCTCACCATGACTGTTTGTGGTAACCTCAAGCAGTGCTTGACCGTTGCCCTCGGCATTGTACTCTTCGATGTGACCGTCGACCTGCTTAACGGAGCTGGTATGGCCGTCACTATGCTTGGTGCTGCCATCTACAGCAAAGCCGAGCTCGACAACAAGAACCGAAAGAGCCAGCAGGCCGCCGCCGCCGCTGCCACCGCTTACAAGCCCGTCGACCAGCAGGTCCGGTAGAACAGACTTGTGTTGGAAATCAATAACCCCCCGCTTTTTAATACATGACCTTTTTTATAGATGATCGGGTAAGGGGGCCAGCGAAGACAAGGAAAGGGGAGAAGCACTTCTTGTTTTTGGCGTCTTGCTATGCTTGCTTTTATTTTGGGATTCTCACCTGGGTGCATCGGGCACGGATGGATCTCTCTCGGGTAAAGCATTCCTCCCCTGTTGTAACTTTTTGATATACGGTGGTCCTTCACGGGCTTTTTTTCCCGCTCAACAGAGCAAAATGGGGCAAAGAGATTGGGATGTATTTTCTTACTGTTGTCATGATCATGGGCTATGGCTTCTTCTTTTTTCCAGAAGCACACGGGGACAAAGATGCCTCGTGGCTTTTCTTGTACAACTTCGGTTGTTGTTTCTTCCTTTTTTTTTTCTTGGATAGGGTCTGCTTTCCTGAGTAAAAATAGACACTCTACATTAATCTCTCGGTGTCCTGGTGTTGGTGTTTGTACACTATTTTACATGATAATATGATCCATACATTTGACGTTGTGTGTACTTTGCATGTGACTGTGTTTACATGGAGGCTGGTCAACTTGAATATTATTTGTGAATCTAGTAAAGTATGATACTGATGGGCTATAAACAAGAGGTTGGTGCATTCCAAACCGCCGTGAAGATCCATTCAACGCCGTGCTAAACGAGTTACAAAGTTAAAAAAATATAAATAGAAACATGCGTCAAGAGGCGTTAGATATCCTCATGTCGTTGTGGTGGATCAAAGATGCTCTCCCCACGAAGATCCCAAATACCCTGCCGAACTTCATCAAATGATGCATTCGCCTGCAAACCCAACGTCTGCGCAAGAATCTCAAGATCACTCGGCGGTAGCGGGATGTTACCAGACATGCCCTCACCGAGAACGGGCATGGCAAGGGTTGGGTTCACGACAGGACCCTTGGCCTTGTTGAGCATGCCGAAGCGGATTGCGACCTCTGTGACGGTGACCATGATACTGATGACAATGAGGACGATGATGATCCAGGTGATATAGCTCATCTTTGCGGTGGCAATCGAGTCGGACAGGATCTCGGCGAGATCGAGGAAGACCCGGCATCGCTCGTTGAGGACCTTGATTCGCGGGTCGATTTCGAGATACTCACGGATAGCTGCGTAAAGAGGGTGAAGGGTCGGTTCAGACTCCCAGAAGAAGTTGGGAACGTCGAGGATATTGGATGCTGCACAGATTAGCATTGGTTAGATTTATCCGACGAACAGCACTCACAAAGGTTAATGTCGACACGGCTCTTGAAGAGACGACCGACCATGCGTATAATCTCGGCGCGTGTCATGTTCAACTCTCCCGTGAGAGCCAGCGTCTTGGGTACATGCTGCGCATCCAGCATCGTCTCACTCATGCGCTCCTCAAAGAAGCACAGGCGGGTGCTCTGCGCGATGGCATGGCTGATGGTAAGCTTGATCATATGGTCGGAGCGTGGCAGCAGAGTGATCATGTCGTTAAACACTCGTGGGCGCTTGATATCAGCGCTGTATTCGAAGTGGAACTCTTCCGTCTCAAAGTCATCCTCGTCGAGCGGCCGGGTGAGTAGGCTGGTGGTGCCGTTCTCAATGGCATCGGCATCGGCAAAGGTGAGGTCGGCGAGGATGTCCTTTTCTTGATGTTCGGTAAAGTTCCAGAAGACGACGACACCGTAAGAGTACACAAACATCTCTGCAAAGTTCTTGGCGTCAGGCGCAAGACGGTTCATGGCTGAATCGTCATCGTCATGACGGAATGGGTTGTTGTGCTCCTCCGGGGTGACTGGGCGATCACTGAAGTGAGAGGGCATCGAATGGCCGCGATCAGGGCTGGCTCCCGTATAAGCGTCGTCCTCAAAGTAACCCTCATGATGATCTCTCTGCTCGCTGCGCTCAATCTCAAGATCCAAAACCGTCTTGCCTGTTCCAGGGGTCTTGAGAATAGGTCGACTTCGGACACGATATCCATCGGTTCCATTGAGAAGTGGCAGAGCGTAGATGACATAAAGGCAGTCATCATATAGCTTGGTCTTTGCTTCGTGCTTCTTCCGCAGGAACTCGGCTGTTGGCTTGATCTTGTACGCCTGCGCGGTGCAATAGGCCGTCACTCTGCTAACCCTGTCCGTCCTCTGCATCTTGGGCAACCTCTCAGCGTAGCTCTTCCCACGGATACCGCCTCTCTTCCGGAGCACATCAAGTTCTTCGTCTTTCAATGGTCGGTTTTCTTGGTCCTGTAGGCGCCTTGCTAGAATAGCCTCGCTCTCAATCTCTTCATCGACGTCATCGTCCTTCTCATCCGTTTCGGGCAAGAGCACGAGCTTCTCGCTGATCTTGGTTGTTCTCGAAGGCATCGGTTGGCCGGTACGGGATTGCACGTTCGGAAGACCTCCTGATACAACTCGGCGATTGCTGAGGGGGCTTCCTCCTGGGCCTCGGGGGAGGGGCGCCGGCGGACCGCGAGGTTGGCCGGATGGGATCTGGGAATTGTACTGGAGGACATTGTCGACTGTCATGAATCGCATCGGCGCAGCGGGTCCAGGAGGACCTGTACCGGTATCCTGGCGCTGAAGAGCCCTCCTCTGGGGTGGGCGCTCCCTTGCATCTGTCACCTGGAGATTGGATTAGCAAGCTGTATGTGACGCGCAAACATCATGATCGTACAAGGACAGATGGGCGCTGCTTGGAAGCCATGGGTTAATGCGGCCGAGCCAAAGACAATTGAATTTCTTCGTAGGAGATGGCCGCGATAGGCGAAGGATGTAGATACTTGAATAGCTTGAGCGAAGATCGGAAATAATTAATTGATGATCGTGGTTGGTGGATGGTTCATAGCTCGGTGGTGAAGCCTGAAGCTTGGATTCGACAGTGTAAAAATTGGGGAAGCGCTCCTGCCTACAGTGCGCTGCAGCCTCAGCCAGCCTAAAATCGTACCACTGAGCCAATCACAGGACGTAATCCACCCTTGCTCTTGCCGTGACTTTTATCGTGGCCTATCGATTGGTCGCACCTTGTAGAAGATTTCGCGTGAATGACCTCATGGAACCCCACTACGATACAGCAAACCTCCATCTCCCACTGATGGATGAACCATCTTTTTGTGCTGCCTGTGGATTCACGCCTGGGCAATCATTGATGCTGAGGTTTGGCTGAGTGTGATATGTATGTCTCTGCTTTCTTTTGTCATCATGTGGATTGAGTTTGATCCATCGATTGCGATCCAAGATCTGGCTCCGCATGTGATGGATACTTCGCTCTACTTTACCACGCACATCCAATGCAAGCTGATGTTAGGTTTACCTGGTTGTTTTGAACCGTTGCCTGTTTCAAACTGCCCAACCGCATTTGATATGTAACACCGATGCTTTGGCTTTGTTAGACCATGTTCTAACTCAAAACGTGGATGCGTCTGCTCGCACGAAACCTTGTGCAAGATGAGCGTGAAAGGGAAAGTAAACATCAACGAGGGTATTCTTTCTACCTGGAGATAATTCATCCCATGTCGCCAGTCATATGCACAACGCTGAAACAAATAGAAAAAGAACAGCGCATGAATCAATTTCTGTGTGTTGGCACTTGATTTGCATAATAATCTGGCCATATTAAACATAAGAGAGGCTCGCAAGGATGAGGTTGGCATAAAAGCGGGCCCCGCTGCCAATCGGGGCGACGGCGGCCGTTGCTAGGCGGTTGGCCCGTTGTTTGTTTACTACGGGATTTGGCCTGGCCGAAGCCTTCAGGCCCCGCCATACAGACGAAGGTATACTCTCCCCTTGGTCTGCCGTCTTTCTTGGGGCATTATTGACAATTTGTGACATGGGTCAGATCGGAGACGTAGTAACGATCCCGTATTCTTCTGAAGCTCCAAGGCTTTGGTGTTTTTTCCCCTCTCACTCATCCAAGTTCCTCAACATCATCTCCCATCACCAGGCCAAGCGCATGTCTTGAAATCCATCCAAGCTCCGTGCTCAAACAAACCAAATTGAACCTGCGCTGACCACGGCCACAACCACTCTTCCATCCCTCTGACGACCCGAGCGCCGCACGCTCGAAACAATGCGTTAACGTCACCCGGAAGGTGTTATTATTCCTTAATATTTTCTGAACCCAACCGTTCGTTCCTTGACCGTTCCAAAGCGAGACCGAGACTGCGGCTCGGTCGACGACCACTACAACCACAATGTCGTTCCGCACTCACCATTTCCAAACTCAACATCTGCATCAACCTCAACACCATCCTCACAGCCAGCCATCACCATCACCGCAGTCCCCTCCGCATCCGCTTCGCCAGTCACAAACCCTTGACTTTGGCACCGCTACATCACCCTCTCATCTCAACCGCTTTCCTTCGACAACATCCTCATCCGCGTCGTCTGGCTATTCGCACGGGTCCGAACATAGCCTCAACAGCGGTTACACATCCGTCTCTAGTTCAGCCGGCTTCGGTCAAACAGTTCCCGGTCATAAACGTGCCCAGAGCGATGTCAGAGCAAGAGCAAAGACTTTTGAATCCGGGCAAATGACGAGCCCCAAGAAATCCCACGACAATCCCTACGGGTCCGTTCGACAATCTCTTCGACCGCTTCCTCAGGCTCCGGCAGCCTCGCCGCCAGCTACACCTCCCCATAAATCATCGCCCCGTCATGATCGCGGCAAGAGTATCGATATAGGCAAATTGTCCTTGTATGATGATGGCCGGGCCTCACCTACGTCGCCTTCTCGACCAACATTGATGCGACCCAACTCGATGCTTCTAACAAGGTCCGACTCAGTTCGCCCACAGTTGCCTCATCATCCTACATCACCACACCATGTGCATTCGCATAGCACGCACTTGGCTCGGGATGAGCTTGAAGGACTGGGCAAGTCTTCGACAAGCCAGCTGAGGACGCTCTCTCGCCTAGTATCATCAGACTCGGCCGATGACTTCACCATCACTTCGCCCGCACAAGAAGTTGTTGGTTTGCGCGGCCGACGCAGGTTACAACGGACAGACAAGAGCAATGGAGGTCGCGGACAAAAGACGACTGGGTATAGCTGGGAGGGTCGCAATTGGATGGACAAGCAGCGCCAGTTCCTTCAAGCTTATGAATACCTCTGCCATATTGGTGAGGCCAAAGAGTGGATTGAGGATGTCACCCAAAAGAGCATTCCTCCCATCGTCGAACTAGAGGAAGCCCTTCGCGACGGCGTTACTCTGGCAGAAGTTGTGGAAGCACTCAATCCCGACAGACGCTACCGAATCTTTCAACATCCCAGGCTCCAATACAGGCACTCCGACAACATTGCCATCTTCTTCCGATACCTTGATGAAGTTGAACTCCCGGATCTGTTCCGCTTCGAACTCATCGACTTGTACGAGAAGAAGAACATCCCCAAGGTCATCTACTGCATTCATGCCCTTAGTTGGCTCCTGTTTCGAAAAGGCATAGTCGACTTCCGCATCGGCAACCTCGTGGGTCAGCTTGAATTCGAGCACCATGAGCTGGAGGCGATGCAGAAGGGTCTTGACAAACTTGGAGCGAGCATGCCCAGTTTTGGCAACATGGGCGCTGATTTTGGCGTTCCCGAACCTGAACCTGAGCCGGAAGAGACTGAAGAGGAGAGAATCGACCGCGAATTGGCAGAGAATGAGGAGTCTATCGTCGAACTGCAAGCCCAAGTCCGAGGTGCCCTTGTTCGCGTCAGACTCGGCGATGTCATGCAGAGACTCTGGGACGAGGAGGACTGGCTAGTCGACCTGCAGTCTCGAATTCGCGGCGACTTCACCCGCCAGATTATGGGATACCGACTGGAGATGAGAAACTTTGCTGTCAAGCTACAGAGCGTAGCACGCGGTTTCTTGGTCCGGAGGCGGATGGGTCGACGGGATCAAATCCTGGAAGCACTGGAGCCTGATATCCTCGAGTTGCAGAGCATGATTCGGGCTAACAAGGCCCGAAATCAGGTTCAAAACTTGACTTCTCAGCTCGAGGTGTGCGCAGGTCCCGTCAGGCAGATCCAGGCCATCGCGAGGGCCTTTTTGGTCAGGAAGAATCATACCGCCCAGTACGAGGAGACGAAGGAGACGGCTGCTACTGTCCAGAAACTGCAAGCGGCTGTTCGCGGAGCATTGCTCCGTGGAAAGGTTGAGCAGGATCTTCAAGAGCTGGATGCCCAAACACATGCCATCACCGACCTGCAGGCAGCGGCGAGAGCATTGATGACTAGACATGACATTGGTCGCCAGCAAGAGCAACTCAAGGCTTTCGGTCCTCAGTGGACTTCTCTCCAGGCCTTTGCTCGGGGTCTACGCGCTCGAAAGGAGACGGACGCAGTCAAGACTGAGCTGGACAAGCACATCAACGATATTGGCAAGCTTCAGGCTTTTGCCCGTGCCGCAGCAGTTAGGAGAGATGTCACGAGCTTGCTTGATGCCCTGCAGGAGAATGAACCAGCTGTCATCGGCCTACAAGCATTCATTCGAGGTGCGCTTGAACGAAAGCGAGTTGGAGCAGAGTTGGACGCGCTTGAAGAGCAGGAGCCTCAGATTGTGGACCTTCAGAGCAATATCCGAGGATTCCTGTACCGACAACAACACCAGGCCTTCCTCGATGAGCTGGCCTCCCACACACCGCAGATCATTGATCTTCAGAGCATCCTTCGAGCCATGATGGAGCGTGCTAGAGTCGAGGACATTATGGCAGAGCTCGAGCAGGAGGAGGAGTCAATTGTCGAGTTCCAGGCCGCCGCCAAGGCATTCATCGTCCGGGCCCGGTTTGAAGAGAAGAGACGGTTCTTCAATGAGAACATGCAGAAGGTCATCAAAATTCAGAGCTTTGTCCGTGCCAAGGTACAGGGCGAAGCTTACAAGAGCTTGACTACTGGCAAGAACCCTCCTGTCAACGCTGTCAAGAACTTTGTGCATCTTCTTAACGACAGTGACTTTGACTTCAACGAGGAAATCGAGTTTGAGCGGATCCGCAAGACAGTGGTCCAGCAAGTCCGACAAAACGAGCTGCTGGAGAACTATATCGATCAGCTCGACATCAAGATCGCCCTCCTGGTCAAGAACAAGATCACCCTGGACGAGGTTGTTCGACATCAGCACAACTATGGAGGTAACTCGATGGGCTTCCTCGCCAACAGCTCCATGTCCTCTGCCAACCAGTTCGACCTCAAGGCCCTCAACAAGAGCTCAAGAAAGAAGCTTGAATCTTACCAGCAACTCTTCTTCAACCTTCAGACCCAGCCCCAGTACCTTGCTCGACTCTTCAAGCGTATCCGGGAGCAAGGAACAGCTGAGAAGGAGTGCAAGCGCATTGAGCTCCTTATGATGAGCCTCTTTGGGTATGCCCAGAAGCGACGAGAGGAGTACTACCTTCTGAAGCTGATTGCTCGATCTATCCGGGAGGAGATTGCTGGTGCTAGAGCTGTCCAGGACTTCGTCCGCGGCAACTATTTCTGGTCGAAGCTTCTTAGCAACTACACTCGCTCACCTCGCGACCGCAAGTACCTCCGAGACCTTCTCGGCCCTCTCATCCGGGACAACATTGTCGAGGACCCGGCTCTCGATCTGGAGAGTGACCCTATGCAGATCTACCGATCAGCTATCAACAATGCCGAGTTGGCCACTGGTCGACCTGACCAAAGACCTCTGGATGTCCCCCGAGAGGTTGCCATTCGCGATCCTGAAACCCGACGACTCTTTATCGACCATCTTCGTGACCTTCGAGAGATCTGTGATCAGGTCTTCCTGTCCCTCGAAGACCTTCTGCACAGGATGCCCTACGGTCTCCGCTTCGTGTGCAGTCAGATCTTTGAAGGCCTGCGACAACAGTTCAAGCGGGAACCCCCAGAGAACCTGCTACAGGTCGTCTCGAACTGGCTCTGGAGATTCTACCTCCAGCCTGCGGTGACGTCTCCCGAGAACGTGGGTGTGATCGAGAAGACTCTGAGCCCTCTGCAAAAGAGGAACCTAAGCGAGGTTGCCAAGGTCATCAGCCAAGTCGCCTCTGGTCGACCTTTTGGCGGTGAGAATGTCTACCTCCAGCCCCTGAACGCCTTTATCGCCGACTCTATTGAGCGCCTCATCCAGATCACCAGCGACCTCATTGCTGTTCCTGATGCTGAGAGGACGTTTGATATTGACGAGTTCAACGACCTGTACGCCAAGAACAAGCCAACCCTGTACATCAAGATGACGGATGTCTTTGCCATCCACAACCTGGTGGCCTCGGAGCTTCAGACAATGTGTCCCGGCCGCGAGGACGTTCTCCGGGAGATCATGCACGACCTCGGCAGTGCTAAGAACAACGAGAGCGAGATGAACGCTGCCGGATCCTCAGATATCCAGATGTTCCTGACACCCAAGCTGCACGACATTGACGACCCTGAGGCGGATGTCAAGGCTCTCTTTATGGAGACCAAGCGATGCGTGCTGTATATTATCCGCGTGCAAACTGGTACCAACCTACTCGACATTCTCATCAAGCCCATCTCCCCCGAGGACGAACACAAGTGGCACATGCTACTTCGTGATGACTTTTCTGATGGCAGCAACACCCGAGGAGCCTACTCCGACTCCAACATGATTGATGTTACTCGGATGTCGTACCAGGAGCTCAAGCGAACGGCGCTGGAGAACGTGATGAGACTGGAGAAGCTAGGCCGCATCTCCAAGCACAACTGCTACCAGGATGTGCTCAACGCCATCGCTCTTGATATCCGCACCAAGAGCCGTCGAAGAGTTCAGCGACAGCGAGAGTTGGAGGGTGTCCGCATGACTCTGAGCAACTTGCACGAGAAGGCTAAGTACCTCGAGCAACAGCGCAAGAGTTACGACGACTACATTGAACAGGCGATGAAGACCCTCCAGAACAAGAAGGGGTAAGTGATACCAGTCCTACTATTAATATAACCCAACTAACAACTCTAATAGGCGAAAACGCTTCTTGCTCCCCTTCACTAAGCAGTACAACCACCAGCGCGAGCTTGAACGCAGCGGTCGCGTGCCCAAGTTTGGCAGCTACAAGTACAGCGTACGCCAGCTCTCGGAGAAGGGTGTGCTCGTGTCATGGACCGGCGTTGGTGAGCGCGACATGGGCCAGATCAACCTGACCATCTCGTGCGACGAAGTGGGCGTCTTCAGCCTCGAAGGCTCACGAGGACACATCCAGATCCCCGGTGCCAGCGCCCTGGTGCCCATCGAGGACCTCCTGCAGGCTCAGTTCGAGTCGCACCAGTTCATGACGCTGTTTGAGGGCAACCTCAAGCTCAACGTCAACCTGCTGCTGCATCTGCTGTACAAGAAGTTTTACCGAACGCAGTAAAAAAGGAGATTTATGTATACTTTGTTTTATTGGGCTACCCCTGGAGGGAAAAGCGACTTGTTCAGGCTGGCCACGTTCAGGGAGGATATACATACATACGAGACTGGATGAAGCATTGCAATCGGCGCGATGGAAGGGTATGGCGCAACAATGCGTGTTGTTGTTTATTTCTTCCTTTTCTATCTTTTTGTGTTTTCAGGCTGCTCTGCGTGGGAGGAAAGATGGTGGAAGCGCTCAAGAGGCATGAACTGCAAACGACGGACGACAACCGAAAAAAAGATACTCACGACGGAAATCCAAAGGGCATTCATTGGGACAGCGGAGTAGGGAAGGGAAAGGGAAAGGGAAAGGGAAGGGGGAAACAGAGGGAATTGTTCATGCTTTTTTTTTTGTTGTTGTGTTGATGCCAACAAGTCATGTCTTTTGAAAGGGAAGGGAGAAAGAGGACGGTCGCTTCGGTCGGTGTGTGATGGATGGATTGATTGAATTATTAGGATATCGTTTCTGATTGGCATAATGTATGAAAATGGCATTAGAGCCTATTATCAAGCGCCTTTAACTCTTTCAAACTGTCGTGACTATTGTGTGATTAGTTCTACTGTTTCGTGTGCTGTTCGCTTCATGTCCTTGTGATGATCGAGTTGTCAGCACAAAACAAAAGAGTTGTGCCGTCGATAAAACACAAGGCAGCCACTCACTGAAGAGAGGTTGTCGGTGATCGGGTATCGGAACAGCTAGTCCATGATTGGCTGGCTACCTTAGTTCAGCTGTTAGTTGTAAGGAAGCCCTGGTGGAGAAGGCGCGAACTAGCAAGGTTCCTACGAGTCGAGGCCAAGGAGGGAAGCAGGAGAAGCAGCAGGCGGAGGTGGCAGCAAATTGATTGATAGGGGATTATGTGTTAGCTTGCAGGTTGTAAGGAAGGGCGACTAGGGGATACGTGAATGGGGCAGAGGCAGAGAATTGCATATCCACTGACACCGACTCAAGATGCAAAGTGGGCGCACCGAAGACGAGAAGGGAAAGAAGGCACGTAGCATGGGTTACGAAGGGAAATTGCTCACGAGCGGTGGGCGAGTTGCAGCTGGTGTGTCGCGTGAGGGAGATTGGTGCCTTGCTAGGGAGTGAGTCTCGAGTCGAGACACGAGAGGAGAGCCATGAGCGGTAAGGCTCTTGAGGCGGTTGGGAGACGGTTAGTCACAGAATTGTGGACGAGACGAGATAAGCACAACCTCGGTAAAGAAAACAGACAAAGGAACGTGAAGCATGATCAGCTGAGACCCTGATTGTGCTTGAGTCGAGTCGATCAATTGTCCATCCTGGATCCAAACCCAAGGCTTGTTGGCTCTTGGTCATGGCCGTGTCCAGACGGAAAGCGACCTCCTTCACGACAGTTCATCAGTCAATTGTGCTGACTGGCGTCGCAGCAGCAATCCGAAAATGTGACCCCAAGGCAACCGAGAGTGACTGATTTCGTCTTTGCATGCGTGGCAGACAATGAGTTGTTCGGGTGCTGGCTGGATGGCTGGCTGTGCGACCGCAGCAGAAGCGACTGCTTGCTTGCCTGCTTGCGCTGCCTGCTTGGGTGCGGGCTTTTGGTGGCGGCCGTGGTGGATTGATGAGCAATGAAAGTCCGGCCGGAAGTCGGTCGGCGTCAAGAGGGTCGATCAGCAAAAGCCCCAACAACCAAGCCCGGGCTGATGTGGACATTGGCCCGGTCCGGGACCCAAAATTGCGGCGAGCAATTCTCCCTCGTTTCCATCAAGGAGACACGGAAGGAAGCAAACATCAGGAGGCCCCGGACCACAAGAGGGAATCGTCCGATATTTCAATGTCGACATCGGTAGTTGAGAAGGGGTGATTGCGTCTTCTCGTCTCGTCCTCGGCCAATTCCCACGCCAATTCGACTCTTACGGTTTCGTGGATGGCCGTAGCTCGCCGGATTGTCGGGAAAGGGTTTGACAACCCCAGATTGCACCATCCAACGCTGACAAGGCGTTATGGCACTACCGAGGAGCACCTGGCTCTGGGTTGGGGTGTACCAAGTAAACTGTGAACACTTGCGCTAATCCGGGCGTGCCGTGCGTGTCGTCTGTCCGGTGTCTGTCGTGTCTTTGCCAGAGCCTCGCAGTTTGCGCAAACATCCTCCAACTGCATTGCAATGGATCGGGTCTTCGTCTCCATTCCATGAATGTCGCCTCGTTTTTGTTTTTTTCCTCCCTTTAGCGGGATAACCGTGGTCAGGCAGACGGTGGATTGCCGAAGGAGGAGACGAGACAACAGAGGACGCATAAACCGAGGGGGAGGGCGTTGCAGATGGATGCGCAGCAGAAACAGGCAGGCTGTGGCGGGCGGCCAAAAGACGACGTGATGAATGCAATGGCAGCAGATTATCGCCCTGTGGAGCGCGTGAGGGTTCTGAAAATTGTCTATACAGTGAATGGACACGGCCCGTGGCGGCGGCGATCGGGAGGGTCGTACAGTGTCATGTAGGATCCCCATGCACCGTATAGACAATTCTTGGAGGTTGCAAATTTCTCGAGCCCTTGGCCTCAAGGGAGGTGCAGATAAAGGATGCAGGGACCGGCTAATGGGCGTCCGAGGCCAGTGCGTCGTCAACTCCCAGGGCTCCGTGCTCCGTGGGCCATCGTGACGCCCGCTAAAGCAGGAATGCAGAAGCAGGAGCCAGTGGAGAACGACGTGGGTGCTTGTGTTGCTGCTCGTTGCTCAGAGATGGTGGGACGAGGTGCAGGTTGCATCGTTTGGTTTGCATGAAACGAGGGACGGGAGGCGGAAGACCTTCGACAGGCGCATGTGGAGAATCAGCATCAGCAACAGCAACACCAGCAGCGGCGCCATCATGGTCGAGCTGAGGCGGGCACTGTATGTATGTGCCAATGCTTGGAGCTGGATGCATCACGATGGAGTCGGGGATGCGTAAGAGAAGGAGATCCCCGAAGCCTAGGTCAACAGAGATCGGTGTCCATGTGATGAATCGAGAGCGAGGTTGTGACCTTGGCTGAATTCTGCTGCTGCCGCTGATACTTGTTGCTCATGGCGCAGATTCTGCACCTTGACCAACCCATGCAACGGCATGCAGTTGAGTATTATGCCCGCGCAGGATGCAATCCTTTTCGGAGTTGGAACTGTCTCTCGAGGCTGACGAAGCCAAGGAATTTGCTCGACGAGGCTCAGCACAACCAAGCTTTGGATCGATTTGCTCTCTGACGACATCTTTTAGCCAGACTCCCTCTAGTTATGGCTTGGTCAGATTTTATCTGATCTCCAAACAACGCCAACAGGCATAGGCATGATGTATGATGATGATGCTGATTCTAGTCAATGGCCGGAACGAGTGGGAAAAGACGTGGCTTCTTGACTTGAATGGCTGATGGAGGGTTGGATGGAACATGGCAGATGGACCGTGTAAGATGGAGGGGCTGTCAATCTTTGTGGGCTTGACCGGGGAGGGATTGGCGAGGAAGGCGCTGACCAATCGCGACTTGCCGCTGGCCGAATTGAGTAGTCGCTCAGCCCTGAATCCCTGCATCCTTCAGCACACGAATTCGAGACGCGCAGCCATCAAGAAAATAAGTGTCTGGCGCTTAAACAAGAACTTGAGACTATCGAGGTTCGGGGTGGGCTTGTGAGATATGAACACAGAGGTCAGAGGGGATCCTTGGTCCATGGTCCATGGTCCATGGAGGGATGTCTGACTCTGCGGCCGCGCACTACGGTAGCGCAACCGGACATGTGCCACGGATATCTACATACCGCCGTATCAAAAAAAGAGGACAGACTTGAGACGGGAGGAGGAGGAGCAAGGATAACAAAAGATGGCCATGTGATGTGGTTTTTTTATCTCCCAGACACGGCATTCACGGACTTGGGAGCCGAACGCCGGGCTCATCAAGGGAGTTGATGGTGGGTAGAACCGGGCATCCATCCCATGGATCCCATCCCTTGCGGCTCCGGAGAAGGCGTGCATGATGGTGACCTTCGGAGATGACAATAACAGCAGAGTCCTTACTCAACAAGTTCTCTGGCATTCGTGGTGTGTTGATCATGATCCTCGTGACAGAATCTGAAAAAGCCAGTCAGTCCAAGCTCGTGTTGATTGACGGTAGGAGAGGCTGGCCTCAGGATTAAATTATGCACTATTGAGAGCCACCCCGAACTCGGACAGTCATAGTCTCGTTTAGTGCATATCCAACTCTCATCTCCCCCAGCTTCCACAGGTTCCAATTTTCCCCCATCTCCATCATCTCGCAGACACCACCACACGCCCCTTTGCCATTCTCTAGCGCGCTCGTCTTCTTGCGTGATCGAACTTGCAACATGGCTTATTGGAATAACCCCTGGCTACGCACCCCTGCCACCCATCATGGGCAGGCATGGACCGTATCGTCTGCCGAGCAGGGGTCGTTGTCCTCCACCGCCGTCGTGAGCCGCTTTACTGTACACACCACGCCCCAGCTTTGCTTCCCGTACCAGTAGTCCCCAAGAGAAGACTGATGGAACAATCAGAGGGACCCCCCCAGCTCCAAAGATAAAAGGGCGACCATGTTCCCACTCGTGCCCATTGCAAAACTTGTGGCGTCAATCACCTCACCGGTTGCCTTCCCTTTTTTGGCCTACTAGTCGGGGAATTTGCTACTTGTCTCGTCCTTTCTTACCAGGATTTCATCCCCATCTCGAGCTCTCTCACCCACACAAACCCTCATAACCCTTCACGCAGATCCAGCCTCTACCCCATCTTCCTCCACTCTCTCTCTGCTTACCCCTGCATCATCACCCGCTGGCTGTCCCCGTGTACATACATCGAGACAGTTTCTGCTCATACGGAGCGCGCTTGCTTGGTTGCCATAGTCTTGTTCCTGTCCTGTGCAGTGCTTCTGCGTGTGCCGTACAGTCCAACAACAAGTCGTGCTGCGCCCTCTCGGCCCCATTGATTTCCAGTGTCCATCCCGGATCCTTTGTCTGAGCGGCAACAAGACGGACAAGGATACGAAAGAGAAGAGACGACTAAGCTAGTAGATCTCCGCATCGAATCTCACGAGACGTGTAGAAGGGAACTTGACTCGATCTACCCGTCTTCGCCAGCCAGCACGCCATACATTTATCAAGCCATCCCCTTCCTCCTGCCGGCTTGACTCACCTCCAACTTCATAAACCTTAACCCTCTTCACATACAAACATCCTTCGATACCCCCTACCACTGTCATCAACCCTTTGTCCAAAGACAACACCAACAACATCAAGACCATCATCTACCAGATTCCTTCACCAGCATTTCCCAACATCACACAGCCATATATCCAGACTGAGCTTTGAATCTCACAATGGCCCCTGATCTCAACTCTCTCCCCCCCTCCAACGGGGAGACCTCTGCGGCTCCTCACATCTCCCCTGGTGCCGAGAGACCCAACATTCTCTTCATCATGGCCGACCAGCTGGCCGCCCCCCAGCTCAAGATGTACAACCCCAACTCCCAGATCAAGACACCCAACCTCGACCGTCTTGCTTCCACTTCAGTCCAGTTCGACTCTGCGTACTGCCCTTCACCGCTCTGTGCCCCTTCGCGCATGAGCTTGATCAGTGGCCAGCTGCCCATGAAGATTGGTGCTTACGACAATGCCGCCCAGATTGGCTCCGATGTTCCCACTTATGCCCACTACCTGCGAGCCAAGGGCTACCACACTGCTCTTGCTGGCAAGATGCACTTTATTGGTGACCAGCTCCATGGTTATGAGCAGCGTCTGACCAGTGACATCTACCCTGGCGACTTTGGCTGGGCCGTCAACTGGGACGAGCCTGACACCAGACTTGAGTGGTATCACAATGCCAGCTCTATCCTCCAGGCCGGTCCTTGCGGCCGAAGCAACCAGCTCGACTATGACGAGGAGGTCATGTTCAAGAGCACCCAGTACCTGTGGGACCATGTTCGTGAGGGCCCCAAGAAGCGACCATTCTGCTTGACTGTTTCTCTCACCCACCCCCACGACCCTTACACCATCACCAAGAAGTACTGGAACTTGTACGAGGACGTCGACATTGCCCTGCCTGAGGTCAAGGTTGCCAAGGAGGACCAGGATCCCCACAGCAAGCGACTTCTCAAGGTCTGCGATCTTTGGGACCAGAACTTTACCGATGATCAGATCAAGCGAGCCAAGCGAGCCTACTATGGCTCTGTGAGCTATGTCGATGACTGCATTGGTAGACTGCTCGAGACCCTTGAGGATGCCGGTTTGGCTGAAAACACGATTGTCATCTTCAGCGGCGACCACGGCGACATGCTTGGTGAGCGTGGCCTCTGGTACAAGATGAGCTACTTTGAGTCATCTGTCCGCGTTCCCATGTTGATCAACTACCCCAAGCGCTTCGCTCCCCACCGTGTTACCCAGAACGTATCGACTCTTGATCTTTTGCCTACGATCTGCGACTTGGTTGGAACTAAGCCAGCTCCTTACCTCCCCATGGACGGTATCAGCATGCTCCCTCATCTCGAGGGCCGCGAAGGCCACGACACTGTTATTGCCGAGTACACTGGTGAGGGCACTGTTCGTCCTATCATGATGATTCGACGAGGTGACTGGAAGTACATCACCTGCCCGGCTGACGAGCCCCAACTCTACAACTTGGCCCGAGACCCTAAGGAACTGGACAACCTGGCCCGATTCAAGAAGATCCTACCCAAGACCCCTGAGGAGGAGGAAGCCAAGGATGCCATCCTCAAGTTTGAGGCCGAAGCCCACGCCCGGTGGGACTTTGACGCCATCACAGAAAAGGTGTTTACTTCCCAGCGCACACGGCGGATCGTGTGGGACGCCCTCAAGGAGGGCGAGTTCACCAGCTGGGACTTTGACCCTGTCGATGACGGCAAGAAGAAGTAAGTCCAACAAACCCCCTACCTGCAATCCAAGCCACAATCGATCACATCACCCGCAAAGTTGAAGACGTGCTAACGCCCGCTGCCGCAGGTACATCCGCTCCACCATCCCTCTCGATGACCTGGAGCGCCGAGCTCGCTTCCCGTTCGTCGACGCCAACGGGTACGAGAGCAAGGCGGTCTCTTCAGTCCGTAACTCTTAAAAGAGGGGAGGGGGCGTATATGTAGAGAAGGGAACTTTTTTTGATGAGACATGAATTTGTTGGTGGAAGATCGGTTTTAGCGGTTTTTGTCTGTCTGTCATGCACAGCGTCTGGGTTTTTTACTTGAAAACCAATTCTTTGGCATTTGCGTGCATAGCCAGCTATTTGAACTTTTGTTGTTTATTGGAAATTGGTTTAAAAAGCAAGCTGTATGTATTCATGATGCGAATTTGCAATTAATGAAAAATGAAGAAATTTTTAAAGTCAAATAACAACTCCCCGTACATATTTTGTGAGCTGGGCTTCAAGTATCAACAAGAGGGCTTGCCGACGGTGTGGCCTCGAGACTCCCCGAAAGCAAGTCAATGACGAATTAACGCCGAAGGTAGCAAATTGATTATCGCGATTATCATCTTGCATCATCTCCCCGGACAATAATGAGCGGTGAGATTGATCTTGGTATGAGCCTGCTCCCCCCCAATGATGAGCTTCAAAGACCGCCTCCTCCGAATCTCCGGAGTGTCGGCCTGACTCGTCCGACACGGCCGATCGCGCGATACGCGGGCCGCTCGCTCCGGGGGCTGCTAAAAAGTCCCAGGCAACAAGGAAACGGTTTACATGCAAGAGGCAAAACCGAGACTTGCTTACAAGTGCGATTGTGTGATTTTGGCGTTGATGTCGACAGATACCCATGACGTGTGTAAGTCTGGGGTGAGAGTGGAGTTTTGTGCCCGCAGCAGGGTCCAGGCGTTCTAGCAGATGGGTTTAGAAGCTTCAGGGGCGTTGTTGTAGAAGGGGTCCCCTCCCAGTGTTTGGGACTGTGTTGGAGCGTGCCTGGCGCTTAAGGCACTGAGGTGAGCTGCCTGAGGGTGCCCAGGTGAGGCTGCCAGCTGGGAGCTCCACTTTTGGAGGTGAGGTCTGCGCGTGGTGACGCGCTTTCTAATTGAAGCTTCCGTTGGAGAGCCCCGCGCAATCGTGAACCTCCATCTTCAATTGTTTACATAGACCTATACGAGGTTAACAGATACATTTAGCGCACCGTTATTGCAGTGATTATTTGCATCGCGAGTCTTCTTTGACAATCGAGGGAGTGTCTAGAGCCGCAATCGCCAACACCCACCATCGAGAGAGGTCTTCTTTGTGCCAACACCATCATGGACGAATCAAGAGTGCACACCTTGGACGACGATGAGCTCAAGGTCCTGGAGCAGACGCTCAGCAAGCTGGCACAGCTTTCTAGTAGCATCCAAAGCTTGAAGGGGGACCTCATGAGGAGCAACCCATTACCACCAGCGTACGCTTCTTACCTTGTATCCTTCCGAGTCGCAATGGCTGACCTTCTACAATCCAGATCCTCCCTTCAGGCCTCAACGCAGATTCTCCGGCGAAATCTTCAAACCGTCCTCGACAGTCTCAACGAGAATTCGGAGCTCTTTAACCGCATGGCCATTCACCCTTCACCTAACTACCCGGGCCGAACCCAAGAAAACGTTCTCACTCAACTACTCCGCAAGAAGCTCGAACCCGACGTGGAAGAACTTGTCATTGAGGGCCGGGAGGTTGCCCGTCTCGCTACACCAGAGGGTATCAATGATCTTCAGGATATTTGGCACGAGCTACGACAGTGGACGATCGACCGTGTAACGACATACGTCCGTGATGAGGCCAACGATGTATACACGGCAGAAGAGCGGGCAGCAGGCGTAGAGAATGTGCGTACAGGTCTACGGAGGGATCTTGAAGACGAGGATGAAGATGAGGATGAGGAGGAAGACGAAGATGATGGGACAACGCAACAGAAGGTGAGGGGTGCTGAGCCAGAGACGTTGCTGTGGTTTGCGGCGAGGGGAGACTTTGAGGTTCCGCGCAACGTTGAGTATGAGAGGAAGAGGGATGTGTGGAAGGGTCTTCAGGGCATCAACGCTTCGCCTTTTGATATGCCGGCTCAAGGGATGTAGAGATGGGTTGGACAGGTTACGACGATATATTCGTGATACTACGAGGGACTGTAGCATTGGTTGCACTACTTTACTCACAGTGGCCATGAGTGGTATCAGTGCTGGAAACAAGTTGGTCAAGGTACTTTCAGCTGAGGCCTCAGAAGATAAGCTGACAGCTGTTTAGCGCTTCATGAGAGAGAGCCAAGCCATGACGTTGCAAAGCTGATGGGAGTTTTTGGGGTTAGAACATTGGGTGGGTTAGATTCCTTCTATTGATTTTACAGCAATCATGCAGGTCGCCAAAAGCAGGGAGCAAAGCAATAGCATTGGTTGTTTATTCTTGTCATGTGGCGTCTTCTCGTGTATCAATACAGATGCATGTCATCCATCCCGGTCATAACCACGAGCAATAGCTTCATTGCTGAAGATTAAGGCGCCATCAAAGATCCTTCGCTGAAAGTTTCCAACGGCGGGTCATTCCATCAAACAAGGAACAAATGCCCATCGGGTCAAAGTTTCCAATACTGGGTCATTCCCATCTCCAACTTCGCTCCCAATTGGACATGACCCCTCCAAACTACGTACAGCTATCCTCGTCGTAAGCTGACCCCTTTTGCTGTGGCTGACAGCACACAGCCAGTGTCGTCACTCCAACGTCCATGGCGCGCAGCTAGGCCATTGACCTGCTCGCGTTTCCCCGCGTTTCTTGACAGCGCATGGCATGGGATGCTAGTGCTCACGAGGGCGGGTGGGTTGCAAAATAAATGCAACAGTTCGTCTCGGTGTGTGGTGAATATGTGTGTTGGTGTTTTTTTGACCGAGGAGCATGAGTCGGTTACATATACCTTTGAGTGGGAAGCTGGTGTTTGAAGCTGAGGTTTACTCATTTCATCATTGTTGTTTTTCCATCATTTCTGTCATGATGGAATATCAATTGTGTCGCAGTGAGCGACCACATACTCAAGACTTCTTTTACGGATCATCGGATATGGATATCATGAGCGACGATGCAACGCCCCGTTCACTACCCGATTTCCCAGAGAAGGGTCATGAGAGAAAGCTTACCTTTCTCTCTCTTCCACTCGAGATTCGTCTTCACATTTACCATTGGCTTCACCTCATGAGTCCCGTGCGACATGCCCAGCTTGCACCGTGGTATCCCACCCCCGTCCACTGCCAATACATCCTCCGACCCCTCGACCACGAGGCAGCGCCCGAAGGTGGCGACGGCATAGAGGCTCAGGGTCTACTCTCTCCGTACCGCCCGCTTTCCGGTCTCCCGACGAGCCTTCTTCGAGCAAACTCGCAGATCTACCACGAGGCACGACTGATCCCCTTTTCACAGAACGAGTTTGTTTTTGTCAACTGGTTCGCTTCGGGGCTCTGGGCTGCCCGCGCCTTCACACGGGCCCTAGCTCCATGGCAGCGTGGTGCCTTGCGATACGTGCGCCTTGAGGTTCTTGCTCGAGACGTGGTTGTCGGCGGTGCGGGCCGTGAGGAATGGCGGGCCCTATGCGGAGAGTGGGCCTCGGGTGTGCGTGGCCTACGGATGAAGATGGTACTCGGTGCGAGCACGGCGACCGTCTCCGGACCCTCGGCGGGCGGAGCGGTGGGTCCCCGATCGGAGGCGGCACGACGGTGGGTCGGAGAGGGTCTAGGGTTGATGGGAAGGCTGGAAAGGGTTGAAATGGAGGTTGTGGCTCGTGGGATGAGCGATGAGGATAAGTTGCTATGGTGTGGGAAGCTGGAGAGGGAGTTGAGGGAGGGAGGACTTAGGTGGGTTGTGGTTGTGTGCACGGAGAAGGTGCAGGAAAGGATGGAATGGATCAAGAGTGATGTTGCGTGGAAGAATCAGGCTGGTTCTTAGGGAAACATTTGTTGGTTTTGGAAGTTGAGGTTTGAGATTGGTATCGTGAATATGATGTATGACTGTATGATTAACGTATGTATATGGGATATCTAGTCACGGAGTGGTTGAATTGAAACAACTCAAATTGCTCCGACTTCCGGACTTTTACTCACCGCATCACTAGCAGATTAGATATCCTCTTCAATTGACCTATTAACTTGCATTAATTACACAGACTCATTCTAAATCCGTCATCCCTCAAACTCCGCATCCGGTCATCGGCCACCGACAGTCCGGAGATAGAGACAAAGACGGGATAACAATGTATGCTAAAAATGCAGCTAAAACTCGGAGGAACAGGCATTGCGCATGTGACTTCGCGCAACTCTCGCCCCGACTCAATGGTCGGCGTGAGTCACGTCACACGTCGTCAGTCACGGATTCCTTTTCTACTCATTGAAAGCGATAACGGCTTTGTCTATTGACTGACTGTTTTTGTTTCAATCGTGACAGTGTTTCTTTTGTATTAATATTCTCATATCTTTGCTGCCTGGACTATTGGCGACCTTGAAACGTCATCTCACCCCCGCCTCCACTGCCTCCACCTTTAGTCGACTGAGCTTCTAGAACCAAGAGACGACGACATAAGCTGTGAGACTTGGCAACACCTATTTTCCTCGCTACATTCATACACGATGGAGGCTCGGTGTCAATGCGGTTCCGTCTCTTTCAAGACGCCTCTCCCTCAGCCGCTGGCCCTTTACATCTGCCACTGTAGCGCGTGTCGACGACAGACGGGCTCTGCGTTTGGGACTTCGGCCATCTTTCCTCGGTTCAATTTGCCAGAGACTGATCAGTTGAGCTGTTACAGGTATGTAGACAGAAGTCACAGTCACTTGGATATATGTAGGCTAATCTGTTTGGTTCATAGTCGACCAACTGAATCAGGACATCAACTCTACTGGTGAGTATCAAGATGTCCTCTTCTAATTCATTATTTACTAACAACTTTATAGCTACTTTTGCCGCAACTGCGGTACTCGTCTCATCCACTCGACGCCAGTATGTAAACCCAATCTCACCACAACATAATACTCACCAACCTACAGACCAAAAACGTCGTCTCAGTCAAAGGAGGCTGCCTCGAAGGTCTCGACTGGAAACGCGCCATCCACATCTGGACCAAGAGCGCCATGGTCCCCATCCCAGAGGGTTCTGAAACACACTCTGAGGAATCAGGTTACACCGACTATGGAACAACGCAGGAAGACCTAGATCAGCCTGGTGATCTCGTGGGAAGTGGAGGGTGCAACAATCCCCCCAAGAAGCCCGAGGATGTTGTTGTGGGCGGGTGTGATTTGAGCGGTTGAGTTTGGTGTATAGGTGTTTGTGGTGCATTAGAGATACCTGGTGGGTTGTGAGATGAGTTATTGGAGTTGATGCCTTGGAAAATGACATCTCAACATGAAATCTGATGGAGTAAGTCTTGGAGAATTAGGCGCAATACATGCGTAGTGGGTATATAAATAAAATCTACACTCTTGATAATACATGAGCTCTCCTAAATGATACTTTCTTAAACCAATCCATCAACGCTTTCTCCGTTGCGCCCATCCTGTCTGTTTCCTTCATGACTTTCCTCTCTCGCACCGCCTGGCTTGCTCACATCCGAGTGTTTGGCAGGATCAAACACATACATGGGAAATTCGAGAAACAGCGTTCGCTTGAGAAAGACGGGCATTTTCTCATACAGCTGTGGCGGAAAGGGGATGAGAATGCTTGTACGGTCTAGCCATCGCTTATATCCCTCCCAGTTGTTTCCCTTCTCATACCGTGACTTTGCCTTCGGTCGTTCAGAAAGAGGTAGGCCGGAGACAAACATGAGGAGGATGGTGAGGAAAAAGGGGCCGAGGATGGAAGCGTATAGAGCCTTATATGCTTGGCCTCCAACGTATCCATCCGCAGCAGAGGATACAGCAATCATGTAGATAGCTGTCGAGTTAGCGAGGGCCAATCTAACAAAGTAAGTAAACTTACCGAACTGCATGATAATCTCTCCAAAATAATTCGGATGTCGTGAATAGGCAAAGAAACCCTTATCACAAACATCAGACCCATTATGCATCTTCCTAAAGCGATACTTTTGCACATCACTCAAACTCTCCATAACAAACCCAACAGTCCAAAGCACAACACCAGCAACATCCCTCCCAGTCCCAAACTCATGCTGTCGATACCGCGTGACATTGGGACAGTTGATCAAAGTAACAGGTAGGGAAACAGTCCAGACCCAAAACATCTGAAATACCCAGAATCCGAGAAACGGGAAGAACTTGTCCCGTTTATCGTCGAAGCGGTCATCTTTGCCCGTTTTTAGGATGCGGAAGAGGAGGAAGCCCGAGAGGCGGAGGGCCCAGATTATTAGGAAGAGGGAGGTTACGACTTGGCGCGCGTGGTGGTGTCCGCTGAAGGAGAGGGTTAGGATTGCTAGGAGGGCAAAGTTGGTTCCTCCGGCAAAGTCTAGTGAGATGTTAGGAGTTGTGTGTTTTCAGAGAGGGGTGGGTTTACCTGTGAGTTTGTCGAATTTTAGGGTATAGGCTATGGAGAAGAAAAAGAGTTGGTAGGCGACTGTTATGATGGCGGTGATGCCTAGGTAGTAATCGTCAAGAACGTGTACGACAGTCATGTTGGTTGATGGACGTTGAAGTTGTGCAACTACCTCCTCAAGGTCTTTCAAGAATTAATAAATAGCTTGAAGAGTCGCACTCGCATTCGCATCAATTCAAGTCAAGCATGTCATGTTTATCATAGACATTGATTAAAAAGTGTCGCATTCTATTAGTGAAATGTCTTGGACCCTGAGTGATGACGTCGATGAAGTTATCCCATCATCGGGCGCAGCAGCACAAAAGTACCCCACCACGTGTTTTCGCTCGGAAAGGTACATGTACGGAATTAAACGATCTCAAAAGGCAACAACCGATCGTTGGCGATCCACGGCTTGCTCGGATCTACAGTAACCTCGACGGCCACAGCCACGGTCTAAAGGCACTTTACGCGCTTCTCTCCCTTTATCAATCCTCCTTCATCATTTTCTTTGTCTGCCTGCCAAGGCTTAGCTCCCTCCCCCTCAGATTTTCAACGCGACCAGGGAGGTTTCACTTCCGTCTCGCCATTGACGGAGAATTTTAGAGCCGCGTAGTCTTAAGCATAGACAGGGGTTTTGACTTTTGTCTCCGCCACAGCGGAAGACTTGCCGAACACGTTCTTTTTGACAGGTTCAATACAATCTCGGTAGCATGCGTTCCTGCAGTGCCCAGAGTCTTGGGTCTTTTTTTTCCCTTCAGGCGCTTGTCAAAACTCTTGGTGAGACTGTGTTGACTTCATCTAATGTTTGATAGTTAGAAGATAGTAGTGTCAGATAGGCGCCTACAACTATCATCATCTCATCTTGCTCCAATAGATAATCTCAAGTTAATATCAACAATCAATTCATACAACTTTATTGAGTCAAATCCTCTTCTTAAGAAAAATCTAGACCCCCCCCGCTATATGGCACCATCACCGAGTCCACCGCTTCACCCGTCCGCCGCGCCGTCTCAGGAACAGCCCCCCTTTGTAAAAAACCCCTGAACCTCCACACCCTAGCTTTTCAAACCATACTTCGGGACGGTTTGAGCCTCAGCCAGAACCAGCAAAAAATACGACCCTAGCCTTGGGGCGATTATCCCCATGCAAATCGTCCCATTTTCCCCTTCTCCTCCTCTTCCTCTCTCTCCAGTTTGTCAACCTTTTCTTTTCTCTTCATGGCTCTATCTCTTCCCCGTCTCTCCTTCGGCTGTTGAGAACAAACCCCCATCATTGATCTGTCGCGTGTCATTCGGGCTAGGACCCTTTCCCCCCCATTCTTCGCCAATCGTTTTTTGTGTGCCGTATTCTCTTCTTCATCTGCCGCGGGCAACTGTTTCAAACCTTTGGCCCAGTGCCTTGTCATCTTTTGTTTAATGCTTGTTGTTGTCTTGGGATAGTTTCCTCTCTCCCACCCCCTCAGTCACTCGTTCAAATACCTTACCTACCTTTGTAACCCCCTCGTCTACGAAAAAACATCCCAACGGCTGGACTGTTGTGTCATTCATTTTACCCGAGTGTTGCGTTGCGTTGCTTCTGAGATACCCTCTAAGAGATAATCGAGATGAGGCTGGTGGCTTGGGGCCTCTGGCTCGCCTCTATCCAGGTTGCGCAGGTGGGTTTCTTTGACTTGCTTCATCTGTCAAGATCGACAATTGACATCCTCTTAGGCCGCCACTAGTGGAAGGTTTGGACATAGGTCTTTCAGGAAGAGACAGGCTGTTGAAGAGCCCCCCGCTCCCAAGTTCGAAGGGTACGACAAGTTGTGATAATATCGTTGACAAGACTAATATTCATGTAGACTCCGGCTCTCCTACGTCACCGAGACCACCACCGAGAAGGTGACCGAGACTCAAGTCATCGTTCAGACTGCCCAGGGCGATGCCGTCGCCGCCGCCGAGACTGTTACTGTGACCATCAACGCGCCCGCAGTTACCGTCACCGTTAATGCGCCGGCCGAAACTGTGACTATCAACGCGCCTCCCATCACCATCACCGAAGTCGCCGCGGCACCTGTGAGTTGCTTTACTAAAGATTCTTGTTGAAGCTTTACTAACGAGCGAATCCAGCCTCCCATCACGGTTACCGAGACCATCACTTCGGCTGTAAGTTGTGTCATCCAAGCACTCAAATTCTACTAACAGACAAAAGGTTGCCCAGCCATTTACTGTTGTCGAAGTTTCGCCCATCACCATTGTCGAGGTCTCCCCTATTACTATTGTCGAGGTCTCCCCCGTCACCGTGCCTGGAGAAGCTCCCGTAAGTCCTCTACCTAATACTTGGACATTGTGTGCTGACTGGGTGAAGCCTCCTGTTACCCTCATCGAGACTGTGCAGGCACCAGCAGACAGCGCTGAGGATAACAAGACAGGCGGACCAGGCGTCACCACTATCCCCATCGCTGAAAGCGCTCTCCCGACGACAACTTTCTCTGAGGATCCTCTGGCCGAGTCTCGCGTTGAAGAATCATCCGCTGCTGAGGAGACGACATCTGCCAACGAGTCAGCCACATCTGCTCAGGAGTCAGCAACCTCTGCTGAGGCAACATCTGCTGAGGAGTCGACTGCACCAGCCCAGGAATCAACCGCATCGGCAGAGGAGTCAGCTACATCGGCACAGGAATCAGCTACATCCGCCAAGGAATCTACCGCCAGCTCCAAGGCATCGACAACCGCCGCCAAGGAATCAACCTCCGAGGTCGCCAGCGTACCCAACGACACCACCGAAGCAGCCCCGACGACCGAAGCCCCAGCTGCCACGTCTGCCCCCGCCCTCCCAGTCATGGAGAGCAACATCGTTCTGGGACCATCGCCATCCAACGAAGAAGAACCCGCCGCACCCGCTCAGCCTACTGGGGGTTCCAACTCGCTCAACCTTGGTGATCTAGCACCCGACGCAACTGCAGATGCTGGTACGGCCTTGCCTGCAGTCACGGCAGAACCAGAAGCTGAAGAGCCCCGGACTCGTGCTCCCATCAACATCTCGACCTTGTCCCTCAGCAGCGCGATCAACTTGGGAAATCTTGGTGGAGGAGGAGCAGGTCTGCTCAAAGCCCGTGCGACGAATGCTCCGTGAGAAGATGGCGGTAATGTGGTGGTAGGATAGGAGAGGGGGGGATCGCTAGTCGATGGAATGCGAGCGTGTGGTTGTTATCAAGATACCTTCTTCCCAAGGGCCCTATGCTAATTCTTCTGCCCTGATAATAATGTGAGCGAGTCTCTAGAGATTGTGTCAATTGTGCCTCCTTCTATGGGTATCATGCCATCTCGTGTCCCTTTTCCGGTCCTAAACGCCAGTATCGATTCTTTTTCTTTTCACTTCTTGTCTGGTCCTGCTCCCCTTGATGCGAGCTTCATCTTCTTGGCCTGTCGCTTGCTCATCGGCTGGGCGTCCTCCCCGTCACTTTTGCGCTTCTGATTCTGTCCTTTGTTCTTCTTCTTTCCAGTCGCATCCGAGGCCTTTCCATCTTGGTCGACATCGCCCTGCTCCTCATCTCGCTTGGCAACCTCTACCACATCAATAACCCCTCTGAATCCACTCCTCTTGATGCCCTCGTTCACCACGATGGAACGGGGTATCGCACCAAGACCCTGCATTCCCTTTTCACTGTTCAGACCCCAGACGTTCAGCAGGTTGACCACATCTGCAGGCGCACGGAGTGATAGCGCATCCTTTGCTTCACTGCTGATCATGATGCCCCGACCACGAGTTGCTCGCACCAAACTCGTAACGTTGCTGATAAAGTTTGCCCGCCCTCGAGCATCAACGGCTAGTGCTTGGCTATAGCACACCTCGAATCGTACACCGCGTGTTACAGCAGCCATACATGGCTTTGGACGGAAGTGGAACTGGAAATGCTGGGTGAAGTCCATGGATATTATCGGCACATCGAGGGTGAGGCAGGCATTCTGAAAGGCTTTGTCGGTAAGAGGTCGGATGGCAAGGATGTCGTATGCAGCAACTAGAGAGCCTAGGCGATAGTTGGAAGCTGCCGGGTCTGCGAGAGGGAGTGTCGCGCGGTGGAGGATGTTTGGGAGCTTTGCAGACGATGAAGGCAGCTTGGGGAAGGGCGCGACGGGATTGGCGGGGAATGGGAGTGTGAGCTCGTGGCTAAGGGCGACGGTTGAGTAGCCAAGGGAGGACGAGAGGATGAGAGTCTGGAGGAGCTGGTCGGGGGTGGTCGAGGGCGACCAGGCGATATTGAGGTCGTAGAGCATGGTGGGAGGTCGGTTTGCGCTATGGTATGCGAGAGAGGCAACTGGGCATGATAGGACTGAAACAGTAGTTGAAGTAGCAATCCGTCGTCTTGTCTACACTTCAGAGCTCTATATCAAGGTGAAGCTATCTCGGCGCTGCTCCAATGGCATCCGAGTCGAAGCAAAGAGTCGCACGCGATGGATGCCTGGTTTGGCTTTTTTTTTGCGGGACGTCGTACCTTCCCCGTCCTAATGGTTCGTGGCGCCGGGTGTCAGGAGAAGCTGTGGTCCGTGCGCCCATGAACCTGCCGCTAAGCAAGCGCGACTCGTCCTGCCTTCGTCATCACCTTCTTTCCCCAACAACCAACCAGGAACAGCATCTTCAGGTTTAGAAAGCTGCAGCCAGTTTATTACTCATGACCTTGAATGCTTTTATAACCTCACCTCTATAAACTCTGTGCTTCTTCCCCTCTCTTACAACGTCTCTCCACATATCGGCCGACTACTCTATCCCGATCTCTCGGCCGTTACCTCTTCCCGATCGCGTCTACCGGCGTCTCTCGCAGCGAAAGAAATCACCGAGATCCCGCCAAGACCTGCGCCCCCTTGTGACGACGCCCAACCTTTAACTTGGAGTCCGACACACAACTCCGACACAACCTTGCTTCTACATCATCTGATACTCAACCGTCTACTCGACCCGATCGTATTCCATCGTCGCCCGCTTACAAGCTTCATCATGTTCTTCTTCTTTGTGTGCGGAGAGCACACCTTCCGAAAGGAAGTCTCAGGCTATGAGGGCATGGTGTGTCAATGCCACCACTGCGGTAACATGGCCGCCCACGTCACCAAGAGTAATCCGTGGTTTACTTTCTGCTGGATTGTATGTCTTTGTCTTATTCGCCTGCTAAACAGCTACTAACGTGGTGATCTTACAGCCCGTCGTTCCTCTGTCCATCTCTGGCTACACCGACGTCGCATGCCGCATCTGCAACTTTCACCAGCCGCTCGAGAACCGACCAGACGTAAAGGCCATGGCCAACGGTGGAGCGCCGCCTCAAGGCCAACACTACGGACCTCCGCAGGGACAACCTCACGGACAACAACCCATGCGATACGGTTAAGACGAACGAACGCTTCGTTGTGCGCAGCTAGCCAGGAAACAAGCTGCCGGGGGCTTCAAAGCTGACATGAGCTTTAACGCAGCCGGCCTATATGGATGTATATTGCTATTAGGGTTAATTTTGGGGCTTGTCGTTTTGGTTTGTGTTTTGGGATTTAGAGGCAACAAGCCTGGTGTTGTGGCGAAATGGTTCATAGGAGACGCAGGGGATCCTATTTCACTTTGCCATGTGTGAGAAACGTGGTCGGGCCGTGCCTTTGTCGGGAGTATGTCTTGCCTGTCAGACATATCTCTTTGGCCATGGTCCTTTCTCATGAGAGTTTGCAAATACGATGCCCGAGCTCGTTCTAGCTTGGCAGAACATGGCCCAGAATACTCTTTGTTCTGGACATGTCTATCTGTCGACTATCAACTGGGAGTTGGCTCGACTCGTGTATGAGACAATCGAACTGCCAGTTCGGCTAGACGGCCGGTTTTGTCTCTTCAACATGCCTGGAAACTCACTCTAGTCGAATTTCCAGACCTTAGACACCACTGGGGTTCATTTGTCCGACCATCAATGGTGAAAACAATTCACATATACAAACATTACAATAATTAGGTGCACCCAGGTTCTTTCCTTTTCTCATCTCTTATAATGTCTATTCATACCTTCCAAGGCACTCACTACCTTCATATCCTATCTATCAATCCTTTTTTCGTCTTAACGCTCACCCGTGTCCCTGAACCGCATGCTCAGCAAATGCAATCATCGCAGAGGATAGTAGAATGATCTCATACTCATCAGGAACACAGGAGAGGGGAGGTGTGGGTAATCTTCCAGCAGAAGACCATCCCAAGAGTTAGGCACACCAGGATTCTCGCTTGGCTTGGTGACTTCGAGAATATGTTGCTCTGCCCTTAGCCTCCTCTCCCTCCCCACCGTAGCCCAGTATTGGCTCTGCAAGACACTGCTCTCAGGCGCCGTTTCTCTCTTCCATGCCATCAGCGGTCCCTCTTCAGGGATTGAGAAGAGCTCCGAGGTCAGCGCCGCATGTATCAGGCGTTGCCAGTCTTGGTCCATCTCGTCAACATACAGGACGAAACCTGCCCTGACCCATCCCTCGGGAACGAAGCCGGCGTGGCTCCAATCTTGAACACCAACGACACATCCATCACTTTCTCCCGCCTCGCAGTGGAAGATTATATTGTGAGGGAACATGAAGTTGTGGGCGAACACGAGCTTAGAGCAGTCCAGACCCATAGCCATGCAGTTCTCGAGCATCGCCTGAGGCGTGTTACCGGCCATCCAGTGGTGAAGAAGAAGAGCAGTGTCACGCATGCGGCTGCCCCTGATGCCCCCGACACCCTCTGCCCTATCCCGCTCCCACGTTGACAGCTCCTTGCAGAATCTCGCGATCTGGCTCACGCAGCGGTTCTTGTGCTCTGCGTCCAGATCGTTCCAGACCTTGTTGAGGGGTATACCATCAATCTTGCTATAGATGATGTATTCATATCCGTCAAACTCAAAGTCACCGTAGACGGTAGGGGTTTCAAGACTCAACACCAGCCCCTTGAGGGCATGCAACGTGTCAGCCTCCTTGGTATCCTGCTCCCCTACTCTGAGCTGCACTCTGAGCACACACTTGCCAATCTCCCACATGGCGCCCTCCTCCCGCCAGTGAGCCAGAAGCTTGAACCTGCTGGCATCGTGAATGGGGATTGAGTGCGGTCGCGGGTTTGGCGCCATCGAGGCGTGGTACCAACCTGTCCCGTCGCCGACGGGCCAGCTGGTTCTGTCATGGGGCGAGTCGAGGAGTGAGATGAGGAGTCTTCCTCCGATGATCCACGTTCTCTCGTCGACTTGACGGAATGTCCGGTGGAAATGGACGTACTGGGGGAGACCCGTGGGGTAGAGCTCAGAGCCCATGATTGTTGTGTTTTGTTTGGTTACTGAAGGTTGTCTGTGAGATGATGGGTGTATGTGAAGTGATGTTGTGAGTTAATGTGCGAGATGATTGTTGCTGTTTAAGGAACTCATCTATGATATTTATAAGAACTGGACTCTCTAGCATTGGCATCTATCCATTGATCAGAAGGAGTCTTGCCCGCACGGAAGAAACTCGACATGACCAGACATAAGTAAGAGTTCAACCTCTCTCAGGCTATGTTGAAGTTGGAACATCCTCTTAATACCATACACAACGACAGTGAGCATGTATGCACTTTTACATACTCGACTGAGCAACATATGCTCACCACTGACACTCTAGTACGTACTCTCTTCAAATGAACAACACCTGAACCTTCTACTCTTGTGTTCTTCAAGCCACTGCGTCTCTTTGTGCTCTGCTGCCATACTATAGAGGGCTCGAGCTCCTTGTCCTTGTCCAATCTCATCTAGTCTAAGGGACAAACAAAGGAGAACCCCCCTAAGCAATGTGCTGGTGACTACTCAGGCGCACGGAAACGTCTTCTAGGTCATTGTGTCCCAGGGTTCTTTAGTTAATGACAAGCAGCAACTTACGTACGGTACTATCACCAGTCTTCCCAAGCATAATCAGCCAACCAAGTATTACGTATTGACATGCTATATATCGATATGTCTAGAAAGGCAAGAAAATGAAACTGTTTCTGTACATGTTGCTACGTGGGTATCCTAGCCTCCTACGGCAATGCAAAACTAAAAAAAGAACTCATCACATCATTCAATCGCACAGTATAACATCAAGTCCCAGATGGGCCCGAATAGTCCCCCTTGCTCATCTTCAAACTCTCCTCCATCGCCCGTCTCAACTCTTCGTCCTCATCCTCCTCATCTTCTTTGCCTTTCCCTTTCATCATCTTCTGCCTATACTCTTCCTCTGCCAAACTCTGTTTCTTAACATATTCCATCACAATTTCCTCCTCGGTCCTCTGGCTCGCCTCCTTTGCCATGGCTTCCTTCGAGGCAGCGATGGCACGTTCAAGTTCTTCATCGTCATTGTCTCTTGGGGGAAGAGGTGGTGGGTTCTTTGATGCTTCAATAGCACGCTGAAGCTCTGCTTCTTCATCGTTGGGCGGTTGTGGTTGTGGTTGTGGTTGTGCGGGGGGGAGCCGGTCGGGAAATAGCCGTGTCCACGTCGAGTTCCACGAAACCAGATTCTTGGGGCAACTGTGCGTCTGCAGCAAGACTCTGCTGAATAGCCTGTTCAATGAGAGCCTGATACTCCTCATCCGTGATTTGGTAGTCTTCGTCTTGGAATATCGACGGGTCCTTGAGCGGAAGCGGCGGAGCCTGCTCAGACTCGACCTTTTGTCGTACGGCCTTGACACTCTCTCGGACGGCTGCCTCGATCATGGCATCCTCCTCGGCATTTCCACGTGAAGTCTCTAGAACGGATGCCCGAATAGCTCTCTCAAGCTCGACATCTTCTGACAGGCTCGTCTGTATACTCGAAGAGTCACTGGCTGTAGGTGGTGGGATCGTGACGTCCACATAGCCCTTCTTCCAAGCCTCCTTCTCGGCATGTAGCTTCTTCCTCTCATCAAAAGACAGCTTCCGTGTGTGTAGCCATCCAGTACGTGGGCGATCAAACGTGGAATCAGTTCCTCCACTAGTTGGTTGCGAGTCTGCTGGGAGCTTGCCCGCCACCTTCTCCTTTCTCTTCATGGCGTAAAAGTTCTTGAGGTCGAACTTGACATTGTTCCAACGCTTGACAACATCTTCTCTCTCTTCGGGGGTCGATTCCATCATTTCATGCTGACCTTGAACAGCCCGTGATGAGACGATGTAGTTGTGAACACTCTTGGTAAAGAACTTGTTGATCTCAGCGTGAACCCCTTGCATGGTGTAGGCTGGAATTCCCCAGATACCTTGAACAAATTAGCATAACCTCAAATACTTCCATTTCGTTCAACTCACCGGCTGCGGGCTTCGCGACCAAGCCACCAATGCCTTTACCGAACCCCTTAACCAACCCTTGCATTCCCTCCTTCTCAGCACCTTTCAGGGGCTGCGTGACAAGGCCGGCAATGCCATCGAATACTCCATAACCAAGTTCCTTGCCAGCCACCATGATGCCAGAACCAAGACCAGTAACTTTCTCAACTGGCCGTATAGTGTCGTCGTTGTAAAGTCTCGGCATGTTTCTGAAGCCTCTGGCAAGACCCAGACAAAAGTTCATCGGCGTCTTGGCACCTGTAGACACGATCCTGCCAACTCCTTTGCCAGTACCCACCGCCGCGTTAAGGGTCATGTAGTTTGTAGGCGAGGAGCTCCGCTCTCGACTGCCTCCAAAAGCTTGCTTCAACTGGTCTCTTGAGGGCCTTTGAAATGTCGATCCTTGGAAATTTGAGGATCCTGGGGACAAAGGAGTTGAGAAGGTGGATGAAGCATCGCTCAAAGTAGGCTGAGATGCATTAGAATGACTAGTAATGGCGAGTGTCGAGTTCGCAGTTCCAGTCTCGGAGGCGCTCGGCACAGGTGTCAATCTCGAATCGGTCTCAGTTGTCGGAGGTGTGAGTAGCGAGGTCTCACTCTGCGATGCTGCAGGTTTTCCAGGACTTTGTGGTTGATCCTGCGAAGCTTCAGGCTCTTTAGTCCGTTGCATACTTCGGAAGATCTCCCTGGGCATATCAGCAATAGCCATTCCGATGCCTCCAAGATCAGAGACAAGGGACATGGTGCAGGCTGAAATTGGGTCTGGTGGCTGATCCTCCGTGTTGTACTCGTTTGGACGATATCTGCTCTTGGTTAGTCAAACGCTCTCAGAGATTGCTTGTGAACTCACAGCTTGAGGTCAGACCACTGAAGTGAGCCCTCATCGACCAAAACCGCAGCAGCAAAGGGACTCAGCCGCACTTGAGTCCTTCTTACACGCCAGGCCGCGGCACGGCTTGGTGACACGGAGCATCGCAAGTTATCAACGTTTAGATGATCGTGGAAGCTCTTTCCACCCACATCGGTGCCCTTTTCTTCTCGGATCTTGGCTCCCAAAGCTTTCGCCTGTTCTAGAGTCTCAGGGCGGAGACAGAATTGAATAGACTCGGCCAATATCTCTGCCGTCAACGCCTTGTAGGGAACCGGCTCGGGACCTGCGTTAGCTCTTGCTATCATGGCACCCCAGAACGGCTGATCACCGAAGAATGGAACCACGATCGTGGGCTTTCCAGCTTTGATACCAGCAGCGGTGGTTCCTGCGCCGCCGTGGTGGACAACACAAGAGACATGCTCGAAAAGCCAGTCATGAGGGACGTTCCCCAGCATGTACACGCCATCAGGTTTACCAAGTTCATCAGCACCAAGTCCACCCCAGCCCTTGGATACCAGGGCTCGAACACCTGCGAGCCGGACTGCTTCGAAAATCATTTCAGTCATGGCGTTGGGGTCGTCGACGACGATGGAGCCAAATCCGATGTAAACTGGGGGTGGACCGTCTTGCAAGAATGCTTGAAGCTCTGGATCTGGTGTATATGAGGATGCGAGGTTTAGAAAGTAAAAGCCAGCAATATCAATATGCCGACCCCAATCGTTTGGTTTGGGGATCAAAGCCGGTGACCTAGGTGGGAGTTAGGGGCATTCTTAGTAAGTGAGTGTATATACTCACCAGCAATATGTCCAGGAGATCTGGAGTCTAGCCAGTAATCCAGGAGCCCAAATCAGTGAGAGGGGAGGTAGATCGAGGGCCTTTTCTCGAAACCGGTTGATAACGTCTCCCAAACCCTGCCAAGTCATCATCTCGACAAGTGTGTAAGTCATGTAGTTGGTCATAACATCATCCGTGTTAGAGGATTGAATGTTGGCCAAGGGGTGAGGGAAAGCTCTTGTCGGCGACCAAGGCATGCTACATGGATCATTAACAGGAATTCCTTCGCAAGGAGGAGAGCAACTCACGTAAACATCATGTGAACTGGAATACCCATCTTTTCAGCAATGTGAACATGGGCGAAGCTAGGGGGATTCGCAATGATGGCATCGGCGACAAAAGGCTCTTGGCCTGCACCTGATACCTCCAACGACGCATCCAGAGGAGCATTCTTGGCGTGAGGCGTTGGGGGTGGTCCAAGACCATCGCCTCCTTCTATGCAAGATCGCCAACAACCGAGAAGGATATCTTGAATACCCTTCCGGCGCTTGCTGACTTCACCACTCGTAATAGCATCAAAGCCAGGCATCAAACCAGGATGCTTGACCATGAAAGCCATCAGTTCAGCGGGGTCACCGCCGATATTAAAGAATTCGAGGCCATTCTCTTCGACAAACGTTTGAAAAGTAGCATGTGTAGCAATTCGAACTCGATGTCCGTATGTATCTTTGAGTACCTTGCCCAAGGCGACAAAGGGTTGGACATCGCCTCGGGAACCGACAATCTGTACGACGACGTTGAGCTTGGGTGGCGGTGTCTGGCCTGGGAGGCCGCCGAGGCTTGGAGGGATGTATGCGGGAGGCAGGACAGGAGGTTCACGTTCGACGGCGGTGACTTGTCTTTGCAGAGTCGGGGCGAGGAGATCGGCGAGTCTCCTGTTTTTGGTGTTGATGTTGATGTTGACTCGGCCATCGCCTAATGACATCAGTTAGGTGGGATGTTTCCTTCATGATAGCTGCACATAGATAGTGAACATACCTGTCACCTCGGCGCCAGCATCAAAACCAGGCTGAGAGAAATGAACTTGATCATGACTCTCTCCATATGGCGGTGGAGCACCATCACCAGGGTCGATATCGGGCAACTGAAAGCCATCTGTGACCAGGGCATCTGCCATGTCATCGCGGGGGATAGCCTGTTGTTGCTGCTGGCTCGCAGCAGCAGCCTTCTTCTCGTCCATGACTGCCATGGCGACGAGCTTGCAGTTATCGACGGAAGAAAGAATAGTAAAAGCCTGGCATCCAAAGAAGCTGGGCGGCTGCTTCAGTGGCGGGAGATGGAGGGGTCTTGTATGAAGCTCTCATGGTGGAGCAGAGAGGGAAGGTCTCATAGTGGGGGAACAACTTGAAACTGGGTAGCATCGACGTCCTACGTCAGCCCTACAAATTCGAGCTCCAGCTCTAAGCCGCCCCCTGGAGCTTGGTCCTTGATCCACTATCCTAGAAGGGCTTAGACGCTATTAATAGCGGGCATATCGCAAAGTCGCACTCGCATTGGTGTGCGAATTCAAGACACAGCGATGGAAATGACCAACGTTGCGGTAATTACGTGGCCAATCATACAAAATCACGCTCTTACAATTCAAGAACAATTCAGTGTTGCCTGATATTCTGTCCCAGGCACGTATCGAAGCTATCGTATCCAGCGAATCATGGCATCTCATTCCAGCCGGAGTACGGCAAACGGATACGGACCACCGACACGGAGTAGTACAAAAGAGACCTCCGCCACGCAAACGACGACGCGTCTTCTTCTCAACCTTCCATCTTCGCTTAAGTCATTCATTTCATATCTGATCTCTCATACGGAGCCAAGACGGACTGTGAATAATGGCAACCTACTAGACAGGGGCATCAAGACTCGGATCGTCATCAGCTCGCCTTGTAATCAGGGAGTTGCCAACCGAGGCCTTTCTGTGCATGAATCACTTGACTGACACATTTATTCATAATGTCTTTTCTCATCCTTGTCCAGTTTATGGAAATGCCGTTTCATCAACGAGAGGTGACTTCTCCAGCTCTCTAATGTATTCCTCACCTCTCACTATCATTGTGTACTTCACTTTCAGATGGCCATTGGCGCAGTCTGTTGGAAGTGGGTAAACAATCATCGGGCCCAGGCTGTCAACCTATATCACCTAGGGGATAAATCAACTACGTATAGCCTCCAAGTTCCAGCTATGGATCCTCTCACGTATGCTTAACTTCATAGAGAGCATTGCGCATGGTGTAAATGGAAGGGGTCACTACACGTATCATCACATGTCACATCAGAAAACAAGCAAGTATTGTGCCATGACGATGGTGTCCGTAGAACATGCCTATGTTTGGGCCAGGTCACTTTAGTAGGACTACATGGACCACCTGTTGGACCGCCCTATCTTCCAACGGAGCATACTTCACTTATTAAACGATACAGCATCAAGCTCGAATGTTTGTCTCTCTGCCACTAAGAGACGGATCGAGTGCTTCAATGCATAATTAATTACCACTCATTGATCCTATTTCCATATGCTCAGAGTTATGTTTGGGTGTTCTTTATTATGAAACAAATCCACAAACTTCTATTCTGGCTACAATTTAGGAAGACAATGACCAGTATATGGCTTTTTGGTATTTAATCTACTTATTCTAGAGTTCCGTTTACGCTTACTCCCTCAATCAAAACATGTTCTTCTGAGACTGTTGGCTATGTACTGTTAAGTAGCGTTGTGTTGTCTTGGTCTGTGATTGTTTGACTGGCTATTGATTGAATAGCAACTCGTCACATCTTGCTCTGAATCACTGTCACCAAACAGAACGAACAGTGATTCACAAACAAGACGATCACCGAAGTGTTGCCTGCCAGCGCAAACTATTTAAAGACTGGAACATCTTGAGTTTCTGCATCCTCCCTCCTCCAACCTTTCCTCATCTCAACACTCTTGGGGATAACATCTTCCAGCACGCCTCACTACTCTCTTCTCCCCAGGAAAACCAGGTATTCCGACAACGCCTTCTCACTGAGCGGCTTTCCAAAAGGTCTTTGAGACATTTCGCAAGGCTATCTATGAAGTTTGCCGCTACCATGGTACAGTTGCCTGTCGCTCAAGTTCCTTGTCGCTCTCTCATATCTATTCTATAGGCTTCGAGTTCTTGGTGTTGGGGGGGCCCAGTGCCCGCTTCCGAGGAAAACATCGCCGTGGCTGGTAGGGATTTCACCGTTGTAAGACTTCCAACACGTCGCCCAACATCATTTGCCTTGTGCTAACAACTTCCTCCCGAACAAGGTCGACCTCCCAACTGATAAGAACAATGAGCGCAAGTACGGTACCCGATCGCCTGAGCCCACCGAGCGTCATAGCCGCAAGGACTTGCGGGCCAACCCGTACGCTCCCGAGCGCCTTCCTTTCTATGCACACCCTCGTGAAGCACCTTGTCTTCAGTGCGCAAACCGCATGATGGTGAGCGGGTTCCACGGCCTCTGCCGCGATCACGTTGGTACGATGCTCCTCTCCCCCAACGCCAACTGCACTTGAAGCCACTGACTTGGTTTTCCCTCAGTTAATTCAAATGGCGCTTGCTATTGCTGCGTTCGACATGGAGTTGAATGCGAAGAGGTGCGCTTTCTGCTTGGTTCTTCTCCTCTGCGGTGACTAACTCTCCAGGTTCCCGAGACTGCCTTCAAGTCAGCCTACGAGCTCCAGGTTTGCGCACGCAAGATGAATGAGGGTCACGATGTAAGCCCCATATTTGCATTTATTGTGATTGTATCTAACACGGTTGTAGGGCACGGACTGGGAGTATCTCTCTGGCAGAGCCGAGCTCGCCCTCATGAAAGAAGGACTTCTCTGGTGCGCCCGCGAGAATACGAACGACTACTGGGACGGAAACAACCATATCAAGGAGGTCGTCGATGACAAAGTCAACCAGGCTGGGAACGGCAAGTACTACTGGAACGCCAACGACAATGGCCATGTCAAGGAGGCCGTCAATCACAAAGGCAGTTGGGCCGACAATGGTAAACCCTACTGGGATGACGACAACACCAGCTGGAGCGATAAGGACACCGCTAGATGGAATGATAACGGCGACGTCGATTTCAACGCCAACGCCAACCAGGTCGACAATGACGATGCCAACTTAAGTGACAACGGCGTCCCCCGCTGGGGCAGCAACCAAGAGTCGGCCTGGGACGATCAAGACGACACCAACTGGCCTGGCAAGGGCAAGGGCTGGGGCACCAAGTCCACCCCTGATTCTGAAGTCGACAACGACTGTGATGACGAAAGCAACCACGGCTCAGACATCCAGTACACCCCCGAGTCTTCTACTGATCAAATCGTTTCCGCCATCGACCGCAACACCGACGTAGTGGCCGAACTCTGCGAGATCATGGATGGAATCAAGTGGGGACTGGACCGTCTTCACGAAGACAATGTCCAGAACAAGAAGGTTCTGGAGAAGCTGTTGAACGAGCAGCGACCTGCGGGCGGCAATTTGGGGTAAGTATTCTCTTGAGCTGATATCTTGGTGACTTGAAGTTAATTGATTTTCCCCCGGGAAGCACTATTTGGTGATCATAGATGCTTTTGAGGTTGAACTAGAGGGTTACGGTTACGTGAAAGTGAGAGGGTAGTTGGACTACAACACCAAGGCATCTTTGAGGATGGGTCATCATGTTAGGATAGTTCTCGTAGTGAACTCGGTCCTTATCCATAGATACTAAGCTCTATTGGATGTTCATTCCTGAACTGCCTTGCCGTTTCCTTGAAAATGTTCCTCAGAGGCCGAGTCAAGATATGAACCATCGCCATACGACCCAACCCGCGTTGCAAAACCAAGTGACAATATAACGATGAGAGACAACTCGGGTGTGATGCCAATGTATCTAACCTGAATCCATGGCATTACCTTCCCACATCATTTGAGTAGGCACTGTCTCTTTGCATTTGAGTAGTCTTCCTGGCATATTTACTGTATCCCCGAGTTGCCGATATCCACACAGATATAACAGTGATTCACTGGCCAGCTGCAAAGAGCAATAAATAGAATCAAACATGCCCCCACTGGCTTTATAGTCAATTAAAGGGATAGCACTGCAATGCCCCTCCTAAGATTATCTCAATATCGGGGACCATCAAACACTATGATAGTAGCATATTGTTTCCCCTTCTCTCTCCTCACTCCCTCCTCCTTACCACTCCTCGCCCGCGTCTCAACTCGACGCACCTACAAGTTAACATCACTACTCCGTGCAACTACTATCAACTATCAAACTTCATCCTCTAACAAGATCCCATCATCGATATAACCATGAGTGGACGTGGAAGGCTTGCCAGCCAGCGCGCTGCTGAGCGCATTCACACGACCATGAGATTCGTAAGTACCAACAACTCATCCGATGCCCTACCAACTTCAACTTAACGTATTTCATCATCACAGGCGCCTCCTTTTGATGGCTTTGATGACAGCGGGAGTGAATTCGAAGGATACCCGCCAAGCACCGCGAATAGCGGCATCACTCAAAGCACGATGGCTCCTCGCGCTAGACAGAGGCGTAACATGAGGCCCCGAGATGAACCTCGCGAGGTCACATGTGCTTCTTGCATCAACAGGATGGCTCAAAACGGCCCCGTTGCTGTATGCCGCTCCCAAGAGTGTTTGTGTTCTCCCTCCTTGTCTGTGAAACCAAGTTGATTGTTCTTCATCCAGCACCAACCGCCGTCGCATGCTTCGCCTGTGCCAAGGTCGGACGCAAGTGCTGCCCAGTAAGTTTCCCTTCTCTATATTGTTTCTTCGTGCATGTGTTAAGACTTTGTGAAGGTTCCTGAGGCGGCGTTGCCTCATGCGAGTATCCTTCAGGAGGCCGCAAGCCGCATGATGACCGGCGAACCAGTAAGCCATCCCCGATAAGTATCTGAAAACTAGAAGACTAATAGGCCAAGGTTCTCAACTGGGATACCCTCATCTCCGAGGCCAAGGACGCTGTTCATGGTGCCCGACAGAATCCTCTTTTTGTCCCCAACCCTCCCACGGCCATCGATCAAGGCGTGGCTCCCTCTCCAGAGCCGTCCCAGTCTCCTCAGCCGGTCCAAGACCCTCCGGCAGATGACATTTCTGCCGCCGTAGCTCTCAACAACGAGCTAGTCGCTAAGAACAACCAGCTCCTGCGGCGTTTTCTTGATGGGATCGAAGCGTTCGCTCGGGCCACTTGATGAGACGACAAGTGTCCATCAGTCAGTTAAAATTATGGTTGACCTCGAGATGGATCGAACCATCTCCCCCACACATGATACTTCCTTTCATGGGCATTTTATGCCCATATTCTTACCTAGCCATCATGTAGGTCAAGCCCAGGATGCGAAAGGGGCCTTGCACTGACCCATCTTCAGATAGATACATCGCTATGAACCCTTTTGGCTAGCGAATGCCCTCAGGGGCTACACAGTTAGGAAAGCCATGAAGGTCTCTCAGAACTGACCATGAAGGCTTGCATGGTCGAGCTACTTGATGAGGTTTCTGGTTAGAGTGCAGTAGATGAGGCACTGAATTGGCTGTGGTTTGATGGAGTTTGGGTTGTTCTTATACTTGTACTGTAACTACACTTGGCTGGCTGGCAAGTTGATGATGAGCGTATGTGGGATGCTTTTAGGTCTCTCACCTGTCAAACAACCATCTTAGATACTAGTCTCCTCGTCCAGTTGTTAAGTGAACAGGGTGTATCATGTAACCCATCCCGAACTACTTTCGTATCTTTACCAGTCAAACATGCACCTAATAGCCCAGGAAGGCCAAGTTGACATCACCAGCTCAGTAACAAGACACCATCAAAGCGCGCGAAAACAGAAAAAAGTCCAGATTGCCGTCTGGGTTCCCTTTTGCTGATATAATACAAAGGCTTTATCTCATAAACCCGCAGCAATTCAACAACAAACGACAAAAAAAGTTTCCGGTAATGGCCGTATTATCCTCCCTCCCCCCAGCTCCATTGTAGATTTGCGTCGCATTCCTCAAACATCCCAGATGTAGAAAAGCCTACGCCCACTGAGAAAAAGCGCCTCCCTCTCCTTTCTTCTTCTTCATAATTCCTCCTCGTCGGTTATGGGTGGTGCAATTAGCTAGAGAATTTTCGGGTGATCTTGGCAATAACTGTTAAAAGGGTTAGGTGTCGTTCTTGGCTGGTTTGAGGACAGATATGGACGTACTGTGAAGGGCGACAACACTGAAGATAAAGACCAGAGAGAGAACCAGAACAACAACGGGGTCGACCTTCAGACCAGGCGACTCGTCAGTGTAGAGTCCTGTAATCGCATGTTAACAACCTGTCCCAACCTCCTTTACACGAAAAGGGGCAACATACGCAGCATGGTGCTGGAGGAGCCACCGGCGCCGGCAGCACGGGTGCTGCTTGGTCGCGCATTGGCAATCTTCTCCTTCTGATCGGCGGCAGCACGTCGTCGGATAGCAGTTCGGGGACCGCCAGGGATGGCAGGGGACGAGGGGCGGCCGACGCTGGCACCGCTGGCAGCAGCGCCGCTGTCGGGGGAAGAGGGACGAGGAGAAGACTATAGCTCAGAAGTCAGCATTGAAGCTCTTGATCAACGAAGATAGCGATGGAGCCCCCGTGTGGAGGAACCAAAGTCGCAGCGCATCACCAGCAGCTCGCGACACTAGCAATGGTAGCATCGCGACCACGTGCGATTGACTGGCCGAACGGGAGAGGATGGATTCTTTACCATTGTGAAGAAGAAAACCGAAGAGACCTAGGAAGGACAGTTGACACGGAACCGCTGCAGGATTCCAAAGTCGATGAAGCTAGAGACGCGAAAAGGAGAGAATGTCGAGGTTGGAATTAAAGGTCGAGACGGGCTGGGCTGCGTCGAAATTATGGGCGTCTTCCCCAGTAAATGGGTCGGTAGGGAGTTGAGGCCACCTTCGCCAGAAAACAGGGAGGTCGGTCCCTCTTTTTTCCGGGTCCCGTTCGAACTTCAAAGTGGCAGCTCGACCGGCGCATTGCTCCACCACGGAGACATGCGACTGGCTACCGGATAAGGCCGAGATGCTCTCCTGAGTTCAAGCATGATTCACCACTAGGATACAAAGGCTTCTGGGGGATTTTACAATTTAGTGACAATAGCTATGTATAGTAGAGATGACTATAGACTCTACTCCCGCTGATCCTACTGATCAGCACAAACGCTGTCTTGCTCGCTTCCGAGTCCGCTCGCAGACTCGCATGTATGAGGTGATGTATAATTCAAGAAAAAAAAACAGCAGCAGAATCAAAGACGCAAACCATGAGACAAATGGAATCGCAAAAACCCCGCCCCTCGCCGGCAGGTCATCCTATCCACACACGGGACTCCCTCTCACACATGCTTACCCGATCCTCTACCCCATCAATGCATGGTCCAGAGGCCTCTTCTCCCATCACATCGCAGCAGAATTCGCCCTCCTTTTTCTTCCTCCGCCAGCGTATTTGCACAAAAAATAGGTAGTCCTTTTCAAACACCACGTGTCCATCTCCGGGAGAAGAAGTTCCTGTTCTTCCACCAATGATCGTCCCGTGCTTGCTTGCTTGCTTTTACTTCTGGTTGCTGATCCATCTTTTGCCCCGAATCCGTGAGATGTAATGGCAATGCAATGCCCGCTCCAGAGGACCTCCGCGCTGATGCCAACCGAGTTTCGCCGGGTAACCTCGCGTCGAGGGGAAGTTTGAGTTCGTTGATGAGGTCCGTTTCCTTCCAACCGCTCAATTATGTAACATTAGACAATAGTACATCTACACCAGGAAACGAAAGCTCTCAACCAAACGCCTTCCGCTATGATGGCAATTGTGCAGATCAAGGGTTGTTGTGTGTTTCGAATCGTTGGAAAAAGTTCGACAAAGAGAATAGAAGTGAAGGTGGGTATTTTAGAGAGTGACGTCGAGGACAAGGCTTACGTCGGCCACGTTGGGGCCAGCCAGGTCTTCAAGAACGGGTATCAAGTCTAATAGCTCGTTATCGTGAGCATCAGAGAACCAACTGCTGATAGGAACTGCGTGTTGGGGGTGGAAGATGTATGACGTTGGTGAGTTGTCGATGATGATGGTATCCTTCAGATCTCGTCCGACTTGAGAGAGATCCTTGACATAGTTGCCTTGGTGGTTATAGCAGCTCTCTCGGAAGAGTCTGTGATGGACAACCTTGTGGATGTCGAGCTGGTCCAGCAAAGGGTCTCCATACTGCAGATCATTAGTACTGGTCCATCCATTGCGGAGGTTGTGATAAGACTCACCTTAGAGACAGACGCTGTGAACACTACAACCTCGTACAGCTCGCCAACTCTCTTCATGAACTCGTCGACGCCTGGTCGCTTTATCACATAGACGTTGTGGTAGTTGCCCTCAATCTCAACAGGGATGGTGAAGTCGGCCTGATGCAGAATCTGTCAAATAATTAGCGCACGCCATACTATCAGACATGGCAAAACATACCTTGAAGGAGCTATGGACCAGAGTTTCGTCCAAATCGAGAACCAGGCATTTCCGGCCCTTATGCTCTGGCGCAATCGGGGGAAGCAACCACTTCTGCGGCTCAGGCGCCGATGGGCCAGCTTCGGGGAATGGAACGGGTGCCACGGCAGATGGGCCCGGACCTGGGGGTGGAGGTGGAGGAGGTATCGTGCTTTGGGGTGGTTCTTCCGCTGCAGGGGCTACCTGCACTTCTTCGGCCTCAACGACGGGAGCATCTCGCATATCAACGTCACCGGTGTCAGCCGTCTTGTTGTCCTGCTCCTTGGGCTCCTCGTCTGCTCGAGATGGCTTGGGTGGCTCCACCGTGACGGCGGGGGGAATCGATTGCTTCGACTCCCTGTTTTCTCGCTCGGCCACCGTAATCTCGTCGTTGGTGCTGCCAGATGAAGTAGGCTCGTCCTTGGGCTCTTGTGTGGGGGCGGGCGGTTGGGCTTCTTTCTCGGGAGCTGGCTTGGGCTGCTCCTGGGGAGTGTTGGTTCGCGACCTAGCAGATGTTGGCCGTTGAGGCAGTTTGTCCAGCTTGTGCACGTTTTCGTTGTTTTCCTCGCCGCCGTTGGGGCCCTCGGGTGTGACGCAACATCCAAGGAACGAGAGCAGACCACCTCTCTTCTTCTTCTGGGGGGGAGCAACGGGAGAGCTTGGCTGTGTGTTTACAGGGGTGTTTGTGGGTTCAGTTTCGCCGCCAGTCCGGTTGCTAGACGTGCTTCCGTTCCGTCGTCGCCCCCGGAGGCTGCCTTTGGAGTCTTTCGATCGGCTTCCGATGCTGTTCCGGGAATCGCTGACGGTCGCCCCACTCAAACCCGTAGATGTTGGTGACGATTGGTTCCGCTGTGACGATGATCTCGAGGGAACTTGGAGGAGCCCACGGCCCTTCTTGGAGCTTGACCCATCTTCTGGTGACAGTAGATCCTTGTCCTTGCTCATCTCAGCGTCGGCGGAGGTCGACTGAAGTTGAATTTCGTCGTTGGGAGTCTGCTGCTTGTCGGACATGTTTGCTGTTTGCTTGAAGGCCTGTCAGTGAATGTCCAACAAAAGTTGATTTCCAAGCAGCGATTGGGAGCCGTCAGCAGCCGGATGGAGTACCACAGCCAGAAGCGCGCAGATGTTGTAGTCACCAGCTCACACCAATATCATCCCAGCACAGTCTTCAAACTGGTCGCGACAAGATCGCCAAGGAGACGATACTGTCCCCGTGTTGTCACGAGCATATAGCAACCAGAAACCGCGCAGGGGGCTACCAGGATCGCGCAAGGGATGATGGCAACTCACGTCGTCGACCACGTCCACACACAAAACCAGTCCTAAATGAACAGCCCCTAATTCTTTGTAGATGGCCTACAGAGGCCTGGAACGCGGGAGGAGACGAGACAGTTCGATTTGGCGTCGTCGAAAGAGGCGAAGGTCTTGAGAGCGCAGAGGGGGCCAAGTTGGTGGGAAATTGCAGCGCGTTTGGGGCCGAGGCAAGTGGTGGCTGAAGGTTGGTACAAGGCAAAAGATGCGAGTGAATGAAACGAAAGAGAACCAAAGGGATAACCGGAGCGAATGAGTGACTCGTCAAGAGACTGCCGCAAACGGGAAACCTGTTCGGGGGTTGCGTCGGTCGGGGATGGAGCTCGGTGAGGAGGAGGAAGAACGGAGGGCGGGCGGAGGACGGAGACGAGAAGCAGGGCGGATCGGAGGCTGAGAGGGAGGACCTGGCGCGCAAGCGAGATGATTGCCTTTAAAACGTAGATTGGGTCTTGGGCTGGGCACTTGGGGAGGAAGAGGAAATTGGAAGATCAAGGCTGGGAGAGGAGAGCGCGCAGGGGGGTAAGTGGAAGGCAGGCAAGGTAGGTAAAACTGCCCGGTCTCTGGAGACTCCCTACCTCTGAAGGCTGAAGGTTGGTTTTGGAAGGGAAGGCTGGACTGGACGGACTGGACGGGCGCGGTGGGAGCAGCGGGAGACGTGCTGGAAGCCGGGGGGAACATACGCTGGAAACGCTGAGCGGCAGGGACACTGGGACGTCGAGAGACTGTGTGAACTGTGAGAGGATGGTCGAACGGGACGGGGCTCGACTGGGCTTGACTGGGGTGGGTGGGAGAGAAGGTGTGAGTGGAGTCTTGGTTGAGATTAATCCTCGGCGAACAATAGTACAGTATTGCGGTTCATCTCTGGCTTTTGTATTTGCACTGTATCAAAGCAGGTATATGTGCACCGTTATACAGTGCGGAAAGATCTCACACACGTCCCTCACAATACCACCCTATCTCTCCCCTTGTCTCTCATCTCCGCTAAATAATGGTGCCCGCCAGGCTCATCTTAACCACCCTGTCCTATGGTCGCCCGTGGCCCGCCCATGCTCAGTGCGGCGCCTAGGACCCCTGCCCCAGGCTTACAGTAGCAATAACTGACTGCGGGAGGATGTTGACTTGGGCGCGGGAGAGAGCAAAGGGGACAGCCCGCAAGCTTGACTTTTTGCGACGTCTGTGCTCTACGATATCCCTTGCCAGGTCTACAGTGTCTGCATCCCATCTCTTGGATGCGCCGCTCACGAGTCGGGTCGGGCTCGCTCGTTAAGGGGACTCATGATGTGGGTTCAATCCGGAGACCTGGCGCCCGCTAGGTTGAGATAGACTCTCGGCCACGGCTTTCAAATCAAAGTGTGGGCGTACCACGGCCTTTCGTTAGCAGGGTCAAGAAGACAGGAGAGCTCATCCAAATGGATGTGTGGCCACTCAGTTCACGCTCGACCAGTTGCTCCATGCTCCAAGCTCTCCCCGGCTTTTCAGCCGTGTTCCCTGCTGTCCGCTGTCTGCTGTCCGAGAATGCCTGGGCGCACTCGCTCTGTTCCCAGTTTCCTTGTGGCAACATCATCATGGGTGACAGGGCACAAGGGTCAAGAAAAAATGAGACACCAGTACAAAGACATGAGCTTCTCATCTCATAGGAATGCGTCTAAAGCTGCAGTGAGCATACCTGAATATTTCCATCAAGCTTTGGGGGCTCTCACTTTCAATGCTATATTTTCCCTATTTTTTACTATTTTTATGTGAATTCTTTCGTCAGAAAGTAGCCACATTTGAGAGAGTTAGAGGTACTTTGCCCTTTAGATGTCTCATTTGTTTCTTGACCCGCCTGCACGGGTAGATGCAGTTCCGACGACGAGGTCTGGTGGTGTGCTGATAGTGTGTCCTGCGAAGGACCTCTTGTGCATGTTTCATTGAAGCGCCCTCTTCCGATTTGCGCTGAGGCCCGAAGCTCTCGTCGATGCATTGCTGTTGCTCCGTTAGCAACACCGGATCTCCATAGCTTGGAGATGAGGGTTACCAGCAAAAAGCACATTTTCAGCCATCCCGAATGCTCGAGTCCGTGGTCAAAGAGACTGAGACACGTAGAAAGGGCCATCAACCTTGTCAGTCCAGGAAGATACGTCCCGTCCAGACGGCATGATTGGCCGCGTTGGCGCCTGGATCAGTGATGTCTCCATGCATCGTGGGCCCCTCAGAATTGACCAGTCGAGAGACCTACATACCCGCTGTGGCCGGTTGGAAGACCTCTTGCCACCATCCCAAATCCGTCAGAACCCTTGCGCCTTTCTCTGATGATGAAGTTCTTGATGGTTCTCGGTCGGCATTGCCTGCGTTTCTCAGAACGCGACAGGGATCAGCAGGGAAACTCGTGAGCCTCAGCAAGCCTTCCGGGGCACCCTCCATCTCGTGTCACAAGACAGGCGTCTGGTCATCCATATCCCCATGAGGCTACGTAATTAGCTTGTGGTCACCCAATGGGTCTGTGGCGACCCATCCTTGGACCCTGGAGATAGAGAGAGAAAAAATTGTGGTAGCTTCCTGTGCATCCGAAATGTACGTGTGAACTGGCAATGAATTGGCCATGAACTAGCCCAGCATACGACCTGTCGGATGTCGATGTTCAGTCGCATTGCCCGGGCCCCATGCCCCTGGCTACCTTGGTTAATTGCATGGTGGATCGACGCTCGATGTCCATTCGCCCTTGGTTTTGTGGAGGAGACTTTCATACTGGACCCCGTTGATAAAGACATGTGCTCAGAGTTGACTGGGACTTGGAACCCAGAGCCGCATGCTTAAGCACTTGCAAAGTCTGTCTTTATCTCAGATGTGACCAACTGGAGATCCGGGCAATGACATGTGGCTCTGCGTGCCTGCTTTTTGTTCCACCCGTGGAAGTTCTAGACCAGTTTCTTCTGTTACATTCATCCAGATGAGATGCGGGCCACGACAATCCGCGACAGGCACAATCCAGTCAAAAGCCCCTGACGCCCTCGATGTGCCATTATGTACACCCAAGACACGTCACAGAATTTGATACATGCCAAGAAAACGATAAGGATTGCACGAGGCCTCAAACGTGCCTGTGAATAAACTTTTTGAGATTCTCGAAATTCTCTAGGGTAGATGCTCAGCAACGGGTTGGACCAGCTGAACAGGAGAGCGGAGAAGCTTGTCTGCTTAAGGATTAGCTCCTCCCCCCATGCTCCATCCAGCCAATCAGAAGCCGAACATTTCGGCCCATGCTCTTCCCCAGCTTTTCCCACATCATGTGACTGCACGCTGTGGCGTCATTCCCGTCCCGAGCTGGCCGCTTCCGTCGGCTGCAGCAGGCGCAGCCAGGCGAGTCGCGGTCGCATGTGGCACTTGCCTCGGAATCCGTCTTCACATGCTCACATGGCGGCTCGATGACACCTGCCTTTCTAACCAAATCAAAGCACAATTGTTGAACCTGGATCGATTCGGCTATCTGATTTCTCGCATCATCGAATCTTGCACCGTTTCATTCATCATTGAACTCTCTTCTTTCGTCCCGAATCGTAAAAAAGACACTCTCGCCGGATGGGGAAGTGAGGGAACATTTCTGAGGCTCTCGAGAGTCGCTCGTGCTGTGGGGAAGCTCCTCCAGCGCATTCAACGTCATCCCTATACCATCACCAATGGCTGCGCAATCAACCTTGCGGCATACTGCCGCCGAGGAGATGCTGGCGGCATTCCTCGACAAATGGACTGGCAGGATACAGACAAAACTCCGCCGAACTTCGCGCACGACGCGTATCCTTGCGACTCTGGCGCTCGCGGCCTCAATTATCCTCGGCGCAGAGGGAGGGCGACGATGGTGGAAGAACCGACGACATGAGCGAGAACAAGGTCGCAAGCTCGTGCGCACCAACTCATGGCTACACAACAAGGATGGATCGCGAACAATTTATGTTCCCTACAAAGATGGGACATCCAAGGTTGTCATTAACACGACCAAGCCGCTCACATTCGATGCTCATCGACGCCTCTTCCTTAACCCACCGCGCGTGTCTGGGCTGCGCGAAGGCACTGTGCCCTCAGCGCAAACCAAACCCGGCCTGAATCTTGCTTTCCTGCATCAATTTCTGAGCCTGATGAGCATAATGATTCCGAGATGGTCAAGTAAAGAAGCTGGATTGCTACTCAGCCATGGCGTGTTTCTAATGCTGCGGACGTATCTTTCGCTGGTCGTGGCTCGTCTTGACGGTGAGATTGTGCGCGATCTTGTCGCTGGCAACGGCAAGGCTTTCCTCTGGGGCATTCTCAAGGTAAGATTGAAACCTATGACTCTGGAATTAGCCACTCACAATTAATAGTGGTGCGGACTTGGAGGTTTCGCGTCTTACACCAACGCCATGATCAAGTTCCTCGAGTCCAAGGTATCGATCGCATTTCGAACGCGACTCACACGGTATATCCATGATCTCTACCTCAACGATAATCTTAATTACTATAAGCTCTCGAATCTGGATGGAGGCGTTGGCCAAAGCGCAGACCAGTTTATTACACAGGATCTGACTCTGTTCTGTGCGGCAGCCGCCAACATTTACTCGTCACTTGGAAAACCGTTTGTGGATCTTTGCGTCTTCAACTATCAGCTTTACCGGTCTCTTGGTCCTCTTGCTCTGACGGGTCTTATGAGCAATTACTTCTTGACTGCGAGCATCCTCCGAAGGCTTTCACCGCCATTCGGCAAGCTAAAAGCCGTGGAAGGACGCAAAGAGGGTGACTTCCGAAGCTTGCATGCCAGGTTAATTGCGAATGCTGAAGAGGTTGCGTTCTATGGTGGTGCGGAGACGGAGAAGACGTTCCTTAACCGCGAGTTCAAGTCATTGAAGTCGTGGATGGAAGGCATCTACATGCTCAAGATCCGATACAACATCCTCGAGGACTTTATTCTCAAGTACAGCTGGAGCGCGTACGGATATCTGCTGGCATCACTACCCGTCTTTTTGCCAGCATGGGGTGGCGTTGGCGGTCGAGCTGAGATGGCCGAGAATGGACACCGAGGAGGTCGAGAACGCAACCGCATGAAGGAGTTTATTACCAACAAGAGGCTCATGCTCTCACTTGCAGATGCTGGAGGCCGTATGATGTACTCGATCAAGGATCTGTCGGAACTGGCAGGGTACACTAGCCGTGTGTACACGCTCATCTCGACGCTTCATCGAGTACATGCCAATGCCTACCATATCCGGGGTGGCCAGAGCGAACTGTATTCACTATCCGATGTTCAAGGGACGATCCAGAAGGGATTTGATGGTGTTCGATTTGAACATGTTCCGGTTGTGGCCCCCGGTCTGTGGCCGCAGGGAGGCGAGGAGTTGCTAGACTCCCTGTCTATCATAATTCGAAGGGGGGAGCATCTACTTGTAAGTTTGTCTAGACATGACATGTGAAATTGCTAACGAAAAACAGATTTCCGGATCAAACGGAGTGGGTAAGAGTGCCATTTCCCGAATTCTGGCAGGTCTCTGGCCAGTTTACAGAGGATTGGTGAGTCGGCCCAAGAACATCGGCCAAGACGGCATCATGTTCTTGCCTCAGCGACCGTACCTTAGCCCAGGCACACTTCGCGATCAAGTTATTTATCCCGATGGCCACGTGGACATGCGGGAGAAGCGTAGGTCGGAAGATGACCTCAAGAGCATACTGGAGGCGGCGAAGCTGGGTTACCTTCCCGATCGAGAAGGAGGGTGGGATACACGAAAGGAGTGGAAGGATGTGCTTAGTGGAGGTGAAAAGCAGAGGATGGGATTTGCTCGTCTGCTATATCATGAACCTCAGTATGCCATCGTGGATGAAGGCACCAGCGCCGTGTCAAGCGACGTGGAAGGCTTGCTCTACGAGACATGCAAAGAGAGGGGCATCAGTAAGTTGATTCCACATGGACAATTACAATTTTCATGTGATGCTGACATGGCACAGCCCTCATTACCATCTCAACGCGGGCTTCCCTTAAGAAGTACCACACATACAACCTCGTCTTGGGAATAGGAGAGAGAGGCGATGAGTGGGAGTTTGAGCGAATTGGAACGGAACGAGAGAAGATGCAGGTTGAGAAGGAGCTGCAAGAACTTCATGAGCGACTTGCACAGGTGGACGAGTGGAAGAAGCGACGGGATGAGATCGAGGCTGAGTTGGCAGCGGTGTGGACAGATCAGGGAGAGAAGCTGGAGGCCCCGGCGTATGCGGAAGAGGTTGTTGAGGCCCAAGAGTAGGCCAGAAGTAGGCGATTGGAGTGATGGTGCATGGAGCAGGCTGGCGGATATGTCTTGTACAAGCAAGTAAGCAGGAAGAGGGCGAATGGATATCTACGCGCCCACAACTGACGGCATCTTCGGGACCATGTGGCTGGCTGCTCGGCCGAATATGCGGGAGTATCTCGAGTCTTGTCTTGTCTGAAGCTGAATGCGTAGATTGTCTAAGAGTCGAGGCGGTGAAGGAGGTTTGTAAACTCTGATCTTGTCTCTGACCTCTGTCATTGAAACCCAAGGGTTAGGGTTGTCAGAGTCAAAGACGACGAGTATCGAGTGCCGAGAAGGAGGGCAGCACTTCCGACCTCATCATCACATCATGGAAATGGGATGGTTACTGAACCCTGCTTTTCCAATTGCCCATGACGCCCCCAGCAGCCTGGTCCACAGCCACCACCAACGGCCCCCCCAGAAGCCATCATCCATCATCGGCTAACCAAGCCCAAGCTCAATAAGCTTGAGAGAGAAAAAAAAAGGCCCCCCCCCCCCGGCTTCCAGCTCACGCAGCAAACGCCACTAACCAGGTCATTCATCCCCCCAATCACTAGTCTTTCTGGGCACACCATCGCATCAGACTATTAGCGGCAAGCAGCATCTTAGGGCGCCCTTTCGGATGGAGCGTCGATCCCGTCCTCTCGCCCCCCAGAAAGCACAAGAGGTTCTGGGCCTGAGCTGAACTGGATTCACAAGGTTGTGGTAGAGACTATTGACGAGGTGAATTGAGCGACAAATTTGATCAGCAGAAGAAAAAGAGACTATTCCTTCTCTCTCCCTGCCACCCTTTCTCTCTTTCCTTTCTCTCTTGCCGTGCCGTGCCGTCTTTTGCTGCTTGTCTTGACATCCCGTCCTCTAAAGCTGTCAATTTGTCTCGGGGGGACCCTCTCTAAGAAAGCTCCTTTTTGAAATTGCGCAACTTTGACGCAGAGAAACCAGGCTGTCTCTAAAAAAGAGACTCCGTTCTTCCTCAATTGAACAGACAGCCTGACCACTTAATTAACGCGCCTTTTCATCCCTCTTCTCTCTCCTCCCAGCTAAAGCTTGAGAGTTTCCCCTCTTCTCGCTCCATTTCAGAGTTCATCGTCATTCAGCTTTCTCCCCCGCAACTTTCACCTCTCTTTAGAGTTTCACGCGCGACAAGAGCTATGCTACAGCTTACTCTGAAACTCTTCTCAACTTCATAAGAGAGAACTCAAGAAAATCAACACAATTTCGTATTGATATATATATAGCTGCAGCCATGATCCGTGGCCACGGCCGCGGTGCCGGCTCTCTCGGCTCCCGCTCAGGCGTCTCTTACATGCCTCCCATCGACGAGAACGAGGTCGTCTCTACGCCGTCGCCCAGTCCACCCAAGACTCCTCTGCGAGTACCGCACAAGTCTCCACGGCGAGGAATGCGGACTCACAACGGCGTCACGAATATCAACAACGCTGCAAATCTCAACGCCGCAAAGCTCAACGGTGTGCTCCCACCGCCGTACGTCCCGCCTTATATACTCTCCGCTGGGTACTCGCCCCCACACCTGCCGACTCTGCATCCGCCGCCGCCGAGTTATAAGGAGGCGCATGCTGTGAAGGGGAAGATTGTTGAGGGGGACTCGCTTGGTGAGGAGGAGGGTGTTGTTCCGCGAGGGCGGATTTGTGGTGTTGATAGGAGGAGAGTTTGTTGCTTGTTTGGTGTCGCTGTGGCTGTCATGGCTATCATTGCTATTGGACTTGGTATTGGGTTGACAATTGGTCTGAAGGACAAGTAAGTGAAGTCGTCATGAAGAAGGGAATCGGCTAATTGACTAATCTCTCTAGGCGTCAAGAGTCAACCGATGAATCTTCCCCATTGAAGGATCCCAACTTCCCAGCAGGTTCTTTCTCCTTCAAGGCAAACCTCCAGAAGCCATTGACAGAGTGTACCTCGAATCCGTCAACCTGGCGCTGCTACCCTTATACCGAGGGCGAAGCCGCAACTTTTTTCTGGATCATTACCTACGTCAACACCCAGTTCTACAGGATCTCATCCACCGACAACCCCTTTGCGCCATCCTTCACCAACCTCACCCTCCAGCTCCTGGACGAAAACACGACCAAGGAGCGTCTTCTATTCTCCTTTTCCATGAACAAAACTGTTGTACCGGATGATCAAATCTCATCCAACAACCGTGCTGCGCGGTGTACCTTTGACGACACGCGGTTCGAGGCTACTCTCTGGACGCACAGAAGTGAAGGCCACGACAATGACGATGACAAATCTGAAAACAGCAAGTTTGTCGCCTGGCCTGGCGATGTAGAGATTGTTCAGAGAAAGTCGTTCAAAAGCGGATCGCCAAGATGCGTGGACGGCGATGGCGACAAGGTCGGCAACATCAAGTCCGGTTCAGGGGCTTGTGAATGTCGATACGCCAATTTTGACACGGACTAAACAGTCCACTACGTGCTTGTAACAGCACATCAACCTACATGGTATGAATTATTGGTAATGGATGCTTTTAGTAATGGTTTAGCGGGAGACAAAAAAAAAAGGAAACAGGCGATAAAGCGATGGAGTTAATGATACCCAGACATACGACAAACTGCTTTTCGGTCTATTTGGTTTTTTGGAATAAGCATCAATGATACGTAGCGTATATGAAGTTACAAAAAATGAAGTCCGATTAATAAAATGAAAACGAAACAAATCCAGCCGCAAGAAAGAAAAGAAAAGGGGAACAAAGCGGTAAAAAGCAAATCTGCCTGCAACCTTGAACTCCTGCATGTATTGCATCACTTGATACGGTTTCAAAGGAATAAGACATGCGTGATGAACCAAGAAAAAAAAAAAGAAAAAGATCGACTTTGACCTATCTTCTCAAATCAAATAACAAACTCTCATTTTCCGCCTGCGGTTATGTACGCCCAAGCAGGAAGATTGCCATCCGCTAGCCTCTGGTCGAGATGCTTCGTCCTGGCCATTAGATTGCGGATAGCCATAGGCATGTCATCCATGGCCGACTTGGCAAATTTGTCGAGGTTACCCATCTTGACACCAGTCTTGAGACTCTTTGGATTAGGCTCCAAGACTCGCTTGTTGATCCTCGATCCAGGCCCCTTGCGGTTTCGGAGCACTCTCTTGCTCTTGTCATAAATTGAGCCAGTCTTCTTGGCCTTCTCTCGCCCAGTGCTCCCCTTGGGAAGATCAAATGTTACTCCCCTTCGTGCATTAGAAACAGGAGATATATCGCTGCCACTTTCGGATACGCTGCCATCTGGTTCGGCGCGTGCGCGACGCACCTTGGCGCGACCACGCGCCCAGAACTGGGCGGCATCCTCCTGAGCCTCTTCATCTTCATCTTCATCCATAGCATCAGGGTCGTCACCAGCCACCACCGTGGCATCGACGGGTGGATTGAGCCACGAGGGAGCTGCCGCTGCGGGCTGGCCTCCAGCTGGCCTCCGGGCAATCCGCTGGGGGACACGTAGATTGACAGGTTGACGGGGGTTTCGATGTTGGCCTTGACCACCAGCAGCGGGCTGCTGTTGCACGGGAGCCCTGGCTTGTCGATCTATCCACTGGTGAAAATACTCGAGTCGTTCTGCGGGGGCGGACTCTGCCTGATACTCATGTTGGTGAGGCTCTGATGTTGGGGCTGGAAACAGCACGCCTCCAGCCATGGACGCCTCGATGGAATCGGCAACGTCGTCGTCTAACGGATCAGGTATGGGTGACGGCGCTTTAGGACCAAAAAATTCCTCCCATTCGTATGCCATATCTTCGGGGCTGTCGTGGAAGGGGTGAAACTTGCGAATCGCAATCTCTCGCAGGAGCGTTGTGATGCTGGGTCGTTCGCCTGGCATCTCAAGCTGGCATCGCATAACCAGGTCTCGAAGAGAAGGATCGACGTAAGAGTATATTGGGTCTTGTAGTATCCACCCATACGTGTTTCCTGATTGTGTCCCATCCATGCTATCCCAATGGTAGGCCTCGAATGGATACGCCTCGCAAATCGATGTGATGGCTGCTTCCATCTATGACTGGTTAGCCGGATCAGGATATAGGGATGATGAAACTAACCACTTTGCCAATGAGAAAGATGTTCGTCCAAGTACCGAACCGGCCGGCAATCGGATGTCCTTGAGTGAGATCTTCGCCTGCGAATTGGGTTCCGTCCGGGTTGACGCCTTCGTCTGTCCGCAGTTGGTCCCAATCCTCGTGAACTTGCTCCTAGTAGCTGTTAGAGACTCTCGATGTATGTGTTAAATATGCCACGTACCGGAGTCACTCTGTAAGTCTTGCAAGGCGCCCTCATACGCCAGTACTGGTGATCGTCCCACTTCTTCCACTTGTCGGTCATGGTGTAACTGAAGGCACCGAGGTCGTGAAGCTAGGAATTCGTCAACGTGCGACTCGTGCGCTCAGGGGTTTGGGGAGTCACCTTGAAAATAGGTTTGTACGGATGGCTATCGGCTGTACCAACGAGAACTATCAACTAGGTTAGAAAGGGTGGATATGTAAAATATACGTACGTACTGTTTAACTCTTCCATGTCGAGGTGAACATCATGGGACTGCTGGATTTGCTCCAATTGCGCCAAGAAGGGTTCTAGACGGTTGGTATCTATGGCTGTTTGCAGCTCTTTGTCAAAGTCTCTGTTCATGGCAAGGAAAGAAGGCACATATGCAACAGAGGCAACTCCCCGGACCACTGGACACGAATCAGTACAAGGACACATGTGTATAAAGGGAGATACATACGGCATTCCCAGATGCCCCAAAGGGCCCTATCTGAGAAGTACACAATATCATGACCGGCCTTGGCCAATACTTTGCTCATGTCTCCATATTCCATGTACTCAAAGACGATGAGTTGGAGGGATTCGGCGTCGAAGAATTCGCCATTTCTGTATCGGAGACGAGCCAGAGGATTCCTCTGTCTGACTTGATCCTGTATCCTCATGGCTTCAATGTTTAGGTCGAGGATCTGGCAGGTATGCTCGGCACCGGCGTATCGAAGGTGATAACGCGATTCCAGTTCGGGGGTGAAGTGTGAATTAAGTGCCCTTTTGATGACCACCTTTTTACTGGATCCATCCTCAAACCAAACCCTCCATAGGGAAACGTATCCATGACCCCCGGAGGCAAGGATTTTGATGAATTCGAGCCTGAAGCCCTCCCACTGCACATCGTCGAGATCGCGCTTTGCAGTCGCATCATCTAGGCGCGATGCTATCCGTCTATCGAATCGCGCTTGGGAATAGGGGATTTTGTATCTCTTGGTCAAGAGGCGATTGTCGTGTCGGACCTTTTCCCAACAAGCTGCGGGAATCACTGACCAGTTGTGGAGTAAGACCTCGGTATCGCCCCTGATGATGGCGGACTGCACGGCCATTATATTGCGCCGATGAAGGGTCCTGTTATCAGGCACCATGACGGTCCTGACGCCAATCTGTTCGGGCAGCATGTTGAAATGATGGTGAATGAATGATTAGAAGTGTCTCTATCGTGCGAACATGGCGAAACGACAAAGTCGGGAGGGGGGTTTCCTTGGTAATAAGCATGTTTTGGAACAAAGACGCGACAACTTTAACGCCCGGTTGGTTCTGGAGGGCGACACTTCGATTCGTAACAAGGGAGGAAGCTCAGATATCAAAGCCAGCCTCAATGGCAGCATTGTGAAGTACTCGAAGCCGAATCTGGATGTCCTGGGACAAAGGATCGCGGGGAGACCGCGTGGTGTTTGGCGATTTCTTTGTTGAAGTGGTCTGGTTGGGTCTGGTAGCAACGATGACCGATTCTAATTTGGGAGTTGAAACCAGGGAGACGAGGACGGCCGTGCGCGGATGTGAAAGAAATCTCTTTGATGCTGAGATGCACTCCATGACGATGGGCGAATACGCAGATGATTCGTCGAAGCTATTGTCAATACAGCCATGATGGCTGAATCTGAGGAGAGGGAGCTCCTATTCTTACCTAAAGACGCCCTCTTTGTCCCAATGATGATGGTATCATCAGGGAACGAGAAAACCTTGGTCGACTTCGTGTGACACAATGAATTGAGTCTCGTGGGGACGGTCTTGGTGTTGACCACCTCAAGTCTGCTGTCTTCATGTCATGTCCTCGGGTGAATTAAAATGGGGGCCAGGGTAGGTCCGTTAGAAGCAACGGCGTCCATGTGGGGGCAGCTGATGCCTTCCTGCACCGGACAAAAAAGGTACGTACAATATCCGCCCGCGTGGAACGACGTGGGACCACGACTTTAGGCTAAATTGCTTTCTCCCGGAAGCTTCATCCTCTCGGTCATGATATTCAGCATCAATTCTACCCTTATTCTTCCGCGCAAATCCACCGACAGAAAAGACCGCTTCAAGTTGCTAAGACTGGGGGAACCTAGGCAAATGCTCGTGGGCTGTAAGAAAAGCTGATACTACCATACTACCACGTCACCCAGCCTTGACCAGAGTCATCCGACGACCCGGCCGGGGTAAGTTACTGTACGGGGCGCGTCTGGGCCTGGCTCTCCCATGGATGGTCTGCCGCATCAATCACAGAAGGCCAAATGCTCTCCTGGCACACCCGCGACAGAATCCACCGGGCCTTTGCCGCGGACACCGACTTCAGTTGTGGTTAAACGCACAAATGGGCGTCGACGGAGCTCCCGGTCTGGCACGGTAAGCTGCCCCAAGCTCCAGAAGACCAGACGCCAAGGGACCTGCATCATCTGGGTCCTCCAGAAATGGGACATGACACCCATATCGCTGTCATGATATGTGCGGCGCATAATTGCTTTTGGCCTAGATCTCCTGCCGCTTTTTCTCAACTCCCCCCCCCACGACGAGGGCTTGGTTCGCGGGGTGGCTGTACATGTGCCAGATGCTCGAACGACAAATAGAGTGACTCGAGTTTCGGCGCGCGGTGAGTTTTGCATGCTCCCTGATCCTGCTCGGTGAGATCCTGACCGACAGTATGGGTTTTTGTTTAGACGGGCATGGAGAATCACTCGGGATGTCGGTCATGATAACTAGACGGCTGGCGTTTACTCTTCAGCCTCAGTCAGCTCAACCACGGCGATAAGCGATTGAGATCCCAGCTCGGCCATGAGACGTCTTGCAGTGGATCACACACGCCCTTCTGGAAATACTAGTGATCCAAATTTGAAAATATCCAGCGCGGCCACCGCTTTTCCCAAACATCCAGAATGCCCACCCTTCGCCGGGTGAATTCCCTGGAGGGCCCCACCGAAGCGGCAATGGTGACCGGGCTGGTCAATACGACCTCGAATCGATGAGACCACGCCTCATTCTTGCACGACCGTTGCACACCTCTCTCGAGCTTTCACGCCCAGCCAGACCCATGATACCCTTACCAACTGTTCCCTACCTTACCCGTGGACAACACTGCATTCTCTTGTCTGCGCTAGCCCGTCCACGTCTCGCCGACCCATGCTCGATGGAGTCGCGCTATCAATGCCATGCCATGCCATTCTCTGTCATGCCGCGCCCATGAGGGACGCCGGGTGAAGCTGGGAAAGTCGACTGAGGCATAACCTCGAGACAGGATGTGGATGTGCTCCTCCTCCTCTCTGGCTCTGGAGCTCGACGTAGCATAAATACGCCTGTTCCCTCCCTCCTCTCGGTGTTTGCTTCTTCTCCCTCTTCCTCCTCCTTGTCCTCATCTATCCAATTATAACCCCGAGACAACATCACAACTCACCAAAATGGCTGATATCCCCACCGTCAAGCTCAGCAGCGGCTTCGATATGCCCCAGGTCGGCTTCGGCCTCTGGAAGATTGACAACGCCACTTGCGCCGACACCGTTTACGAGGCCATCAAGGCTGGTTACCGTCTACTGGATGGTGCCTGCGGTACGTGATTGCTTCCATTCTGTCAAACTTGAAGTACACTATAGACTCCTCTGTCGATAATATCCTCGGCGCAACAACACGAACAAACGTCTGCCCCTCCTTCGATGCTATATCCCTGCTCGCTGCCCCTCCATTTACCCCTGTCCACTCCCAATTACCCCGGCAGAATAGCCACAAAGGACCCCTGCAAATCTACCCCTCCACCAGCGTCATATCAGTTGAGAGGTTGGCCCCACTAGGCGATGGCTTCATGAGACCTGTAGGATTGAGCCATGATATGATACCCTTTGTTCCCCTCAGAGACCCAAAAATGAAGCAGATTCTGATATGTGATTCCTACAGACTACGGCAACGAGAAGGAGTGTGGTGAGGGTGTTGCCCGCGCCATCAAGGAGGGCATCGTGAAGCGCGAGGAGCTCTTCATCGTCTCCAAGCTCTGGCAGACCTACCACGAGGAGCAGCACGTCGAGCCCATCACCCGCCGACAGCTCGCCGACTGGCAGATTGACTACTTCGACCTCTTCCTCATCCACTTCCCCGTCGCCCTCGAGTACATCGACCCCTCGGTCCGCTACCCTCCTGGCTGGCACATCGACGACGCCCAGACCGAGATCCGATGGGGCAAGGCCACCAACCAGGAGACCTGGGGTGCCATGGAGAAGCTCGTTGAGAAAGGTCTGGCCAAGTCCATTGGTATCTCCAACTTCCAGTCCCAGGCCATCTACGACCTTCTCAAGTACGCCAAGATCCGCCCCGCCACCCTCCAGGTCGAGCTTCACCCCTACTACCAGCAGACCGAGCTCGTCCGCCTGGCTAAGGCTGAGGGTATTGCTCTGACTGCCTACTCCTCCTTCGGCCCTGCCGGCTTCATCGAGCTCGACATGGACCGTGCCAAGGACGCTGTTCCTCTGATGCAGCACGAGGTCTTCACCACTCTCGCCGAGAAGTACGGCAAGACCCCCGCTCAGGTCCTCCTCCGATGGTCTACCCAGCGAGGTATCTCCGTTATCCCCAAGGCGACCCGTCTCGACCTCATGCTGGAGAACCTGGCCTCTGTCAACTTTAACATTGAAGATGAGGACATGGCCCGCATCGCCAAGATGGACCTGCACCTCAAGTTCAACCAGCCCACCAACGTGAGTACCAGCCCTTATACCACGTCGAATATTATACTAATGCCTTGCAGTACTTCCCCACCGAGAAGCTCTGGATCTTTGCTTAGAGCAATGACATGTGATGACGAATTTAAAAAGAAAGAAATAACTTGGGAAACATTTTGTTTTGGGATATTAGGCGTTTGTTGATGATGGGCTGCATTTTGTAGAGTCCAAAGGACATTGATGGAGGAAATCCGCCTCATAGAATTCAAAACACAGTTACCCCTTCAAAGGAATGTCCTGACTTTCAATGGTGACGATGTGGCTGAACTGAAACATGGTCGGTCATTGAGCTGAGCATGCCCATTTGATGAATCTTGCGTTCACTTGAAACTGGCCTAGACGTTATCGACAACTGTAGCTGCAAATCTTTATTCTGTCTTTGATATCCATCAGTGCGTGTGCTCCTGATGTACCGGAATACGGATGAAAGAACCCCCTTCCCCAACGCCATGCTGTTTATCATGATGCCTTTCAAAAAGTCTTGATTTTCATGTTCGTACGAAAGCTGAAGAGGTGCTATTAGCTGAGATTCTGTTTCGTTGCCGAGGGGAAACTTACTGGCATCAATCTGTTTAATCTGAGGCAATGTCAACCGGATCCTGTTTCTATAGGCCACCGGTTCCTGCAACTGCAGCGGATTTCCTTCAAAATACACCGTCGTGAGATTTTTCTTATCCGCGAGATACTTGGAGACCTGCTTGTAGTCACTGACAAGGTTGTAACTGGCCCAGAGCTCCTCCAGCTCGGCGAGGGGAGCAAGACCCTCAATACTGGTGACCTTATTATTCGAGATGTCGAGCACCCGCAGCTTAACGTTGTGCTGGAGACCTTCCAACGACTCTAGGAGGTTGTGCGAGATATATAGCTCCTCAAGTTGCGGCACGTCCTTGAGCGGGGACAGGTCGGTGATGCGGTTCGACTGGATACTCAGTAGGCGCAGGTTGGGCAGACCGCCGAGGCCGGTAAGCTCGGTAATCTTGTTCTTTGCCACCCACAGCTCCTCGAGAGCTACAAGAGTATCAAGATTCTTCAGCTCGCGAATGCGGTTCGACCCGAGCTCAAGCGAAGTCAGCTTATCCAGACCTTCAAGCCCTTCGATCCTGCCAATCTTGTTGGCAACAAGGAACAGCTCCTTCAGGTCCTTGAGGTGGCTAATGTGCTTGATATGCTTGATCTTGTTGAAGCTGAGGTCGAGGCTCGTGAGGTTTGTCAGGTCGTCGAGGCCGCGGACGTGCGAGATGAGGTTGTCGTAGAGGTCGAGGTCCTGGAGGGTCTCGGCGAGGCCGGAGAGTCCGTCGATTTCTTGGATGCTGTTCTGACGGAGACAGACGCGGGCGGCCTTTTTGAAGCGGTCGAGGCGGAGGGAGGTTATTGAGCCGATGCGGGAGTGGGAGCACATGATTTCGTCCGTCTCGGGGTCTTCGTCGTCGAGGAGGTCTGTAAGTTGTGTTAGTGAACTGACGCATGCTTAGACTTGGTATACCAGGCTTCTTTACCCTCATCGGCACTGATCGTCTCGCCGCCCAGGACATTCTCGTCGTCTGAATACTCGGGATCGGACAGAGCCTCTGGATTTGTCACGAGAGCAGCCTTGGGTACCCGAAGCTTGCCGTCCCAGCCCTTGCTGTTCCTTAGGCCAGGGCTGGTCTCACCCTCGGCGCGCGGGGATGGGTGATCATCTTGGATATCGATGTGCGCGTGTGAGTCGTTTTCCTTGTCGGAGCTAGGCATCGCGATTGAACGGTTCTTGGAGGATGAGGGGCGGTGATGATGTATTTGATGGCGGGGCAGGAAGAGACGTTAAGAAGCGGTATCTGCGTTTAAAACGGGGAAGTTTGAGAGTGGGGGACAAGAGTCGAAAGTAGAAAGTTCGAGAATGAGAAGAAAAGTAAACCAGGGAGGAAGAAAAAAGGAACAAGTCGCGGAATTCGGTGATTGTAAATAGTTCCAGTTTTTGGGATCTCCAGGAACCAAGGTGACAAAGGTTCCCATTTGGGGGGGGGGGCCGGGCTGCATGAAAAAAGGTCGGGTCCAGCCAGGCACTCACTCACTGCACGCTCACTCACAGGCGGAGAAGGTCGCTATAATGGTTGCGCCAATTGGCACGTCGCAGCCGAGTGACGTTGAGGGCGAATCAGTCCACCCCCAGGCTTGCAAGATGCCTGAAAGCGGGGGGCTTTAAGCAGGACGGTTCATGGGCTTTCTGATGGAATATTGGTAAAGAAGTGGTAATACAGAGAGTTGACTTACCAAGAGGATGATGAAAGAATTGGGTATTGTTTAATTCTGAATAGAAATGTCAGGATGGTTTTGGTACTATTTTATGAATTATTCTCACATCCCTAGGTAGGTAGGTACCCGTCCATCCACCTCTGAGCTCTCACTTTGAGGTGCCGCCTTTTCGCCTCACCAACTGGCAACACCACCACTCATTCTCCTGCACATCATCATCCGCAGCTGCAGGGCCCCGAGCCCAGTCGCGAGCGAACATGTCATAAAGCCTCGACCCCTTTCGACCACAGCATCCCACGTCTCTATCTTGTCTCCTTTGCCAGTTGGCCCTCCTTTTTGCCTGCCCTGCCTCGTTCGCATTTTCAGCAATGGTGATCCAGCGCATCTGGACCGGCAGGCCACTGTCGATATGCAGAACAGCAGCAGTAGCAATCGGGCGTCCCCCGACGGGCCGCCCTAGGTGCTTCCATGTCGCTCCTGTCCTTATGCCCCCGCTGATCTTTGGTGGCCTGTTTGTGGCACTGTGGTCTTGGAAGTGTGCCATGATGGTGCTGTTCCAGAACGCCATCATCTACAACCCATTCCTGCCACCCAATGCTCGGAGCATGCGCATTGATGAGTTTTCACGCGAGTGCGGGGGCGTTCAATGGAGGGAGGAGAGAATACGATCTCTGGATGGGACTGAGATTGCCTTGTGTGTGTCGGATATGCCTGCGTATGTTACTGGGGCTAAGAAGCCTGTTTATATCCTTTACTTTCAAGGTTTGTTGCATCATGAGGCCTTTTCTCTCAACGAAACTCATGTAAGACTTCAGGAAATGGATCTTCGATACCTCCAAGACTTCCTCATCTGTCTTGGATCCTTCGTCGAGCACGCGACAATGATCCGTCAGTCACCTACACCATGGTTTGTCTGAGCTATCGAGGCTATTGGACATCTCACGACCGGCCATCTGAGCCTGGGATTGACTTGGACTCACAAGCAGCACTGCAATGGATATCTCAATTACACGAATCCAGAGCAGAGGGAACTGACCAGAAGCCGGTAATCATGCTTTGGGGCCAGAGCATTGGATGCGGGTTTGCCACCAATCTAGCTGCCAAAGGGGAATGCCCTCCCAACATCAAACTTGATGCCCTTGTCCTGGAAACTCCATTCACATGTACAAGAGCAATGCTGCAGGCATTATACCCCCAGAAGTGGCTCCCATACCAGTACCTGTGGCCATTCCTCCGGAACCACCTGGACAGCTGGGCCAACCTCGGCATGATAGCCAAGAGGTTCAAGGAGAGCCCGCCGGGGGTTTACATCGTGGAAGCGGGGAAGGACGAGCTGGTACCCGGCGATCACGGTGAAAAGCTCCAGCAGCGATGCGAACACGCTGGGCTCCCAGTGGTACGGCACAGGGTGCGCGGGGCACTGCATAATGAAGCCATGGTGAGGGCCACTGGGAAGCAGGCTCTCGCCGACTCCATCTCGACGGCCGCTGCAAGGGCCCAGCACGGAGATTGATGTGATGGGGGCCTTTGAAACTCAGGGATATGCCAACTTTTTGACATGTTCTGTCTGGTTCAACTGGCGTGAATTCGGGACATGTCGGCCGGGGCGGAACAGGGATATCTAGAGTGTGTGACTGAGAAATGCCGTCACGGTCAAACAGAACTGACGGATCCGTATATGGTAGATCACCACACCCCAGTCGATGCCCTCAAGTCTCAGGGAGGTTTTGCACTAGGCGTCGAACTAAGACCCAGCAAACCGAGTTTGTGTGGAGGGTGTTGGGAAAGCCATCCATGCCAGGTACAACACACAGCTTACCACCCCCTGGCAAGATTCCTAGCCCACGGACCCCAAGGCCAGCTCCGGTGGTCCACCACCGTCAATGGGAGGAAAAAAGAAGCATGGGTTTTGAAAAAGAAAGTTGTTTCCCGGAGTGTGTGCGAGTGTGAGCAGCTGGTTTCGCTTGGTCGTGAGGATTAGATAGAGGACGACTTGCTCCCACAACGATACGACCTCGAAGAGGCTCAGGATGGGCTTCAATTGAGTTCAATTGATTCCTCTAGCTCCCACAATAAATCTCCAGCAAAAAATGACGAGGCTCGTACAGAAATTGTGAGCCTTGCAGCTCCATCGCCGAGCATGCGTTAGCATCCAGTCCCAGCACCACCAAGATGTCTGCCTTGAGATGGAGGCTCACGCAAGTGGGGGGCTCCATATTTTCCTCGAGGCGAACTGTTGTTCCACGCAGCGAAACCCAGCTTCGAAGCCTTTTTTTTCAAGCCAACAAACCAAAAGGAAATAACCAAACAAACCCTTGCATTATTATGTACGCACCCCAGCCCCCCCTTTTTCAAAAGTGTGACTCGATCCCTGTCTCACAACCAAACCTCACTGCCCCGATTCCAATTAAACACCCCTGCCTAGAATCACGTGGTTCCGTGGCAATATCGCGTTCCCCCTTTGGCACAGCCGACGCGTCCCACTGACGACTTATCACCACCATTTACGGCTCCCCGGGACGCTGACTCGCCTTACCTTTCCAGGGGGCCTTTGGGTAGGGTGTGCCGCTATAGCAGGCAGAAGATGCCTTGATTTTCCGCACGGGGCATGCCTGAGTATTATAAAGATGGCGCGTCTGCTCGTCCATTTTGCAAAGAATCAGAAAAAGAGTGTGAATTACTCATTAAAACAAGACGGTCTTCATTCCTGACCCCGAGGTAGGTTTTTAGAACCAAAAACAGATTTTCTTACGGCGTATTTTTTCATCTTTTATCGTTTGCCTTAACTCTTTTTTCCCTCGTTGCCTCATCTGCCTGCTGCATCATCACCAACAAGGCACCCCCACACCAACCCAAGTATAAGAAGCGTGAACAACTCCCGCTCGCTCGCTCATCTGCAATACCAAATAATCACGGGAAATCCCTTCGACAACCGCCAACATGTTTTCCTCATCCAGACGACACGAGTCTTCGAGCAAGAGCTTCTCCAAGAGCCACAAGGCAAGCAAGTCTAGCTCTTCCTTCAGCAAGGATAGCGGCGTTACCAAGCGACGACATGAGTCTCGCCGGAGGCCGACAACGGCTTCTACAGCCACTGCTAGTGATGATACCGTTATGGGAAAGTAAGTATACATCGTCTCTTTTCATCAACAACCCAGTTTGTAACATCATCAGCAACTTGACTTCTGCCATCGTTACTCTCGTCGTCGGTGCTGAACAACGCCTCTTTGCCGCCCACGAAGACGTCCTCTGCGGCAGCCCCTTCTTCAGCCACGCTCTTCGAAACGGGTACATGGACGCCGCCACCAAGCGCATCGCCCTTCCCGACGAGGAGCCCGAGATCTTTAGCTCTGTTCTCGAGTATCTCTACAAGGGTGACTACTACCCTCGTCTGGTGCACAACAAGCGCCGCAACTCTTGGGAGATTGAGCCTACCACCGAAGAAGAGCGTGCTGCCGTCGAGAGCACTGTCTATCATCGTGGTGTGGACGGTGATCTTCTCAAGGATACTGTTATTTACTGTGCGGCTGAAAAGTATGGTCTGGATGAGCTTAAGAAGCTGGCACTTCGCAAACAAGGACTCCGTAAGTCTTTTCATCTCATCTCCATCGAACCAACTAACATGTTGACCTTTTAAGAATCTGGTATCCAGTGCAGCACCATCCTCGCCTCGGCTAGATACGCCTACGCCAACACTCCCGATACAGACTCCAAGCTGCGAGCCCACTACCTCGCCCTCATCATCCGCTCTCGCAGCACCTTCAAGCGCAGCGGAACCATGCAACTCGAGATGTACAATGGAGGCACGCAGCTCTTCTTTGATCTCTTTGTCGCTCTCTGCAACCACGTCGACGACATTTCCTCCGCCCAGTGAGTTTCATCAACAACACTTCAACTTGATGGTTATAAACTAACAAGTCTACAGAAGCACGCCTCGTTCAAACCGTCACTTCTCTTAATACCCACCACCAACACACGCGGCGCTTTTCTCCCTCATCATTAACGAACCATGAATTTCTTCTCTTATTCTTACAATACACGGAAACGGCTTTGCAAAGATCGACCAATATGCAAAAAAACTAAAGAAACCGATGGGGACGGGACTGGAGTCAAGGCGTCAACAGGTTTCTTTCAATGGAGTTATTGACACAATTTTGCCGGGAAACATCCTTCTGTACTACTATTCTTCTCATGAACCTTTAGGGTCTTTTTCACTTCGGAGCACAGGATATTTGTCTCGCTAGAGCGAGCGGGTTTTGGGTTATTTTCACGATGGGATTCCTTTTGCAAGCGGGATACCAAGACTGACATCTGACGACGGATGGGCGGAAAGTTGTATCATTACCCCTATTTTCACGACGCTCTTTTTTTTTCACGAGCTATTTTGAGAAGCGTAAAAAAGAAAATTTGAAGCTTTGTCACTTATGGACATGCCGACTCCTATTCTGTGAGAAAGCAAGCGTGAAAACATCTTTGGACTAGAATCCCGCCCAACAAGGTTCGCCAAGCCGCACTGCTCTTAGTGAAACATAGATCGCTTGTGTCGGAATGCCTTCCCCGGGCGTGAGTCATACGACCTGACTGGGGCGTGTATCGACATGGAAAAGAAAAGGCGACCCATCCGAACCAGGAGTGTGAAAATGCGGGGGAAACCACCACGCCTAAGGATTCGATGGAAATCCCAAAAGCGCAAGATAATGCCCTTACTGGTAGACCACATGCTTCAGGACTTTGCATCAACAGTGGGATGGGGGTTACAAGGACGTGGGTGGAAGCGGATGGATAACAAGAGACATGGGTGATGCACGGTATGGTGCTTCAGCGTGAATATGGCGCAAAGATAACTTCAAACGGGCAAAACATGTCGGGTGGGCGCAGATATCAGCTTGGGCTTAAAAAAGCAAACAGCAACGAGCGTAGCCGATGCTATTGTATGATTTGTCGACGCCAGCGTCATCCTGACGGCTGCGGTGTCTCTGTCCTACCCTGTGCTGCTGGATTGTGTTCAGATGAGCAACGGTGAGTCTGAGAGAAGAATGTCTAAACCATCATGTTTCGCCTAGTCTTGATTCAGGCTGTGTTGCACAGAAACGACTTTGCTCGCTCGCCTCACACTCCTGTGCCGGGGAAAGCACCCTTCTTGGACAGAACCACAATGCCTCGCTCCCTAGCGATATAACCTTTCATCAATTCCTAGAAAACAAAGGTGCCCAGTCAGTGACTCAGATCTTGGTAAGGCTGAGATGGAGGGGAGTGTGAATTAGAGACCGTGAATGCCCCAGGCAGACACTGAAATAAGGCAGCATCTTGGTGACGAGTATATAGTCAAATGACTGCCGTGAGGATGCCAACAAACAATTCTTGTCCGTTTTCCACCGAGAAAAAGGAAGGGCAGGGATCAAGAGGCAACCGGCGCCTCGTGTACACGATTGAATCGGACAACTCACCTTGTAAATCATGTTGGCCAGCAGGCACTCAACCTCGTCACCCTCAATCATTTGGCCGCTGCTCATGCTAATGGCCGCCTGAAATTCCGTCACTGGGATGCGAGTACGACGTACGGGAGCAGTGTCACCCTCTTTTGGCTCATCGTATCCGCCGGCGATAAAGACCTTACGCAGCAGGTTACGCAAGGCGATATCTCTGCCCCGCTCGAGCGTCAGGTAGATGCGCCGTTTAACGAATTCGTCTTCGCCACTTTTCAGGGCTTCGTCAAATTCCTTCAGTTTTCCGGATTTGATGCATCGGGCCAGCGGGAGGAAGAGTTCCTGTAGTCGGGGGTAATTTTCCAAGAGAGTCTTGGTGGGGAGGACGTGACTGGTGATAAGGCGGCAAGGGATGAGGTAGGTCAGGATTCGTCTAGCATCGTGTCAGCGATGAACCAAATTGTGTCAAGTCATGCCTACTCAGACTGGGTGATGGCATCTTTGTGGCATAATTGCCATGCCTCGTTGAGGTGCGTTTCCGCCTGTACACATTAGTACTCATCATGCAACTGATGATAGTGCCCTACCGCAAAGTAGTCCTCTTCCAGAAAACGCAAGACACCCTCGTAAAACTTGAATGTCACTCGTTGAGACTTGGGGAACATCTCGAGGGCGGGCATATCTCCCTTGTCGTTGTACACAGAAAGTGTCTTGATGATAGTCCTTGATAAGGATGCTGAGTTAAGCTTGAAGTAGGTTTTGAAGAGCAGGTTGATGACGAAGTAAATTCCCCATTTTCTGGATTCTTCTAATGGGGCTCTGCGTATTGTCAGTCATGATCCAAGCAAACGGAGAGATAGTCCACACCTGTCGTTTAGACACAGGGAAAAGATTCGCTTAAGGTGACCTTCGCAGTCTCGTAGTTGGGTTTGCCCCTCTGTTTGAGGATCGAAGTCATCGTCCATCAATGAGGCGCCCGGGGCGTTGCCGAGAGATTGAGCCTGGCGTTCCTCGTCGGATTTTATGGCAAACAGTCGCAGATACTTGCCCACCATGTAGAGAGATGGGATCGTCCACGCCTCGAATCCGTGTGAGTTGTATCCGCGAATAAGTACAGAGGTCAGTTCTTTCCAGGCCTCGTACACTTTTGTCCATGTAGACTGCACAATAGTTAGCAAGGAGGTCTCAGCTGCACAGACACTCTCATACCTTGCCACTCTCTCCAGCCAAAATCTCACCAATTGCCTTCCAATAGGACTGGTAGACATCCACCCAGCCCGTCACCTCATCGTGGTCCAGTTTCTGTCGATGGGAAGTGTTGGATTTGATGAAGTGTTTGATATCACCCTTGACGCTGTGAGAATTCGTACTACGCCATACAGACAGCAGCCGTTGAGGGTCATCTGGCGGAGGAACAGGAGATAACGTCTGGGCTAGCTTGTAGCCGTTTCGCATGGCGTGAGCCTGCGCAAACTGCTCGAACAGGGTATTCATGACCTTGGACCTAGATGCTAGGAGCGTCGCGATGTCTACTCTGGCAGGTCTCAAGTCTGGTGTCAATATTTGAATGGGCAGAAGGCGACGGCGAGCCCGAATCCGTAGAGGCTTGACGATATGAAATGATGAGCTTGAGATGATGTACTATTATTGTCCGAAGTGTGTTTTGGTCAAAGTTGATCTTGGTCCTCCTGCTTTGTCGTTCAGGCTCATCGCCTGCCTTCCCAACTTCTTTGAGCTGGACCACATCTGATTGGACGCTGGACCCACTGTCTTGGCAGTCAACACAGATGATGATGCACGTGACTGTTTTCGCGAGTGGGCCGAAACTGACCAATCGTCTTTGGGGCCAAAGCCCTGCAGGTGCTACGTCTCTTAGCCCTCCCACACCTTCGCACAAAAAAATATCGCCCGCGACTTTCAACTTCGGCCATCTTCACTAACCTTCGCGCAGTTGGAATTGACCACCGTCACAGTAAGTCGGCAACATAGGACGCATCCAAGCAGACCACTGACAGATATTACAGATGGGTAAGCATTTTCTATCTCTCGCGCTCGATCTTGGCGATGCCGCCCGCCGGAGGAGGACCGACGAAATCAATTTCGATAATTTTGCACTTCGACTAGGACGACAAGAATGAGGGACCAGACTGCTACCTGGGGCTGCGAGGGCCTCCTGAACTGACGGATTGGACTTCGATTGCGCCTCGCCGGGGTTTATTGGGGGATTTCACCTCGAAAACCCACAGCCCTCGAATTTTCAATATCTAGTCTCGACCAACCCCGACCAGCCCCAGGATAGCTCCTCAACACTCGACCCAACCCTCCGGCGCGCGGCATCACGACACACAATTTCTGAGAGCAAAAATATTAACCATGGATTCAGGTCGTCTTCAGGAATACGAGGTCATCGGGCGTCACCTGCCCACCGAGGCTAACCCTTCCCCCGCCCTCTACCGCATGACCATCTTCGCTCCCAACGAGACGGTCGCCAAGTCCCGATACTGGTACTTCTTGCGTGGTCTCAAGAAGGTCAAGAAGGCCACCGGTGAGATCGTCAGCATCAAGGTGGTGAGTAGCGACAACTGGACTCGATCGCCATGGACAACGCTGACATGAAATTCACAGCTGCACGAGAAGCACCCCCTCAAGGTCAAGAACTTTGGCATCTGGATCCGATACGACTCTCGTTCCGGCACGCACAACATGTACAAGGAGTACCGTGAGCTGTCCCGAACAGATGCCGTCGAGTCCCTCTACTCCGACATGGCTGCCCGCCACCGTGCCCGCTTCAGGTCGATCCACGTACGTCGCACTCATGTCACCTTGCCCAGGCCTCAGCTAACCCCAGGACCAGATCCTCCGCGTCGTCGAGCTCGAGAAGACCGAGGATATCAAGCGACCCTACATCCGCCAGCTCACCCAGAAGGGCCTGAGCTTCCCTCTCCCCCACCGAATCACCAAGGAGAACACCAAGAAGGTGTTCAGCGCGAAGCGACCATCCACTTTCGCTTAGAATGTTTTCGGTTTCGAGGACGGTTGGGCAGGCTCTGCGGGTGTTATAACGGATCATGGAAATATCAACTGCATTGCTCGATAAAACGGGTGACGAATGAACCAAAAATTCTGAGCATGCTGATGCTGCTGGGTGATGCACAATTGATTGGGTTTTTCTAGCATGCTAACTACCGATTGTGAACTTGTCAAGTCGATTCTCCTGTACCGCTCCCGCCCGGCGAATTGTTCATCTGCGTGTCATTGTAAAACTCTGTCCAGTATGACCATTCCATCGGGGCACCCTGTTCCATCCCTTGACCCAGGTCGAGATTGAGTAGCTCTGGAGGATACTCGAATAATATTGAGGGATCCATAACGCTGGTGTCGTATTGTGTCAAGGGAGGTGCTGGATTTTGTATGGTTGATTGTGAGGTTGTTGTTTCGCACACCGTAGGTTGGGTGATGGTTTGTGTGGGAGGGATCAATGGTATCGTTGATGTGGTGTTGAGGTTGAGACCCTTCAAAAGAGCCTCTGCTCTTGCTGCCTTGGCCTTTTTCAGCAACTTCTTGATAGGCCGCCAAAGTGAGCCCGTCGCAGTATCGGCAATGTGATTTCTCGATGCAGGAAAGTTGCGATCCACGACAACCCATGCCCTGTCGACCAGCTCGCCCTCTGTTTGTACACACAACTCAGCCAGTGCAACCGCCAAAGGATGCCATTGGACATAAGTGTCTGTCCACCAAGCAAACCGGTCCTCCCATTGGTCCTTTGTCATGCGCTCGCGTAGTTCCATGATGGACACAGCAGTACGCAGCATCGTCTCCTTGGAGACACGGGGCCGGTCTGGGGCCGGACCGCCGTTGAAGGGGTATTGAATGTTGAGCCACAGCTTGAGAATGACGACACGGGCGACTTCGGAGGCGTACATGGAGGGGAGATGAGAGGGTCGGGCAGTATGGATGAATGTGTTTTCGAGGAGGCGGATGTGTGCTATGAGTTCGTCTTCCGTGTATAAAAAGTGCTCTGCTTCTCCTGCTGCGTTGAAGTGAGGATGTGATAGGAGACCGAATATGCTTGAACACATGGCTGTGCACATGCATATCACGTTATCGGCGGGAGTCGTCTTTGGGACAAGAGGACCGGTTGAATCTGGACCAAAGTAGTCGTCGTCAATCGGTGTAGGCAGAATAGTATCGAAGCGAGCCCGGGTGAGGATGGCGTCGGAGCCTCTGTCCTCAGAGCCTCGAACATCAAGTACGACGATGAAGTGCCACAATCGACGTCTCATCTCTGCTATAAAAGGAGTATAACGATGGCCGTCTCCATCGCGGTCGAGGCCCATCCCTTGGGCCACGCGGATGACAAGTGATGTGAGAGCCCAAGAGGAGCGGTTATGAGAGTAAACCCGAATCATGGAAGTGTAGAGAGTCAGAGCTTGCAGTGTCTCTAACTCATTGGTGTTGAGGTAATCTGCCTCGGCGAGAGCTCGCTCCGCGGCGATGCGATACCGAGCAGTTAATTCGGTCTTGTTCTCGCCCAGTTGCTTCTGACAGTCCTCCGGTCTGAGGCACATGGCGGCGCAAAAGTAGATAGAAAACATTACGGCGTTTGTTGAAAGGCTGAAAGAATATGTTGATGAGGTATCGGTATGTGATTGGATCTGTTTGGTGATGGTAGGACGGTGTAGGATCTTGACGAGAGGGTCGACATTGCGGGAATAGATAGTCCAGAGCCGTATCATCATATCCGGAGGAGGATGCTTCAGTGGCTCTCGCTCATTGTAGTATGGATTTCCGAGTATGAAACCCGATGGTGCTGTCGGCGCTGGGGGTGTCGGTTCAACGGACTCTGGGCTATCGCCTTCTTCCTCCTCCTCATCGTCTTCAGAGGGTTGATCCAGCGCTTGCCGGATTCCCTCGACTTCAGCGCACAGGTTCCCCCAGAAGCCAGCGCTGAGGTACTTTTCCCCAGCTTGCGCATTCGCTGCGTGTGTAGCAGCATCCTGTGATTCCTGGCACTGGCCTTCCAAAGTGGCAGATAAAGTTGTGACTACCGATGCGGACCGCGTCTCGTCATCGAGCTGCTTCAGCTTGGTGGGATCCGCTAGATTGACGATATTCTCGAGGCGACTGATCCGATCTAGCAGCTCGCTCTGACGCGGCCTCGGCGCGCGGCGGGTAGGTTTCCTTGAGGGATAGACGCACTCGAGACCAAAGCGAGAGCACTGAGTGCAAGCGGGCTGTACCTTGTCGCACTTGATCTTTCGGGTCCTGCAGCTCGAGCAGCTGAGGACCTTTGCGGGACGGTCTTCTCTCGCGCTCATCTTCGCGATGTGTTGATGATGGTGTTGAAAATGCTGTAAGTTGAAGGTGGTCAGGGATTGGCAAGTACCGGCCCCACCCGATTGAATGATTGACGTTTCGATTTTGTGGGCGTGAGACCAGGTTTTTGGGGGCTTCTCATTCATGGAAGTACTACATCGCCTACTGGAATTGGAGTTGATGAGAGAACTTTTGCCTTTTTCGAGCTGAATAGATGTGAAGTCAATCTACTCAGAGTGTAAACAGCCTGGTATATAACTCTAGGTTAGGCACGGAGTTACCGGCTTTGAGCCTCGACCGTGAACTGAATCTAGGCGTGACTCACCGGGCAACGCTCTCATATGAAACAAGGCGAGGAAATGTCACGATGGTTGCGTTGAATCTCATCTGCCTCGTTGCTGGGTATAGAAAATCTCACATGTGTAGTGGTTGGTAACCAGGTCCAAAAATCAACGAAACGAGACTCTACTCCTGTTAACTCTTCTGATCGGCAACGAGAGTCTGATCTTTACCTCTAAACTCCGTATAAGCTCTCCAACATGGAGTTCGACCTCCTTGTTCCTGCTGCCATGGCCACAACTGTCAGACAAAGCCTCTGCCTTCCTCATAGAGACAAATTGGCATCCATGCTAGCGATTTCGACACAATTTGGAAGCCACGGCCATCAATCACTGGCAGTAACGACATCGTCAAACCCAACATCAATCATCATACGGAGGTAATCTAGATCCTCATCTCTCTTCAACACCATTATCAGCATCCATCATGTCTCGTCCACTTGGTCAGGCCACAGGGGCTGAAAAGCTCAAGATAGTCGCTGAATTGGTCGACAATCTTTACGACGATCATAAAGAAGTCACAATGCTTCCAGATGGTATATATATATCCCAGTCGCAGCCAACAAGTTATCTTCCCTAATACCGAGCCAACACAGTTCGCGACCGCGCTCTGGAGGAACTCAAGATCTACAGTAGAGACCCCGACAATGCTGATCCGGTCTTCTCGCAAAAGGTATGCCAGGGTTGCTCTACTGATTTGCTTCTTGCACCACTAACACCAACTCTACCAGAGCGTCGACATGCTCCTGCGCCATTCTTTCTACAGCCCATCGACCAAGACGGCACGCGAGGCTCTTCGTGTTTTGGTAAACGTCATGGTTCTAAAACCCGAGACCCGGCAGATGTTTATCGATCAGGATTTTGCAGGTCGGGCCTGTAAAGAGCTCAAGAACGAGAACTTTGATGACGAGTTTCTTAACTCGCGCGTTCTCCTCCTGTCATGTTACGAGACATCAATCAACGTTGAGGAGCTCATTGACAAGTGCTGCCTCGCAGAATACATTGTTGAAAACCTCAATCGCCATGCAAAGGATCTATCTAACAAGATCATCAACAAGCTCAGCCGCCATGTCAAGGACCTATCTGGCAAACCCAAGTCCAAGTCCCGTTCCAAGTCCAAGGATGATCCCATGCAGGACATGGCGCTCACCGAGACCTCGAAGCTCTTGTACGTCGTTTCACACAATTGCACTGACCGCATCTCCGTTTTGAGTGCCGCAGTACCGCACCTCGTGTATATCCTGTTGAAGCATCCAATCCCGGAGTCGAAACCTCTTGATAGTCCATTCAAGGCGCTCATTAGTGCCTTTACGAATCTCGATTTTGGATCTGAAAAGAACAAGGCAGCCCTTTACCCAAAAGGCAAGACATTCAAGGTTGCGGACAGGCTAGTCAATATTCTTGAACTTGTGGTAAGGGCGTATGCGGACACGGAGTTGGATGAATTTGCGTCGCCGTCCGCCAAGGTCATACGAAAGGTCTACACCAATGCCTCAGATCCTCTCAAGAAACACATGCGCGGTTTACTCTTGCCCACAGCTGAGGATCGCGTAGACGAGTTGGGCACAAGAGATACCCTGCCCGGCAAGTTGCTCAAACACATGACCAGCCGTACATGTCCAGTGTTTCGAGTCGATATTATTAACCTTTTCCTCGAAATGTCGGATAGGGATGCCAACAAATATGCGGAAAATGTCGGATATGGCTTCGCTGGAGGCTTGTTTTTGCAGAAAAGCATGCCCATTCCTGCTTCTGCTACAGAGGCGTTCGGCGGTGGTGCTGGCGGCTCGCAGGAGCCGCGGGTGCTGACAAAAGAGGAGAAGGAACGACAAACCGAAGAACTCTTTGAGCTTTTTGATCGGTTAGTCGAGCTTCAGTGTGCTGTTAAGACTCATGGGGCTGACATGACCCCAGGTTGAACCCATCAAGCCTCACAAACGGCCAAGAAGACCCTCAAGAGACTACCACAACAGAGAGTCAGCCCTCAAAAGCCAAGGACGATAAGGTAGATAAGGGGAAAGGAAAAGCATGAAACCGTGGCCATGATTCACCCTGTTCGAATCGAAGACATAGTCAGCCAGCTTAAAGCAGTCAGTGCAGGGTCCAGCAAGGGAGGGGCTTTGCACGATGACAGGTGCAAAGACTAATAGGTACACGGCGTATTCTTTGATTATATTCTAGAAGTGGTAGAATGGGATGAATTAGGAGGTTGTTTCAGGACTATTAGCTGGGGCATATCAGCAAGCTCTCAGTCAAGAGCAAGCAGTCTGTCATGAACAAGGAGACAGATATTAATACACACAGAGTTAACCAAGAAATAGACTTCTTCCGCGCTGCAGCGCTCCGATTATGTTGTCCCAATGAAACTGATAAGATAACTTTTGACCTAGCCATGTTTTCCGGAAACCTGCATCTCGCACTGCCGGGTCATTGATGGACTGCCCCCAACTCACTCCTTCATATTTCATCCGTTCGCCTCGAAAACTCTTCAGAAATTCCCGGAGGCCCCGAGAAAAACTGTGTTTACGCCACTAAACTCGTATTTTCAAGGTATGAAGTCGTGCTTGAGCCGTTGATTGCTATTGCAGCCACCTTTGTTACATTCTTTCTCCTCAAGCCTTTATTTTCCATTTCTAACCAGGTAAACACAAAACAGCGAAGGGTTGAATCATACAAACGAAGGATCTTTACACCGAGAGTTTGTTTTCATAACAAGCTTGAACCTATCTCCCTCCATCCAAAAGTCACCTCCTCAGGTTCTCCAGCTTCACCATGCCTGCCCCTGGAAACCCGACTGTTTTCTTTGCTCGCGACAAACCCGATCCTTCCGATAGCACTCGCAGGTCTGTCATTCTTTTATTTTCCGTGTCGCATACCTTGGTGCTAACTTTGTTGCAGCCCTATTCCGAGCGTCGAGGACGACGATACCATGGTGCGGGTGGTTTCAGACATTGTGGATGGTGAGGGCCACGGAGAGGATGCCGAGTCCGGCACTGAGGTTGAATCTGGCACTCGCGACGACTCTGAAATTTCCGCCGAACCTGAGAAGAATGGCTGCGCCATCGAAAAGAAGCCAGGGAAGATCCTCAAGGGCATGGGGAAGCGTCAACACAGCACCCGCGGTCGAACCACCACCGTTCGTCGCTCCAGTCGCATTTCATCCGTTGTCCCTCCCAAGAAGGCAGAGCCTCTCGCAGTCAAGGCACCAACCAAGCGAGGCCGTGGACGCCCTGCTGCCAAGGCCAAGAAGACGGTAGAGCGAGGGGGCGAGGAAGAATGGGAGGTTGAGAAGGTGGTCGGTTCGCAGATCGATGCCGACACGAGCGAGCACTTTTACCTCGTCAAGTGGAAGGGCTACTCTGCCAAGGAGAATACTTGGGAGCCCAAGAAGAATCTTGGCAACTGTCGCAACCTGATTCGAGAGTTTGAGAGGACGATGAGCAAGTGAGGCTAAGCAGGAGAGTCAGGTGCCTCACGGAGATGGGGGGTTGTACGAGCGGTGCCCAGCAAAGGGGACTGAAGTGAAAGGGGTAAAATTAGCTAAACAGAGCTGCGTTTCGTTCAATATACGCCGTCAAAACACCTTTTCCCAACTCATCACTCAGAACACACTCTCAAACAAGGCCAGGAACGCTGTGATTGTCCCAGCCAGAGGGAGTAGACTCCGTCCCAAGTTCAAGATGCCCCATCTTCCAATCAACTTGGCCACCTCATCATTAGTAGCCTGCAGCGTTCCTTTGGCAGCTCCATGCAACAACTCGTTTGTACTGCTCATGAACACAATCGTGTACGGCACAATAGCTACAGTCAAGACAGCTCCAGATACGAATCCCTTCCAGCTACGGCCATTCTGCCGGGCATCATAGGCTGCATACAGGTAGGCTAGTGCTGTGGTGACGGCAAACTTGGGCATGATGGCAACGCCGTGGTTGAAGATGGATGCCCACACGGTTGCTGAGGTGGAGGGTGCTGAGAGGGCGGCTGGGATGCCGACAAGGGAAAGACTAGCAATGGCACCTAAGAATGAAATATTAGAGAGATTCATCGTCTCTATGTGAGGTGACCTTACCTGAGGTCCACGCTGAGCCGGTGAGGCCAGTGGCAGTTGCCAGTAGGGACGGGACAGGGAACTGCATGGTGTTGAGGATGAATAAGATGTATAGCTCTTTGATACTACGTTGAATTAGTTATTGCGAGAATGAATTGAAGTCCAAATATCCAAAGGATTGGAGCGAGCCCCAGCGAATAAATAAGCACGATTCATCTCGACGTCATGTAAGTTGGTAGTGTCGGAGACGGACGGAAGTGGGTCCTTTCGGTGCCGGACACTCTCACGGACTTCTAAGATGTCCGGCCGTGTCCGGCTTATCCCCTTCGAGCTCTTCGATCATCCATTGGTCATGCAGTGTTGAAACATCCATATTCAGTAATCTTATTAACATCTTCCTTTCGTTTTCATAGAGACTTTTCTTTAGTGGCGACAAATCCATACAGGGTAACCATCTTGCTCGTGTCCCTGAGATCAGTCTCCTCCCACGCCCTCACCAAGTCAAATCCACATTTTCGCAACACGTTCTGGCTCGCTGCGTTGTCATCCACCGTGATGGCAGAGACGCACTCTTTCTCGACGCTTCCGTCTCCATGGACAGAGTTTTTATCCACCTTGAGCTCAACCTCCTCCCTCGGAAGCGCCCACCACTGAGCGAAATACCCCTTCAGAAACTCTGTGATGTAGCCTTTGCCCCAGTGCTCCTTCAAGAGGCTGTATCCCACGGCTGGCCAGCCCAACTCTCCGTTCCACATGGCGTTTCCTCCGATGCCGATAAACTGTCCCGTTTCAGCGAGGCAAATGGCCCAGTTGTATCGTTCAAGGTCGTTCGGGGGTAGGAACAGAGCGAGGGCCTTTTTGGTTTCCTCGACATCCTTATCCGGCCTACCCTGCGTGAACCACACCATGACCTCAGGTTGTGTACGAAGGACGCGCAATGCCTCAAAGTCGTCCTCTGAGAAGGGACGCATCAGCAGACGCTCCGTTCGGAATGGTTTTCGTTCATCGTTTGAGGGAAATGGTAGTTTTGGGAGCGTCGTCTTGACTGTGACGAACTCGATTGGAGCTGGCTCCATCTTGAGTGATGAGATGTCTTGGACGACCACGATTGAGTGAGTGAAGGAGACCTTCTATGATGAACGAGATGAGAATCGACATCACCGTCGTTGCATCTCTTCGTCATGTTTTATATGAGTAACGTTGCTCGATGAGTCACGTCTACTCACCTTCCATGAGCGGCCGCCTTGCAAAAGGACCATCTATGGAACTTATGTTTTCTCCCAGGTAGTCAATCACCATATGAGCCTTCAATGGGCACTAAGAATGAATTCGTACTAAAATCTGCAGGCATACGGATTCCGTTTCTATCTCGTTCTCTTTTGCTCCTAGGTGAGTCGAAGATATCACCGCCGCTCTCCTATACAATTGTGGTGCCAGGACTTCTGGTGGCGAGATGCCTTTGTCAGATGCTCTAGTCCGGAGTCGGGGCTGAACCGGGGAAACGCGCACGGACCTCTCGTTTAATTGATTTTCGACCCGACCACGCAAAGTCGCGCGCCTTGACGCGTTTTCCGGCTAAGGCAAGCGCGGCCCGCTCGTGTTTGATGGCACTGCCTGACTCGACCCTGGATCCAATCCAATGTTGAAACTGAGTTAGAGCATTTGATTTCCCATTGCCAGTGAGATCTGCCTCAACAACCTCACGCATTTTCCCCGTCCAACGTGTGCATTCACGGTTTTCCTCTTTGTCTTGAAGATTTGTTATTGATTTTTCTGTGCATTTTTTGTTTTTCGAGTTTCGTCGTCGACTCTCGTTTCAACCAAAAGCTCTCTCTCTTTTTTTCTGCATGTGTCGCTAGCGGTTTCCCGGCCAATTCACTGCTGTCTAGATCGCCAACCGCTGCATGGCAGCCATGGCATCTTCAGCTTCGGCCTCCAACCCCGTCCTCGAAGCCCTTCCCACCCGGCCGCCGACTCCTCCTCGAGAATCACGAGCTTCTATGAAGACCGCCGCCGGTCGCCCGTTCGACCCTCGACTAAGTCTGCAGACACCGCCTGGTGCGAACACACCTTCGTTGACCGGGGCAACCAACTCTGGTTCGACCTCGAAGCGCATACGGAAGAAGGTCGAGTGGTCAAGTCATACCGAGTACAAAGATCCGCCCGATTATCGCGACTTGACCAAATATTTCAGGTCATCGCCGCTGTCTGCTCCCTCATCCGCCTCCTCAAAACCCGTCAAGGGTATCCTCAAGCCATCTGCCTCCCCGAACCCTCTCGCATCGCCTCTCAATGGCCAGTTCAATGGTCTCACATCCCAAGCCAGCATTGCCGAGATGTTGGACTCGACTATCAAGCAGTTAGCCGGCTCTGACCGGGCTTCGAGGCTCGATGCCTACATGATGCTCTCTCGTGCCCTCAAGGCCTCCAATAATCTGCCTGATCGGATCGCTTTGCAGGACAAGATGAGTCTATTCATGTCGTTTATCGAACGAGATGTCAAGGCCAAGAACGAAAACGGATCCCTCGACACAACCCTCATTATACACGCCCTCAACCTTCTCTCGACCTTTCTTCATTTCCCAGCCATCGCTTCGACCCTGACTTCGGATTTTGGAGTATTCATCATGGATCATTGTATTCGATCTTTCGCCGACCCATCTCTACCAAAAGACCTCGCACGTCACTTGATGCAAGTGGTTGCTTTCCAAAGCTTTGCTCCCAAGATTGTAACTTTAGATCGAGTTGGTCGACTGGTCACCTCTCTACACAAGATTGAGGACCACCTAACCGGCAAGAGCATCGTCATGAGCCGCATTCAAATCTACAAGCGGCTTATCAAGCAATCGCGGAATCACATGGCCGTCCACACTGACTGGTTGGAGGATATGTTTACGGATATGTTGAGCACGATTCGAGATATCCGAGCACAAGCCATCAGCCTAGGTACCGAAGCTGGCTTTGCACTTCGAAACGAGAAACACATCATGCGCAAGGTGACCGAGATACTGCAGACCACGGACGAGGGACAGACCTACATTGAGTTCTACATTCGAAAACTGGAGAGTATGCTCAAGGACAAGCAAAGCTTGTCTACTGTACCTCAAATCTGGGGTGTTGTCACACTCTTCCTTCAGTGTCCACTCAATAGGTGGCAGTATTTTAATTCGTGGTTCAAGATTGCCCAGGACGCCTTCAACACGACCGACATGCAAACCAAGCAAGAAGCGAATTACGCATGGAACAGATATGTCTATCTTTCTATAACCAACAGCAAAATGCCACCAAAGTCCTTGGCACTGCTGGGTCAGCCCCTGGCGAGTCAATTACGAAGGAAATTCAGCTCAAAACAAGCGGAAGATGCGATGAAGCTTCGAAGAATAGTGATTGGTGGAATCTGCAACCTCTACTACTACGCTTTTCGCCCTATTCACGACAGTACTTGGACCGATGCCGCCTGGGACCTTGTCCTGCATCCTGTCATGGCACAACTGACCAACGTGGATGGGAAGCCCGATGTGTCTATCGATTCTGTGACGCATGCTTCCCGGATTGTTACTGGCCTCCTGGATGTTTCAACACCGCGAACCTGGAAAGAAGATCGCATTAGGGAAATGCCCCTGATAAGCCCCGACGAGTTGCCCTCAATAGACCCCCGATGGACTCGACGGAATTCCGAGAAAGTCTTCCAGCTTGTCGGCCCAATCTTGGAAAAGAAGTTCATTGATCTGGCAAACAAAGAAAGTTTGGCATACAGGCTCTGGCAGGCTTTCGTTGGGTCCATTGCCGCTGCCTCAGCAAAGGACATCAAAGTGGCTGACGACACAGCAAGATTCATTGCTCAGGCTTTTGATATCTTGTCAACGATGTGGTCCAAGGGTGTACCTGAAGGCTCCGAGTCACTTTCTACCAAGTTCCTTTCAAGCATTCACCACTACGTCGAGGTCCTCGTTTCCAGCCTTGGCCTACTCCCTTTCACCGAGAAGAGATTTTCTGTATCTCTTGCCAACACCTTTGAGCCCGCTTCAACACCTTCAAGTCGAGACCGAGCAGAGAAGTCAAGTGGTTCTGCTCAGGCACCAGTCTACCACCTCTTCTCTATGCTCTCTTCGATTCCTCCTGGCGCAACCGACAACGAGGATCTGGCCGAGTGTTTTCTATCCATCTTTGAGCCATTTTTCCATGACAAGAGCATGAGAGTCCGTGTGGAACTGTCTCGGGATATGCTGCGACTGTTGGCCCGAGATACACTCTCCCCATATGGTCCTTGGGTTCTTGCCGCGCAGAATATTCGCTTGCTTCTGGATCAAAGCTACATTTCATCGGGTTCTCATCCTTCAAGCAGTGAAAGACTACTTGGACCTGAATATCGAGAAATCGTCTCCCTTCTAGAGCGTGGACTCGTATCTCACCCTAAGCTTCCTTCACCGCAGTGGTTCTCTCTCTTCGACTTGCTCTCGGATCATGTCGTTCAAGAGTGTGGTGATGCCGGCCGGGCACTTGGTCTCGTCGAGCCCTTGGCAAAGATTGTTGCCGACAACTTCTTTGAAACTGAGGAACAGTTAAACCAAATGGCTCTGGCTGTGGCAACAGCACTCTTCAAGGCTGCAAAACTTCCCCGTGATCGTCAAGCTGTGGAGGCTGCTCGACGGCGTTTATGGGGTGCACCACCAACTGTATCTCGATCAACCTCATACGACCCTTTCCAGTACCTGTACCAGCTCCAGGAACGAAGTATGAGGTTCTTCTACGACCACTACGAAAAGATGGACAATGTTGGTTCAATGGCGTCCTTCTTTGAGGTTGTGGATGCTTTCATGACAGGTGCCTTCCCTAAAACCGGTATCAAGATCTTGTCCAAGTTACAAGATGGACTTTCTCCATGGATCCAAGACGAAAAGGCTCAGGTCAAACTGAGTGACGAGTCTCCCTTGTCCAACACAGTAAGCTTGTCTACAGTAGATTAATACGATCCAAAGCTAACAATGAGCAGTTGAGAACCATTTGGGACCATATTTGCAGTCAACTGTTAACTCTTGAACGCCTGGAGGATAAGGATCTCAACACGATCGAGCGTCTTGTTTCCGCCGGTTTTAAGAGCAGGCATCGACAGGTTGTGAACAAGATGGTTGAAACGTGGAACGCCCTGATCAAGGATGAAGAGAACCTGGACTTCTCTGACAGTCTCAAGTCAATCATTGCTGCCCTGCGGCCAATGGTGGATGTTTCATTCCCTGGCATGGAGGAATCCAGTGGCGAGTTTGGTGCTCAAGCTCAGTCCTTTGTTGATTCGCAGGAGGACTTGAGCTTTGTTGCTCTCTCGTCCGCCAAGTCATCTGGGCATGGTGCTGATCAAGCAGTCTCGCCGGCACCATCAATCACGAAAATGAGCCTCAGGGGTGCTTCAGCCCGCAAGCGTCGGCGAGATGCTACTCCTGAGGTGATACAGATGAAGCCAGCCAAGCGGACGAACACGCCTCGTCTCCGACACGACAATTCACAGATCCAATTCGCCCCGATCGTTTCCTCACCACTGGTTGAAGAGTCCCAACATCTTACCGAAAGGCAAATGGAGGTCCGCCAGAGGCAGCAGGAGAATGCCACGTTATATCCCAGTATCAGGTCAAGTCCCCGAACTCGATCCCGAGCCGCCATCGAAGAGCAAGAAAAAGAATCCGACACAAAGAAGACGAGAAATCTGGAATCCACTCCTGAACCACGTGCTTCGTATGAGGACTTTATCACCTCAACGCCAACTCCCCGGCGTGGACAAGCTTTACACTTGGAGGGCTTCAACGACCCGCCTTCATCACCACCAGATCCTAGACGGAACCCGCTCCTTTCCGAGATTCAGACCCGGTCAAAGGCCAAGAGCTCCCTTGAGAGCTGGCAGTTCTCTTCGCCCCCAGGATCACCCTCCAACAGCCAGCAGCCCGCCGAGTCTCAACCTGAGCCGCCGGCTCCGTCAAGTACCAAGAAGTCTAGCAAGGGCTCACGGTCGAAGAGACGGAGAAAGTCGAGGGCTAGTTCTCAGGCCAACGAGGAAGTTATCCCTTCAAGTGTGCCAGTGGAGGAGGATGTGACAGATCTATCCATTCTTCCGGATGCGGGCGATCTTGCAGACGTGGAGGAACAGAAGGAAGAAACAGGCGAATCCCCCACAGAGGACCACCCCACCACACCTCTGCAAGCGATGTCACCTGTTGCTCAAGTTCAAGAGACGCCGAAATCTGGGGATGATGAATTCGTCGATGCCAGAAGCAGCCCCGAGGAGGCGTCTAATGAGCAGCCACCTGCAGGACCTGTTGAGGTGGCTTCAAGCCAGAACCAGGACTCCTCCTTTGCACTTAGTGAAGGTGACGAGAGCAGTCTTATGAGATTCGTGGTGGAGCTTGAGTCAAGACGATGCAATCTTCCCTTTGACAAGGTCAACTCTGCATCTGCCTCCCCGGAGAAGATGCGTACGGCACCGTGCATCGAAGTGCAGGGAGACTCATCGCCCGAAAAGCAGAGCACCAAGAGACCCTTGTCGCCACCGGTGATCCCCTCTACACCTCTTGGCGCGGGCTCTGAGCATTCGGAAAGCCAGAGTCAAAGCCACAGCAAGAGCCAGGGTGGAAGCAGGAGGAAGAGAAAGCGAAGTGCAAAGATCGAGACTCTTCGCAAGAGAAGAAGGTCAGCCGATCCCCGGGGTTCAGATCAGGGTGAGGAGAGCCAACAGACATCCCAAGATACTGGTTCGCCTGTGCCAACGCCATCGGTACGACGGTCGTCTAGGCGAAATGCGGGACAGAAGGGCAAGAAGCTACAGGGCAAGGATACTCAGGTATCATCAACTGAGGAGTCCCCCGCACCTCAACCGAAGTCACCCTCAGCAAAATCGAACGACATAGCTGGAGTTCGCGACGGCGGTGACACGGATGAGGAACTCATGTCACAACTGGTCACGGAGTCTTTTGCTGCCTCACAGTCTCAGCAGGAAGCGGAGCTTGAAGTGCCAAGTGCAGTGATTGAGGACTCGATGGAAGTTGTGTCGGCGGAGGATGAGTCTATGCAAGAGGTTGTCGACGAAGCAGCCAAGACGGAAAGTGAGGAGGCACCCGAGGCACCTGAGGAACCCGAGGAACCCGAGGCATCAGAGACGGGCAAGTCCAACACCATCATGGACATTCTACGTGGCGGATTAGATCAACTCCGCGGAGCAGCACTATCACGCGAAGACGTATACCAGCTGGAAGACATGTTGATGGATATGAAGCGAGAGCTCTTTGAGGCAGAGCGACGAGGAAGACGTTGAGACATGACAGGACTGGACAGGAATGAACTGGAGCACAGGGTGCATGTATTGTTTCTTGGGCGCAGGTGTATTTTTGGGAACTGGCTGTAATACTCCCTGTACAGATTCTTGCTTGGTCATGGCTGTGTAACGTCTGGGTTGTATGAAGGGGCCTCGGGAAACACATACAGGACGATAACTATACCTATACCTACCTGCTTATACATATGTAGATTCATACAAATCAACAAACAAATAATTCCAAAAACGGAGGTGCCGAAAGTCGGGGTTGAGTGAGCAATTAGACTCTTGTCTAATTCGGAGGGCGAATCTGGGGAATGTCGGGGTAAGCAACGATATACTAGGAAAGGAAGCTCGTGGGCTGGAGGTGTGGTTGCGGTGAGACACAATGTGACTGTGTCTCGCGTAAACGGGATGAGGCCGAAATGTTCACGTCCCGCGTGTATGTAACGCTGCAATTATTGAGTGCATGTGGAGGATCGTCAAGGCGGAAAAGATGAAGGGTGGGGGGGGGAAACTGGAGGTCGGGTTGTCCTAAAGGGGAAACCCGATGAGGTGACAGGGTCGGTGGAGAAACGGAACAAGGGAGGGAACCTTTGGAGGTGTGGTTCGGCAATTTTTTGATCTCTCGAGGGGGATTTGAGAGGACTGTGGCGGATGTAGAGAAGAGATTTGGCCATTGAGGATGTTTTCTAGAATGTTGATAAAAGTTTATGGTTGCAAGAGTTCTTGCGGCTCTACAAGTAACTACCATGTTGTAGCTCAAGTTCAGTATTGGAGGTTAATAGGCGTCTTGTAAGTCGGCTTAACGCGGCATTTCCCACAAAAACGGTGGTTCAATCAACGAGTGGTTAATGACCCCATCGTCGTTGGCCGTTTTGCTGCTGCCTGGTGTTCTTTCACTCCCCGGGGCTACCCAACGTTAGTTCGCAGATGGATCCTCTCTCTGCGGAATCTACAACGACTGGTCAGTGAGATCTCTCACTCTGAGGGTGTGTCCCAGTTTTCATACGAAAACAACAAAAAAACTGCCGGGCAGATCATTGTTCAAATTGTGGAGGACGAAAGAGGAAGGGATGTGCGGTTCCGGGGTTTGCGAGAATAAATTCAGCCCAAGGATGAACAGGGAAGGGAATTGTGCTTGTGGTGTCATGTGCAAGGATGAATTGTAAAAGAGGATTAATGTTGTTGGTGCGGTTGGTTGATGTGTGGATTAAGTTGTCGACTTGTGTAAAGGAATTGTGTTGTAGGCTGTCAAGGTCATTATTGTCATTGCTTCGTAGACATTCGAACTACAGTTTACTCGAAAAGACAATGGAAAAACTTGCGTTCTCCATGGTTTCTAGCTTCATTTCTAGTATGACATGTAATGGTGAAGCATCACCGTTCGTATATCATACCCGCCTCGTGACCACATCCTCGAAGCAACCTCGATTATGCTTGGCTCAAGTACGCATTGCCAAGAACAGAAAGGACGAATAAAAGTCTCACGGCCGAGAAAAACACGGCCGGGCGAGGGAACCTGCCTGTCCAAGTGGAATCGCCCGACTTGACATGGATTAAAAAGAGACCAAGATCGAAATATCGAACAATGTATCATTGAGTGGAGACGAGTCAAGACAACGAAATCATCCATGGGTTACTTGCTGAGCCCGAAGGATTTCCGGACCCCGTTGCCGCGCTGGCCAACACGGCAGTCGAGCGATGCGTCGGGGAGGCACATAGTACTGTTTCGGATGCCTTTTACCGTCTAGACGTCTTTGAACGGTTAATTCATCCAATGTAGGAAATCCGAAGAGAATTTCGTAGGCAGCAAGATATTGGAATTAACTGTGTCTGAGAGCCGCCTCTCTTACATGTACAAGTCGATAACTAGATAGACGCCCTCGAGTATTCGGCCCGCCCGTGACTATTATGACGTCGAATATGGGTCTCCCCTGGAACTAAACTAAACGGCGCAAAAAAAGACAAAAAATCTCCATCAAGAAGGATTTGGAGAACGGAGCACCAAAAACTGACCCTCATTGCGGTTTATATCCGAGGAGCGGGACGGCGGGTCAATGGATTTTTACGGTCAAGCGATTACACCGTCACAGACGTTGGCCATTCGTTGCAGCGGAGTCGGAGACAGGGTACTTTTAATCTTGGCGAGGTGTGAAGAGCGGTAAATGGCACGTTTTTGACTGTTTGTTGGATAGACAGGTTTCCGTTCTTGACGGGGCGGCGGGCACGCAATATACGGGCGCGGTACTGGGTACTGTACATGAGACGAGTCCTCGTGGACATGGGTTTGGTTCTTCAGTCATTAACGTGTTTGCCGACCCCGTCGTTCGCGATGAAGATGGACCCCGGAGTGATGGGAGGTGGGTGTCGACGAACGGAAAAAGTTAAACCAGAGTGGGATTGAACGTGTGTGTCTGCATGAGATGGGGATACCAGGTCGTTGGTTTGCCTCTTTAGCGAGAACGTTACAACGCACACTTTATTCTATACCACCCACGAGGCTGAGATGGATGTTGTTCAACTTTGCAACAGATTTATAGAAGTCATCAATTGTCGTTGATCAGGCCAAGAGCCAAGCTGTCAGAAAGCAGAGCCTCATAGCTGGGCATTTCTAGTCTGCTCACCAGTTTTCTTGTCCCGTTCTTGTCCTTCGTTTTGGTGGAGGTGAAAGAACATGGATGGTCGTCTTGGCTGACATGATCACGTGAACACCTTGAATCTCAAATCGGTTTACCTCTCTTGAACAAGTGTGTGTTTGTGCCTCGGCCCTGTCATCATCTTGAATCATGTCAAGGGACTCGGGACAAGGGGGCGGTTTGTTGGCTGCCTCATCGGATCATCGTTTTTGGTCTTGGTGTCATTTCTGTAAGTGGTTTTTCTCCTGGTTCGCGCACGATTTGAGAGGATGCCTCGGCTTGCTTAATGGAACAAAGCGGATCCTCAAGATTCCTCTTCCAAGGATTGAACTTTTCCAGAATTGGTTCGACATTGAAACGGGGCAATAATTCTCCAAACTGAGAGTATCAAAAGATGGAGATTTCCATGGCCGCACTTTAACGCCTGGAGTGAAGTTTTGGCCCCGATTTTCATTCACCCCCCTCCCCCGGTTCATGACGTCGTCTTTCCCCACGCTTTCACAGGGACACCATGTTTTTTTTCCCGCTTCCCCAACTCAACTCGCGCCACGGGCTGCGGAGGCGAGAGAGATGGTAATATTATGGAGGCGGCGGCTGGAGCGGTGACCTGGTGTAAGAGAAGAGCGCGGAGGTGAGCGTGTGTTGGGCGTGTTGCTATATGCAAGGCAAGTCATAATCTGCTTCCCGTGCGCCACCTTGGCTTGTGATATACTTCCCTCGAGATGCTTACTCTGGATCATCTATCGCTGACCTTGTCTTGCCGTCCGTCCATGCAGGGGTCCATGGCGCACCGCATGCAACGCGAGAATTGTCAACTACGGATGTATGTACCACCCATGGATCCATCCTCGGCCAAGACAATCATGGTTCAAGGACCAAGGTTTCTGAGACGCCAACGTCGTGGGTGTGGATATCACCATTGCAGCCGTGGACCCAGTAGCAAACCACAACGGACTTGACTCGCCTTTCTGTTTCTCTCTCTCTGCAGTGCAACATGGAACCCCGATACCCTTCCCGTTGGGTGCGATCATCGCTGCTCTGCCTCTTTGTATAAAGACCCTCGCAAGTTCCCTCCCCCGGTGACGTTATTGTCCTGTGCTTTCTCGTCAATCATTCTACGGTTTGAGAGTTTAGGTGAAATCAGCGAGTTTTCCTCTCGTCCCTTTTTTCATCATGTTTAAGAAATACTTTGGCCTCAAGGGCCAGGTCCTTAACTATGCCATCAGCACTATTGCAGGATGTGATTTCCTACTCTTTGGTTATGGTGAGTCCTGCCTGAACACTTGCGTCTCATAACAGAGTCAACACTCTTCATGAGATCATATCAACCTTATAAGATGAGAGGCTAATAAATGTTTCATCACAGACCAAGGTGTCATGGGTGGCATCCTAACCATGAAGCCCTTCTTGGAGCAATTCCCCGACATCAACAAGGACGAAGAGGGAATTTCCAGCGCTCTAGCCAAGAACCGTTCCAACTATCAGGGCATTGCCGTATCCTCATACAACCTCGGCTGCTTCATCGGCGCCATCATCACCATCTTTATCGGCAACTGGCTCGGCCGCAGAAAGATGATCATGCTCGGCACAAGCATCATGGTCATCGGAGCCGCCCTTCAAGCCTCGGCCTTTTCTCTTGACCACTTCATCATCGGACGAATCATTACCGGTCTTGGAAACGGAGGCAATACCTCGACTGTTCCCATGTGGCAATCTGAGACTTGCTCTGCTCACAAGAGAGGCAAGCTTGTCATGATTGAGGGTGCCCTCATCACGCTTGGCATCATGATTTCTTACTGGGTTGACTACGGCATGTACTTTGCCTCGGATACCTCTGCGTGTTGGCGTTTCCCTCTAGCATTCCAGATCGCCTTTTGCCTCTTCATCATGGCTTTTGTCATGAATCTGCCCGAGTCTCCCCGATGGCTCATGCTCAAGGGCCGCGACGAGGAGGCGAGAGACGTTATTGCTGCTATTGCCGACAAGGAGCTCCACGACAAGTACGTCGAGAACGAGTTCAAGGCTATCAAGGAGACTACTATGGAGATGAGCAAGGGATCTTTCTCAGATCTGTTCCAGCGTAACTCCAACCGTAACCTCCACCGAACGCTTATTGCCTATGTGAACCAGATGTTCCAGCAGATCAGGTATGAACCGCATATCCTTCAAGTCATTTTGCATATTAACAAGGGAATAGTGGTATCAACTTGATCACGTACTACGCCGCCACCATCTACGCCGACCTTGGAATGAAGGGTCACATGCCCCTTCTCCTTGCTGCTCTGAACGGTACAGAATACTTCATCGCCTCCCTGCCAGCCATCTGGCTCGTTGAGCGCGTCGGTCGTCGCAAGCTTATGCTTTTCGGCGCCGCCGGTCAAGCCATCACCATGGCCATCCTCGCCGGTGTCGGCTCAAGCGACAGCAAGGGATGCCAGATTGCAGGAATCGTGTTCCTCTTCGTCTTCAACTCTTTCTTCGCCGTTGGCTGGCTCGGCATGACATGGCTGTATCCCGCCGAGATCACTCCTCTTCGAATCCGCGCCCCTGCCAATGCTCTGGCTACTAGCTCTAACTGGATCTTTAACTGGCTGGTCGTCATGATCACGCCCCCTGCGTTCCAGAATATCAAGTCCAACACTTATATTATCTTTGCCGTCATCAACGCCATCATGTTCCCCTCGGTGTACTTCTTCTTCCCCGAGACGGCTTACCGATCCCTCGAAGAGATGGACACCATCTTCCAGAAGGTCAAGGGTCTTAGGGGTGCTCTGGACGTGGTGCACCAGGCCAAGATCGAGCCCCGACGATACGACAACAACGGAAACCTTCTCATCGCCGTTGAGGAGGTGGAGGAGAAGGGTCACACGGAGCACCGAAGCGGCAGCTCCAGCGGTGCCAGCAACAACGGTCCTACCAACCCTGCCATGTTTACCTCGACAGACGAGGAGAACCAGCGCCAGGAGAAGTAAAATGTGTACTTCCCTTTTTGATACCTGCTCGCTTGGACGAGCTAAGACGGTGCTGGGTTGGGTTTTGTTAAGAACAAGAAAGATACCCCATTTGTTCCGCTAGAGGATGGGGCAATGGTTGGAGAGTAGAGTTGTGATAAAGTATATGCTACATAGATACCCAAGACAACATGACTCTTTTAATAGCTGAAGCGATCCGTCTCTGTGTGAAACATGTTTGACGCCCCAGTGAAATCCTAGGTTACAAGTTGGATCGTGCTCAACTAGTGTAACTATTTTGAGGATCATGGACTTGTTTGTGAGTAAGGCTGCAGATGTTTCATAGCTGTCAAGACGTCATGGTGGTCGTCATGGCATGACGAAGCTCTTGAGAAGAACTGGTGACACTCGAGGCGGGAACATTAAAGGAGTATTGTTTATCCCGACTCACCGCCGCCACATCTATAGATGACCATTTCTTATAACGGGAATCCTTGTTATCCAAGATGTGACAACGAGACATGTGACGGCCTCCTAGAACCAAGGTTTAAAGTAAGTCTATAACAAGCCCGAAACCGGCTCTACGACCGCTACGTTGCAGAAGCGAAGCGACAGCTACGGTGATGGCCCTCGGTTACTTGAACGCATGATAACCTAGGCAACAAAGCCAAGCAACCTATACCATATATGTTGTGTGCCCCGTGGATTTAAGCGGGTTTTGGAGGGTATCACAATCGACGGGGGGAAACATCTGAGACGTGTTTCAGCTCTGAGTCTCAACGGGCGACGGCAACGGCAAATGTTCCACTTCTTTTACAGTGTCTAATTGGTGGAGAGGTAGCTACCCCGCCATGCCGATGGACGAGGTGGGATGTCGGCCGCCTGCACATCACCATCCATCTTACAACATCACGACAAAGCCTGAACCGAACCAGCTTGGAACAAGACATAAACATACTAGGCTGTTGAAGAAGCGTAGCTTCTAATTACTCATTCTTATCAATAAATACCTCTTTGATTTCCTACTTATTCCTCTAATCCAGTTCTTCTCTCTCTCTCTCTTTCGTCTCATCAGCAACATCAACACCCCCACTCGGAACTCCAAACCCCACCCATCCACTTCCATCATCATCCGCCACCTTGAGCTCCATCAAAAGCTCCCTCACTCTATATCTCGAGCTTTCTCCTCTTCTCAGTCAAAAGAGCAGATACCGAAAAATCAGTCACAATGGTCGACCGCCCCAACAAGCCCTCCGCCCTTTCCGCAACCCCCGCGGCCGCCGAGTCCACCGCCAACATCACCCACGACGACTCTCGTGTCTCGGCCGTCCTCCCCACCGGCGAGAGCGTCGAGGTTCTCCTCCATGGAGCTACCGTCATTAGCTGGAAGGATGCCTCAGGGAGCGAGAAGCTCTGGGTGAGCGAGGCTGCCGCTCTTGACGGCAGCGCTCCCGTCCGAGGTGGAATTCCCATTGTCTTTCCGGTGCGCCCAAGTATACCCCGTCGCAAGTAATCGTCTTACTAACAGTTATACCTCCAGGTCTTTGGAACCGCCCCCGATCACGAGGCCACCTCCAAGCTCCGTCAGCACGGTTTCGCTCGTAACTCGCGATGGGAGTTCCTCGGCAAGTCCACCAGCGAGGGTTCCAGCACCAGTGTCAAGCTCGACTTTGGTCTGTCCTCTGAGAGCGTCTCGGAAGAGACCAAGGAGCTATGGCCCTACAAGTTTGCTCTCATCTACAGCGTCGTGCTTGACCGGGATAGCCTGAACACTACTTTGGTCATCACCAACGATGGCGATGTTCCTTTCGAGTTCCAGACCCTCCTGCACACCTACTTTAAGATTGATGTAAGTCAATTAGCGTTCAAGCTTCAAGATTATGGTTAACAATTTCTTTCAGGACATCTCCTCTACCGAGGTCACCGGTCTTGAAGACTCAACCTACATTTCCAAGCTCGCCGGCCCACAGGAAGAGACCCAGTCCGGCGCCATCACCTTTGCCGCCGAAACCGACTCCGTCTACACCCCAGTCAACGGCCCCAAGCACCCCGTCGTTATCTCCGAGTCCGGCACCCCTCGCTTCCGCATCGTCCGTGACAACCTCGACCAGGTTGTGGTCTGGAACCCCTGGGTCGACAAGTCTGCCGGCATCAAGGACTTTGAGCCCAAGGACGGCTGGAAGAATATGCTCTGCGTGGAGCCCGGCACCGTCAAGGGGTGGCAGAAGTTGGAGAAGGGCGACGCTTTTGAGGCGTCGCAAACGATTACTCTGGTTTGACGGTCATGGAAGGATGGAAACGCAAAGATTGGGAGCAAGATGTGAATGAAGCTTGCAGAAGCACAAAGAAATGAACGACACGAAATTAAGCCTTTCTAGATTCAGCAGGGTGTCAGAAGCCAATGTGTTACACAGATCAAAATCAAATGGTCAGGATGAGAGACCGTCTGCCGGATAGACTGTTGATTTGATTCCAACACATTGTTTCAAATTCGTAGATATGAGCCGTGAAACTGGTCCCCTTGCCCTGTCTGCTTTTTTGCCTTGTTCTTCACTTGAGAACACACATTTTTACTCATCTCTCACTATGACATCTCATGACAACTCCTTCTTTTGCTCTCTTGAAAAGTGATCAGCAACCAAGAACGCCAGCTCAAGCGCCTGCTTCTCATTCAATCTCGGGTCACAGAAGCTGGTGTAGTTGGTCGACAGATCATCCTCGTCTAGACCCTCGCTACCACCAAGGCACTCGGTAACTGCATCACCGGTGAGCTCGAGGTGCATGCCACCGAGGTAGCTTCCTTCCTCCTTGTGGATGCGCAGCGTCTCCTCGAGCTCACGGTAGATGTCGCCGAAGCGACGTGTCTTGATGCCCGTGTCTGTAGAGAGGGTGTTGCCGTGCATGGGGTCACACTGCCAGACCACAGTACGGCGGTATTCGGAGTCCTCGACAGCACGAATGTGAGTCGGGAGGAGTTCTCGGACCTTTCCGGCGCCGTAACGTGTGATGAGGGTAATCTTTCCGGGCTCACGGTCCGGGTTGAGCGTCCGCAGAAGGGACAAAAGGTCGGAGGCTGGCGTAGTGGGACCGACCTTGACGCCGATGGGGTTGGCGATGCCACGGAAGAACTCGACGTGGGCGTGGTCGATCTGTCGGGTGCGGTCACCAATCCAGATAAAGTGCGCCGAAGTATCGTAGTACTCCTTTCTCGGGGCGGGCCCGTCCTCCGGCGTGGGGCTTCGGTTCCGGGATCCCGGAGCGGGCTTCTCCAGGAGGCGGGTCAGGGCCTGCTCATACTCGAGGAGGAGACCCTCGTGGCTGGTGAAGAGCTCAACCGAGTCTAGCTCACCAGGACGGGCGTTGATGACCTGCAGGAAACGAAGCGTCTGCTGGATGCTAGACGCAATGGCCGAGTACTTTGCCTTGAGCTCTGGATCTCTCACGTGGCCGAGACCCCAGTCCAGGGGTCGGTGGAGGTCCGCGATGCCCGAGGCGAGGGCGGCACGGATGTAGTTGAGCGTAGCAGCAGAGTAGTGATACGCTTTGACGAGGCGTGCAGGGGTAATCTCTCGATCCTCAAGACGAAACCCGTTGATGATATCACCCTTGAAGCTAGGAACCTCTTTTCCTTGGACAATCTCAGTAGGGCTAGATCGAGGCTTCGCATACTGTCCAGCCATACGACCAATACGCACAACCCTCTTGTTGGTACCCCAGATGAGAACGACACTCATCTGCAGGAGAAGCTTGATCTTGCTCTCGATGGGTCCCTGACGACAATAGTCAAATAGCTCTGCGCAGTCGCCGCCCTGAAGTAGGAAGGCATTGCCCTGTGCGACGTCGCGGAGGTGAGCTTTGAGGGCGTCGATCTCGTTGGGGTGAACCAGCGGTGGGAGGCCGGTGAGTTCCTCGACTGCTGCGGCGAGGGGCTCTGGGTCTGGGTAAGAAGGGGATTGCTTGATGGGTTTTGAGCGCCAAGAGGATGGGGCCCAGTCGGAAGAAGCCATCTTGTTATACTGAGAGTATGAGTATGAGTGAGAGAGAAACTCTGCGGGACCTGCCACGCACAAGATGACAGTATCTTTGTAATATCGTCTATGTGTTTGAAGAAGAGTTAAAAAGTGGTGAGACTTTTTTTTTCCTGGTTATGGTGTCCTAAATGAGTGAGTCACATCCAAGCAACCCTTTCAAACAAAGAAATGAACTGGCCCTTGAGAAGAACACAGACCCTGGGCAAAAATGAAGTTGCACAAGGGGTTTGATGCAATTGGCGAATGAGGTGGCTTTTAGCCGATGGTAGCCACCTCGGCGGAATGGTTGCTTGTGGCTAGTGGTGTGGCGCAGTCGAGACAAGATGCTTTCAACATGTAGAACTTAAAAGGTTGTTGTTTTTAACCTGAAAAGGTAGGTATAACAGATAGAATGTTTATCCTCAGAGTTGATTCTTTGATCAGCTTCAGCACAAAGCCTTACTATCTTATCCTTGATGTTCCAAGACAGGCTGTTGGATATGAGCCAGCTGTATGAGAACGAAACAACACGGTTAGATATCCAGCTATACAATAACAACTTTACTATAAAACAATGTAATAAAAAGGCCGTTACAAATAAAGTTGTTGCCATAACATACTCAGCAGTATTCTTCTATCTGGGTACCGATGTAGGTACCTACCTACCCCAGCTCTTATCCACCCCACCTTAAACACGCCCCTCCAAAGCAACCCCCACCAAGAAGCTTCACCTCAACACCAACATCATCAAAAAATGTCCGCCACAGACGAAACCCCCTCCCAAACGGCAAAGTCAGCCGAAGACCGCAAAGCCGCCTCAGCCCTCGAGAACCTCGACGCGGCCGACACCCCCTCGACGGCCCAAAATGTCGACGCCGACGCCGTGAACAAGGCCATGAAGACGCTCGGCGCAGCAAAGTCGTCGTCCGCTGCTGCCGCGTCCCACAAGAACGTCAAGGTCGATCCCGCGGATGTGGCTCTGCTCGTTGAGGAGTTGGAGTTGACAAAGGTTAAGGCTACGGAGTTGCTTAAGAGTAATGAGGGGGATGCTGTTAAGGCTATGAGAGCTTTTGTTGCGGCTTAGGTTGGGGAGGAAGACGATGGGTGATAGGTCGGGCTGCCTTGAGACGGCATGGCGGACCACCTCAAAGTCGAGATGATATGATGAATATTGATTGCGATGGATCAAGGGCCAGCATCTTGAAATCTGGCACTCGACCAGAAGTTGGCAGGAACCAAGCAAGGACAACGCCTCGTCGACTCGACAACCCAGCATCACCAGAGAACACAGGGCATCACAACACACAAATCCATACACACAAGCACCAAAACTACTCAAACAAACTCGAATAGTTCAACAAGTCATACCTTCACCTTGTCGCTGATGGATGCGAATTACTTGCTTTACTTGATCAATCATCAAAGCCAGCAAACTTGTCAATCATGATGCAATTAATACGGCGGCCCAGACCATCTTCATCTAGACGTCCACACCGTTTCTTCAGATAAGCCGCCCAACGCCAGATCACCCGTCGTGTCTGTCCCGTGGTATCCCAGTCCCAAAACGAGTGTCTGCCACCCCGTTCGCAAAAATACAAAAAACCAATCACCCCTTAAAACTCCTGGTCCATTCACAGTAATGACCATATGCTCGCCATTCTAAATCTATTTCCAGGCCCTTGCCAGAGGGCTTCCAACCTTGGGAGCAAACTGCAGACTCTTGCGGCGAGCAGCCATCAGACGCATGAGAACATGGTCGTCCTTGCTCTCGCTGATAATCCCAGCACCCGCCTCGCGGAAGGCGTTGGACTTGGGAGGACATGTTCTCGTGAGGAGATCAGTCTTGGTGGGTGAGTCATCGAAATCCTCATCATCATCACCAGCAGAGGGTGTCTCAGGACCGAGGTTGGCAGCATAGCGGGCAATCGCCTCAGGGGCAGGAGTCTTGGGCACAGGAGTCAAGATGGCTGCAGACCACTCATGGTCCTCCATGTCCTCGTCCTCGTCCGCCTCTGATGGGGTGTACATCCAAGCGGTGCTCTCGCGGCGCCTGATGGGTGTCGTAGGAGCCGTGCGGGGGCTGCTCTTGGATGGGCTGCTAACCAGAGTGCCGTTCATGTTGGCCAGAGCCGTGGGCTCCATGCTCTTGCGACGACGAGCACCGCCACAAGAAACCTTTCTAGTGTTGATGTGGTAGGGTGATTCGTCAAGCCACTCGTTCTCGCGTTCACAACTAGTTTTGGTTAGTTAAAGATTCATAACAGAGGTTAGGGATATAAACTTACTCAAGCACCCAGCTGACTCCGACACACTGGACAATTCCGTTGCTCTCACGGACCTTCTCCAGTGTGCGCTTGCTACCGTCCTTGAAGACAACGTGCGTGATACCAACCTTGCTGGAAGTCACATCACTGGCAGAACCACTAGGGTTCCAGTTCCAAGTCTTCATGCACTTGGCTCCCATCTGAGTGAGCAACTCGACAAAGATGCTGCTGGCATCGGCTCCTTCGCTGGTGTAAACATCAACAAAGACGACGGCACCACGGAGAAGGGCAGGGTCGACATCACGTCGAGGAGTGCGTGCCGGTGTGCCCATCGAAGACCACAGATCAGCCCTTGAAGGCGTCGCTGGAACGGGTGTGGAAGGTGCTGAAGGAGACTGGACAAAAGTCGCAGGCAGGCTCTTCCTATTCCGTGATTGCGAGTATGGAATGGCATTGCTTGTTGAACCAGACGGTCGCTTCGGGGCGACTCTGGATGCGGTAAAGCTTCGCTTCTTGAGGGGAGTAGGGGTCGAGTTGTCGGCAGGCTTCAGAGGCACCTTTGTTGTCGTGTGGAACGTCTTCATCACTGGGCGGACAGGAGTAACGGGGGCCGCGGACCGAGGGGTCATGGCAGGGTCGACAGGGAGCTCATTCTCGTCGCCATACTCTTGGCTGGCTTCAGAGAGTGTGTCGTCGAAGGCATCAGTGTTGACAACCTCCTCCAACTCGTCAGGTCCCATCAGAGACATCTCGTTAGCCTCAAGAGCCAGAGCGACATCCTCCTCAGTAACCATGATGTCATCAAACTCGGGCTCCTCCACCTTGTCCTGCTGAATCTCCATACCCTCGCGCACGGTCATCTCATCCTCAAAGAAGTGATTCACAGCAGGAGAAGCCTCAGAGCGGGGCGTGGCAGTTCGCTCAGGAAGGGTGACAGACTCGTTGGAGCTAGTGGCTTTGGCGGAAGTGAGAGGAGCCATCTTGATGGGTGTGCTAGCGTTCCAAGAACCGAGACGGTCAACAAGGGAAGTAAAGCCTCCCAGAGAAGCTCGGGAAGTCTTGGGTGTCTTGCGATTGAAGGGAGTTGGAGTAGTTGGCTGTGTGCGCTTAGGGGGAACGTTCTCGTCATCCGACTCTGAATCCATGTCTTGGCAGGGGTCCAAGTCCTTGTCTCGAAGCTGGAAACTGGGATTCTGTTGAGCTGGCGATTGAGCTGCAGGTGAACCGTTTGGCGTGGTTGCCTGCGAGATATGTTCCTCCTCGGCGGCTTCAACGTCAATGGCCATTTCGTCGGCTTCTCCGGTAGGTTCAGCCACCGGCTCGATCTCGGCCGCTACCTCCTCTTGGTCCACGACGATAGCATCCTCGATGGCGTTCTCTTCAACGGGGGTAGGTGTCTCAACCTCATCAACGATACCCATCTCCTTCTTCATAGCAGGATCCGCATGACGAGGCAAGACGGCAGACAGTCGGCCAGGGAAGTGCAGGCTTCCAATAGGCTCACTGAAGACGTCGTCCTCAGCGATGCCAAGGTCGGCATCAGATTCCTCCTCAAGCATGAGCTTTTGTGAGGTTCTGGCGTGGTTGGCTGGAGTAGGGGTACCCAAGACCAAAGGCTTCATGGCTGGTGGTTCGCCAAGAGTCGCAAGATCCCGTTGTCGGGGCTCAGTGAGTGGCTTCAGAACAGGCACAGAACGCTTCGCAGGCGAAAGAAGCAGGGAAGGCTTCATGGCCGACTGGCTTTGCTGAGCATTAAAGGTGGGTGCAAGGTTCATGCCCTTGATGGGTGATTGTGGTCGCTTTGCTGCAGATTGGAGGAGTGAAGCCTTGAATGATGAGACCTCTCCATTCTGTGCATTTCCATCCTGGCCCTTCTTCATTGTTGATCCAGGCAGGGGAACTGCTATCCGTCGAGCTGGTGACCGCATTGTGTCCCTCAGAGGTGAAGCTGGCATTCTCTTAGCCGGAGAGGCCATGGATGTGCCGAGATCGGGTGGGTTGAGGATGCCATCGACAGCAATTGTCGACTCAGCAGGTTCTTCTTGTTCGACAGGCTCCGGGTTCTTCTTGGCGACGGCGTTGCTCGGGGGCTTGATCGGGTTCTTCATCAAGGGCTTGACGGGGGTCGTGTCGCCGGCGAGCTCATCCTCGGAGTCGTCGTCCCTCGAAATAGGCATCTGAGTAATCTTCTTAGGACTTAATGGTTTCTTTTCGGTCGGCGCAGCGGATCTTACCACCGCTCTGGTTGTTCGGGTGCCCGAAGCAGCACCGCCGCGTTTGGCTGGGCGGCCTCGGAGGCCGACAGGTGCAGGCTCCTTGACCTCGATGGCAGGCTCGATGTTCTCCTTGTCGGGCTCTTGGAACTTGACAGACTTTTTGGGAGCGGCCTTTGTAGCTGTAGCTGCCCGTGTAGTTGTGGTAACACGAGTGCGTGTAGTTGTCTTCTTCACAGGCTCTGGAGCGGGCTCGGGGGCTGCAGCAACAACCTTCCGAGGTCGTCCCCGTGTTGCTCTGACAGGTGCAACAGGCTCCTCCTTGGGAGCTTCTGTAACAGTCTTCTTGGTAGCTCGGCCTCGTGTGGCTCTCACAGGTGCCTCTGGCTCTGGAGCTTCCACTTTTCGAGGGCGACCGCGAGTTCGTCTCACGACGGTAGCTTCACGGTGCTCCTCCTCTTCATCCTCTTCATGTTCATCCGCTCGCGTCTTCCTCTTAGCGGCGGTGCTCTTGGTGCTCGCTGTCGCTGTGCTTCTCGCTCGTGCGGCAGCTGTGACGATCTTTGTGGTTTTGGACTCGCTGGCCTTGGCGGCAGCGCGGGCCCGGGTCATCCTCTTTGGTGGTGACTCCATGGCTGATGTGTGCTGTTGGTGTGGCTTGGTGTTGGTTAGTATGTAAAAGGAAGAATTCGGGAAAGCAACATGACGCTGCAATGATTGATGGTGAAATGGGTGTTTACTCTTGGGGGCTTTCCCTTGAGGTGGAGGGAAGGGTCTTATTTTGGGTGACCCGTGTTTAGTTCTGTTGCCCGGCAACAAATCTCCACTTTTCCAATAGGCTGCAGATCACACAGCTGCCAACCGCGTCGACCCCCGCAAGCGGTGGTTAACCCCTTGTTCACGATTTCAGGCATGAACTGTGTGTTGGCCACAGCAAAGGCCAAAGAGAGGCCGTGAAAAGAGGCCTTTTGTTGTTGATGACAGGGTTTGTTGACCAAACATGTGCTTGGAGTTGTGGAATCCCGTGACGTTACGGTGAGGCTAGCAATCAAACGGTGTGCGGTGTCAAGTAAACAGACAAAGGTCAAACATGCACATGGACGACATCTTTCAGTCCTCTCTAGTTTCCGTGTTCCACCGGAAACGCAATGTTCATCACGGGTGCCTCAGTAGTGCACTGCCTGCTGCATAGGTTACTTGGCTGGGCAAGGAATGTAGTTACTCTACGGTCCTCTACTCATCTAACGATGTAGTTTGATCGAAAAGTAATTGACTTGCCCTACGTTACTTTGACGAGCACAATGGACAGATCATCAGACGCCGCTATGTTGGTATGCATCCATCTCACTAGACATGTGAGCTAGATCCAATGTCTCAGCCCTGTAAGCGCCCATGTAAGTTCAAATCATCTCGGATTGGAGTGTCATTAGCACGTAGGAAGAAAGGCGACTTCTAAGCGCTCCGATTCCAAATAGCTGACTCGGTGATATCTTGTGTGTGTTTTGATAGTTTCATCTGCCTCTCGTAGGCACAACCATTTCTCTTAAAGCCCCTCATAGTTGTGACAGTTGATTGGTAACTCATCTTAGTGGTTGTCAGGAGATAGTGTTTTTGCCCACCGTCCGTACCCTAGAGTTCAATGCTTGATCTCAGCAAGCATTCTTGTACCACATTTTCGCAGTTATTATCCTTATTCTTTAATATTTTTACTTGTCTGGCTCCTAGGAAAGTTCATATGTATACAACAAGCTGTTCATTACGAACAGAGCTGTTTTCAACGCGCTATTAACGTTATCGATGATGAGGAATAAACCTCGAGGGTTTGAGTGCATCGAGCCCCTTAGGTTCAGGTGTGAAGCATTTAATTGTGATATTTTAATAGCCGCTTTGGGTGGTATGATGAAATAAGCAAATGATGTATACAACATTCTATTAGCATTCTTTTCCTTAATAATGTCTTCAATACAGGTCATCGGTCACAATGACCAAGACATAGTTATTAGCACATAACGGCATCAAAACCCAAGTGCAAAACACAGTCAATCTAATCAGCATACTTAGTAGGTGGTTTGTCTAACGTTACGCCCTAGTAGTGAAAGCTTGGGATATTCTCGTTGGGGTAGGCTAATCGATTTGGGAGTGCGCTTTGTTATACGTGGTTGAGGCCAAAGACATCGAATGACGGAGAGAATACATGATGCAGCAAGGTAGATTGTTCATGTTGCCAGACAGATAGAAACCACAATGAACTCTCCCTCTCTCCCCCTCTCTCTCGTGTTTGTCATGTGAGGTATTCTTACCGTATCTCACAAACTCTGGAGAGTAGCAAGAGTGGTTCTTTTCGTAATTAAAGATCCTTTACAAGGCTTGTTGAACCTGTAATACGGATAACATCCGTTGAATCTCGTCAAGTGCTGATTCAAGCGGAGCTCTTACGACAGGACGAGTCAGGAAAAGGGCAGTGGGCTTTATATGTGGATGAAAAGATCCATGATGACTCGTGAAATAACGGCCCTTTTATGATTCTAAAAAATCTTACGCCAAGAAAAAAACCCGGAGGCCCTCCAGCGTTGCAACGGGGTCTTGACAATGGTGATCAGCAACACTGACCCATAGATTGATAAGCAGATGCTACCCCCGATGAACCAGGACTCCCCTACCGGATGAATTCGATATCAGGCGGGGATGGTGTCATTTTTTTTCCTCGGGGGGATTTGTGAGTCTAGAGTGTCAGCTTCCGGAAAGAGACGCTCCGGTGCCCTGGACGAAGGAGGAAGCTGAGATTCTCTTTATGGCCGAAATGAAGGATGCATCCACGCGCGATGACACTGTACCCTCGTGGCTCATCCCTCGTGGTTCATCCCACACTTCCTGCAACGGTAGCTACCGAAAGTATGTTTGCCTCTAGCCTCGTAGATGTTGCTACGGCGGGAATAGCTTCGCCGACTTCGGGATGGATGGAATGGGAATGGCATTGCACCGCCTCTGCACGACGTCACTTCAGCCTCAAGACGACGCGTATGAATCGAGTGAAGCTTACAAAGAATGGCAGCGGGATAGAATACGCTCTACGAGATCAAAGTCTTGGCAAATCGTGACGTGAAACGCGCGCGCTTGAATCCACAGGCCGTCAAATTTGCCTCCAACGCTAGACAAATCTATGCGCTACAGAATCTGCATCGGGGCGGCCGCCCTGATGTGACGCTAGAACATTTGGAACCCTCAAGCATGGACTTGACCCTTGTAATGTGCTGGGCTTGATGCTGTTGTTTTTGTGGCTTTGAGCCTTGTTCTTAAGCTTAAACACCTTGGATCACGGGTCAAGATGTTATTTAATCCTGATTCTTGCGAAATCATGCCAAGCTGAAGACGAAGTTTAATTCAAGGCGGATTGTAAAAGAAGGGAAAAATCTCCATCTTGTAGAGCGAGTCTAATTCCCAAACAAGCAACATTATCCCGTGTTTTAAGCTCAACCAACTGACCAGGGGGGTTTCCCCTCTAGACCAACAGTGGGACTCGATGGGATGAACTCTTAGGCGAGACATGTTGGTTCGTTTTGAGTGAAATGTCATCCCCAAGTGACGTGCGTCTTTTAAAAGTGTTCGTCTGACACTATAAACCAAACATTCACTGCGGTTTTAGGTCACATATTTCTACACCATCATGCGTAACCTTCCTTTCAGGATCAGATAAAGTAAAAGGTGCTACAAATGTAATTTCGGTAGTGGGACCATCACATCCCCGTTAGGATGACGGCCCGCCTATGGCCCTGTTCGAGTGTAACACACACCCCAAGCCCAGGCTCATTACGTAGATGCTAGTCTAGTCCAACATACACTACAACTTTTGGCAAGGCTGGGCGAAAAGTCAAAGAGTCGGGACCTACACATCGGCCGTCGGTGGGATGACTCGTTCCGGGGTCCATGAAGTGGATGGATCGGGTATCATGTAGAGTGTCCTTGGCCAAGCTGCTGGGAAAATCTAGAGGAAGGTGGGATAGGGCTCGATGGAAGTTAAAAAGAGCCGCCTTGCCACTCTTCCAGAACTTCTTTCGATCGAAGCAGGATACATACACCCACTCATCCATTCTTTCTCTTAATAAATCCTTCAACTTCACTCATTCACGATGCGAAGCCAACTCCTCGCTGCTGGCGCCCTCGCCACAGGTGCCATGGCTGCTCGTCCTTTCCTCGAGCAGCCCGACACCGGTATTGACATGGTTCTCGGTGACCTGCCTACTGGAGAGCTCCCCAAGCTTGACCAGATGATTGGCATTCCCGACTTTGAGTGGGCGGCCCAGAACTACCTCCCCATTGAGAACTACACCTACTACCGTAACGGTGCTGCTGGCGAGTGGTCGTACCGTAATAACCTCGAGGTCTTCCATCGATACCGCTTCAAGCCCCGTGTCATGGTTGACATTACCAACGTCGAGAGCACTCTGCCGTATGTATAAAATCATCTATTGGATGATATTCTTACTGATTGGGTTTAGCACTACCATCCTGGGCCACAACTTCTCTGCCCCCTTCTTCATCAGCCCCTGCGCTCGTGCTGGCAACGCCCATCCCGATGCCGAGCTGAACTTTGTCAAGGGTGCTGCCGAGGGTGACATTCTCTACATGGTAAGCTTCCATCCTTTAATATACACATTGAGTCGCTAACACAATGTAGCCCGCCCTCTACGCCTCCCTCACCATTGAGCAGATTGCCGCTGCCAAGGCCAAGGGTCAGGTCGTCTTCCAGCAGCTCTACCTCACCTCCAATGACACTGAGACTCAGGAGCTCTTTGACCGCTCCAAGAAGGCTGGTGCTGATGCTCTCGTCTTCACCGTTGACTCTGCTGCCGATGGCAACCGACACCGTGCTGCCCGCTTCGGTGTTGGCTCTGCGTAAGTTATACCGTTATACAAGCATCGATTTAAACTAACATGGCTAGTGACTCGGACTATTCCTACATCACCTGGGACTACTACAAGAAGCTCCAGAAGATGACCGACCTCCCCATCATCATCAAGGGTATCGGCTCCGCCAAGGATGCCCAGCTTGCTGTCAAGCACGGTGCCCCTGCCATCATCCTCTCCAACCACGGTGGCCGCCAGCTCGACGGCAGCCCGTCTGGTCTTGAGGTCGCCCTCGAGATCCACGAGGAGTCCCCCGAGGTCTTCAAGAAGATCGAAGTCTACGCCGACGGTGGTGTCCGCTACGGCGCTGACGTCCTCAAGCTGCTCTCCCTCGGAGTCAAGGCCGTTGGTCTTGGTCGTCCTTTCATGTACGCCAACGTTTTCGGTGTCGACGGTGTCAAGAAGGTCATCGACATTCTCAAGCACGAGATTGCTATTGATGCTGGTAACCTGGGTGTCCCTGACATTCACAAGATCAACCCCAGCTACGTCAAGTGGAACGTCAACAGCTGGAACCAGTAAATATTCTGTTAGGACTGGCCATTTGAGCCATGACCTTTTTTTGTACATATATTCATGTGTTGATAGTTTAAAAGTTATAGACGAACAATGTACATTTCTTGCGACATTTGACACGTTGTGCATATTGTGTTGATATAGCTGGGGTATCCTTGCTAGGAGATTGTATTCTTGCTGCTCGACAACAGTCTTTTGTATTCTACAACCTCGGATGGTAAAGTAAGACACATCAACTTACCAATCTCTTCCTCTGCTGACTTTGAGTTGAGTAGATTTACTCACATCTCACAAGTTCCCTCGGCTACGATGAGAGAAAACAACAACAAGCTGGCAGACATTCAAGTGGACCATAACAAATGCCGACAAAAGAACAAAGCAAACATTGCACAAAAACATGTACAAAACTCGACCTTCGAAAAAAAAAATGCAAGACTTGCATCATGCGGAAACCAGGCGCTGAAACAAAGCAAAGCAAGGTCCTTTTTCTGCGGAGCCATTGCTCCCGCTTGCAGAGTTCAGATCTAGAACATGCGGTCTTTGGTTGTTTCCGAGATGAGAGAATATTTATTGGGAAAAAGAGAAAAGAAGAGTGTTGTTCATGAGACATTATTTTCTTCTTTTACAGAGATCGATGGGCGGTGTTCCTTTCTTTTGCGGATCTCATTGTCAACTCCGGCGCCCCGAGCCGGCCGGCTCCGGCTCTCCCGAGATCAACCGGGGCAACGACCTCCGATGGAGACATGCCGGTCCACGGATATTCCCTGCTGCAGAGACAAAAAATGTCTTGACATCTTTTTTTCAGCCCCATCACAAGGACCAAGGAAAAATATTCCGTTGCATTCCCTCCCCTTGCTACCTTGTCATGCCTCGGATGACATTTTTGTGCAGAACACCCCCCTCCTCCCGCATCCGATATTGCAGCCACTCCCGATCCGGTGAGATCATTCATAGGTCCTTCAGGGTTCCACAAGATGTTGTCTTCAGCTTGTGTCGTGCAGCAGTGGACATGGATCACCCTCGATCTCGGGGGCGGCCCCACGGGGACGCATCTCCGTTTGTGAGATGCCGTCCTGTATAAATAGCTTTATCCCGAGGGCATATCCCGTCTCTTGTGCTTGATTTCTCTTTCTGGGTTTTCCGTCCTCTGCATCTCCTTGCTCTCAACTGTCCGGACTCTGTCTGCTTACACAGAGTTTCATCCAGCTTTGTCTCTCCCCCCTCGAGCAAGGCCTTGTGCCTCCCGCTCACAAAAAGCCCTTCATCTTACAACTGCCGGCCTTATCCTTGTTGACACGACCCTGAATCTCCCGTCGTGCAGGAGAGCCTCGTCACCCCCAAGCCTTGGTCGTGAGGTAGCTTTACACTAGCAGTACATCTCGAATAGCTTCAACTATCCCAAGATGCCCGGCTCGATTCGATCCATCAAGCGCCGGCCGACGGCAAAGTCGGCTGCTAAGCGCATCAGCCGCATCTTCCGTCGATCAAGCATGGAAGAGAATGAAGGAGGTGCACCCAGCGATCAAGGCCAAGCCGGCAAGGACTCATCCGAGGGATCTCGACCTTCGACATCGTCTCGATACTCGACCATTTCCCGAATCACCACCCGTGAAGAAGCCGACGTTCCTCCGCCGCCGCCAAAGGATCAGTCTCGTCCCTTTCCACCTAGGTTCAACACTGAGCCGGAGAAGGAACCTGAGCTTCCGCCCAAGGAGGTGTCTCGTCCTCTTCCGCCGAGATTCAACACTGAACCTGAGGAGGAGCCTGAGGTGTTGACTCCTCGTCCTCTTTTTGCACCTAAGCCGGTGGTGCAGCAGCCGCAGCCGCCAAGAGAGCTACCTAAGCCAGTTGAGAAGAAGCCCGAGCCTGTGCTGGAGAAGAAACCTGTGGTGCCTGCTCCCAAGGTGCTAAACGAGCCAGAGTCCCCAATCTTGCCGACGAGACAAGTTAGGGAGGAGCCCAAGGAGATCAAGCTCGAACCAAAGGTCCAGCCAAGAACCGAGCCCAAGACTCTGCCAAAGATTGAACCCAAGATAGAGTCGACGCCAAAGATCGAGTCCAAGCCCAAGCCTTCTCAGCCCAAGATCGAACTCGCAAAGAAACCCATCATTCCTCCTCCTACGGTTGAGGATGCACCCGAGAGCCCGACTTTCCCTATCCAGAAGCCCGAGGCCGAACCAAAGATCGAGTCAAAGCCAGAGCCAGTCAAGAAGCCATCGATCCCTGCTCCTACTGTCCAAGGTGCACCAGAGTCTCCTATCCTGCCGGCCAAGGAGGAGCCCAAGGTTCTGACTGAGATTAAGCCCAAGGTTGAAGTCAAAGCAGCACCAAAGGCTGAGCCAAAGGTCGAGGTCAAGACCGAACCGAAGGCTGAGCCCAAGATTGTTCCCAAGGCTGCGCCCAAGGTCGAGTCAAAGATCGAGCCAAAGGCCCAACCTATTGAAGCCAAGACTGAAGCCAAGGCCCCGTCCAAGATCACTCCCAAGGCCGAGCCAAAGGTTCAGCCTGTTGTCGAACCTAAGACCGTCCCCAAGTCTGAACCCAAGGTCGAGTTTAAGCCTGAACCTAAGATTGAAGCAAAGGTTCAACCTAAGGTAGAGGCAAAAATCGAACCTAAGGTTGCCCCCAAGACCATTCCCGTGGAAGAGACTAAGATCGAGCCAAAGATCGAGCCAAAGGCCACTCCCAAGACTCAACCCAAGGCTCAACCCGTCATTGAGGCCAAGGCTGAGCCCAAGATTCAGCCCAAGGTAGAGGCCAGGATCGAACCTAAGGTTGCCCCCGAGACCGTTCCTGCGGTTGAGTCTAAGATTGTGCCAAAGGTCGAGCCAAAGGCTGCTCCCAAGACTCAACCCAAGGGTCAACCCGTCATCGAGGCCAAGGCCGAGCCCAAGCCTGAACCCAAGATCGAAGCCAAGGTTCAGCCAAAGACCCAGCCTCCAGTTCAACCCATTCAGCCAAGACAGGCTCCCAAGATCGCACCCTCAAAGCCTGCCCCTGTCCCCGTCGAGACGACTCGCAAGATCCCCCAAGCCAAGCCAACCCCAAGAGCACCAGCTCCCGCCAAGGTCACCTCCATCTCGCCCTCTCCCAACGCCTCAGCCGCTCCATCTACAGCTTCAGGACCCAGCGCCGCCTCTGCCCCTGAGACCGACTACACCTCCGCCCCGTCCACCTTCCGAGCCCCAAGCCCGGCTTTCGCGCCCACAACTGCTCCACCCCCTTACACCGCTCCACCCCCTCCCACAGCCCCGGCCCCAACCATGGCTGCGGCGCCCGAGGTCGTCATGTCCATGCTCGCCTGGGCATACCCCGAGCCTGCCCCTATTCCTAGCCTGGCCTCGACTCCTCGCCGGGCTCGCTCGCCTTCCATCTCTTGGCTTACTGCTTCTGCTTAAGTCAGCCCCAAATTGAACGAACACAAGGTGGGATTTCTCTTCACTTTGCCGTAAAAACATATTTTCCTAGTTTGTCTTGATAACTGTTATGATGGATTGAGATTTTTGAACGAGGGCGAAGTTTGTGTAACTATTATAAGACCGGTCCAGAATAAAAAACAGTAAAATCAGTTTTTGTGTCTTTCGTGAAGTGATGTTTAATCTGGACATGAGTATGCTAATGCGGCCGAGTTGTACTTCAACAGTCTGCTCTACAAGTGGAAGATAGGGGTTATCCTAAAGTTGCTCGTCACGCTATTAAGAAAGTGTCTTGTCTAGACGGACGTTTTGGTTCAATTGAAGGCATATTTATGGAACAATAGCCTCCTCGCTGCCGAGAGTTGACATGTACATACAACAGCCCGAATATAACACGATTGACTACTGAGAGCTCTCTAAAACACCCTCCGAAATCAAACTCTTGACAAAAGCAACAGCCCCCTTGATAGCCACAGGTGGAATCTTTCCATCCTCATCAAAAGAAGGGTCAAAAGACGCAACCGTCAATGACACCGGCTTTGTCTGCCTCGGAATCATACTCATACACCCCTCGAGATCATCCTCCAATAGACCACCAGGTGCAGAGAACTTGTTGACGTTTCCAACAGAAGTATCAAGACTGTCGAGGTCCAAGTGGACCATCGTCTCTCCGAGGGCCTTTTCTTGAAGAGTCTTGCTCAGCTCGGCTTCGAATTCGACGTGCTTGTCCACATTGCCCCAGATAACGGGGAACCCGGCCTCGATAACATGCGAGCGCTCAAGCGCAGTAACATCGCGCATACCACAATGCACGAACTTCTTCTTGAGGTCAAGAGGCTTAAAGTTGGGGATGCTAGCTAGGAGAGTCTTCCAGCAGAGACCCGCCAGCATGGCAACGGGCATCGAGTCGAGATACCCGCTAGCCAACACGTCAGGCGTGTTAAAGTCATCGTGAGCATCGAACCAAACGCAACTGGGAACAGCGCCGTGGGCAGCAGCTACACCGGCTTGGACGCCAACAGTGGTGGAACAGTTGCCGGCGAGGATGACTGGGAATGAACCATCTTGGATGACTTGCTTGACGGTCTTTGAAGTGCGACGCAAAAGCTCAAAGAGACGACCAATCTCGCCTTCGTACTCATCAACAGGTTCGAGTTCAATCTCACGAACGGTGACACCTTGTTTGCGAATGGCATCGATGAAACCAGCTTTGAGAAGAGCGGTTGGTCCACCACCGACGGCGACGTTGCGGGCGCCGAGGTGGTAAGGAGAGTAGATGATAGTGATTGAAGTAGAAGGAGGCATCTTTTCAGTTGTAAAAGAAAAAGATTTGGAAGATGATGTGCAAAGATGTTTGTTATAAGTTGGCACTCGTGGTGTCAATTCAAGGGCGTGAGTCGAAGGGCGCCGAATGAATCTTTTGAATCCACAACAAAACATCGAGTTCAACTGTGTCCAAGATAATAAAAAGAAAGGGAGTTCAATTGAAAAGATTTTCACCTCTCGGCCTTCTTTTATACTACAGCCGATGAAATAATATGAGTCGCGTCACTGCATTGCCGCCTTTCCTCCAAAGTTGAAGCGTAATGGAGCCTCCTTCCTCCAAAGTTGAAGCGCTATGGATATCATACAGGATGAGACGCAGCATGACCAACCGAGGAGCCAAGGGCCAATCAGCTGTGACATGATAGCATCATGCGTGAGGAGAAAGTTGTAGGGATGGTTGGTATTGGGAAGTTTTTGCCGGGTTGAGTCAGGAAGTTGAATGACTGTTATGAGGCAGTTAGCAACAATGGGCCCAACTAAGCCCGTTGATAGCCTCAAGAAGGTCGATTATCCAGTCTTATCTCTAGAACATGATAGATAGCTCCCACTCTCCTTGGTCACAGTCTCTTTCAACAGTCTCTTCTCACCCGACGATTTATCTGCCGGTGATAGGTGCCATTACAACTGTTACCACACTGCTGACCCTTCTGCTGTAGGGCAGACACAAGTTTAAAGTGAAGAGACAAGGCTCAACTTAAGCAATGACAACGTCCCCTTAGAGAAACTGGAGTCAGAGACCCCATATCTGATTCAACACTCATACTACATCTCCTGTCCCAAGTTGCGGATCTATCCCGCCCCAAAACCCATGTAACCAATCGCGCCAGCTGGAAACAACTTACAAAAGTGATAATCCCACTAAGCATACTCCCGCTCTTCCCCTCCTCGACGTTCTCCAAACAGGTATGCCGCTTCGAGGCAGAATCGTCCGTGACCTCTGTCCATCCGCCTCTCGCTGCCGTAACAGATCAGTACCGCGTCCACGATGCCGCTCAGGATGCTTTCCATCGCGCCCATGACAGAGTAGCCGATGAAACTAGCCATCATACCCACGACATAGGCGTAGGCGGACCCGCGAACCCCCACTCCGTCTGGCATCTGGATTCGAAGCTGCTTGGCAGTAATGACCCATCCCGCAAAACCAAGACCCGTCGCCATAATAAGGCGTGTCGCTACCAGTAGAAGCTTGGCGAGTCGGTACGGAAGGAGACCGTTAGGCTGTGCCCGGTGACGCAAAACTCGCGGTGTCAATGTCGTCGTGGGAATCGCTGGAGATACAAGCTCCATCTGGTCCAGTCCTCTAGCTGAAGTAGCCAAGTTTTGCGAGTGAATAGCCGCATGAGTTATAGTCAAAGGGTTCATGAGGGCAACAACAGGCGTCGGGATCCAGAACGAAGCTATGTTAGCCACCACTGCCCCCAACCTTCTAGGGAGGAAAATCAACGGCGCTCGGATTAGCAGTGACAACAAAGTCGACTCGCAGATACTGCCGAATATCATTGTAAGCGCATGATTGAGCGCAGCCGAGACAATCTCCCGTGAAGGCGTGGGAGGCCCCGCGTTCCTGTGAAAGTACCACTGAGACACAGTCGCCGCGGTGGTTGCACGGTGGACAGCGTTGATGACCGACACGGTCCACATGTACAAGAAGATAAAGGCCGCTCCGAGCCACCAGCTAGAGAGGCGGATCATAAACCGCATCAGTGACTTGGAAAAGTAACCACCCATGAAGACTCTGGTGAACATGGCGAGCCAGGCCCACGTCCAGATGACAATCAGTGCTAGACATCCGAACCCAACGAGCAGCAACGCCGAGTTCTGGGCCAGAATCCTGCTAGAGAACTGCAGAATCTCGATCGCCTGCTGGATGGCCCGTCGCCCTCGCACCACGAGAAAGATCCATAGGATGCACGCGGCCGCGGGCACCACAGAAGCCCATCTCATGACCGAATCCTGTAAACTCGCTCCATGCGTCCGACCCTTGAATGATGAGACGAACGAGTAGATGGAGAAAGAAAATAGAATGGCTGGCACCGCGACCAAGATGGCGCCAACGAGCGCTCTCACAAAAGACCGTAGAGTCGCAAGCCATACAAATGAAATAAGGACCGCTACTACAGTGTCCACCGCGAGCATGTGAAATGACTTTTGCAAAGTCGTGTAGATGGTGTCTCCAACAGGACTTTTCCGCGGTGCTGTGTGCAGCCATACCAGAAAGAAAGTCGATAACATCGCTGCCATGCTGATAAGAAAGATCCAGGCGAAAAAAGGATCATGTCGGAATATCTCGCCCTCAAAGTACTGCATCGTCGTCTGTACATGCTCCGCTTCTGGAGGCTCATCCTGTCGCATGTTGCTCATGTCTGTTTCGGTTGTCGATCCTCGCGCGCCATGAATGGTGTCCGCTCCGTGTCGCTGCCCTTAAATCGCTGGAAAGCGGGAGGGCTGCTCTCTCGCGGAGTCTCAGCCCCCAAGAGCGAAGCTGGGGGGTCCTCATCTGGATCATCCTGCGACTCGAGACCGACATCCACCATCTTGCCCTTCGTATCGATTCCGCGGTCGCTGTCTGCGTCGGTGCTTGAACGAGGTTCATCCTCATTCTCTTCCAATAGTGCATCCCGTGCCAGGCCAGGGCGATGCGCACTCCGCGTTCCATTCCAACTGCTCCGGATTCCGCGCCGCATACCCATATCCCGATACGGATGGTCCTCGTGGTTCATACTGTCGTCTAGTGACCCGCGGCTGTGAGCATCCGAGTCGACGCTATCGGCCAGTTTGCTCGCAGCTGCGACCCGTCTTGACCTCTGGAGGGCAAACATATCAGCCGCCTCTCTATCCCTCTCTTCCTCATCATCCTCTTCCCGGAATTCGTCCAAGGTGCTGTGAAATAGCGGGGCATCTTGAGCTGCTGAGATCCGTGACCCAAAGGCTAGCTGACTGAATCGCGAGCCGGCGCCCGTCTGTTGATATGGGTTCCCTCCATAGCCCCGACCCAAGAAAGACCTGCTGGGGTTCCCTCGTCCTGTATCGCGCTGGTTTCGTGAGGGACGCGATGTCCAGTCGGGTTGTCTGGGAGGGGTATCGTTGTCGGCCTGTCCAAAATTGGATATCCTCGACTGGGACTGGGCCAGGAACCTCGATGCATCTGGGAGGTTCAAGTCAGCGTGCTTGCGGTGAGAGGGAGACATGAACCATTCAACGCACACTCAGAAAACATCGCGCCCTTTCCACACCTTCCACCTCACGTGCGCGTGAGCACGTAGAGACGACGTTCGCCTCTGGTTAGATTTCCGACGTGACGTAGCGTGAGCGGAGTTGGGAGAGCAGGCAGCGGAATGGTGTAAGCGTCGAGTCTGTTTGACCGGGTTATCTATTCGCAAAAGATGTGATTGTAGTTGGTGGGTAAACAAGTGTAAAAAAAGAAATGGCCGCTGGGGGGGGGACAGAAGCTTGATGAGAGGTCACGAAAGGTTAAAAATGGATGCAGAGTTCAAGTTTGCAGACGAGACGGATGTCAAAAGGTTAACAAAGTACAGAGAGGTCATGAGGCGAGGCGGCAGATGGTAGATGGATGAGGCGCCCCGGCTTATCACTGGTTCCGCAGCGTGTGAGTCGCTGACCGATTGCAGGCAGATCCGCTATCGCCAGGCAGAGGACCCTTGTAAACAGGCCCGTACTTGGAGGTACTTCCACTGCGACACCTGCGCGAGCGGTCAGAGGGACCCAGGCCATTCAGGCGCCACAGGCAGCCGTGTTCCATTGAATGCGGAAAAGGCACACGACACGGATGTATCGCGAGGCATGTGTCTTGCCTCTTGGTGCCGCTAATGGATGGCTGAGAATACTTGCACGTGAGGTACTAATCCTGACGCAGATGCACGCAATCCGTCGTGACCAGCAGACAAAGTCCACTCGGAGCCTGCGATGCATGGATCTGATGTTATTCTGACTCTGGCAAGCGAAGTGTTTTTTGTTTTTGGCGAAGGTAGCTTGCAAGTTAACTGGCTGGGAAACAGTCTTCCACTGGCTATTGTATCATTTCCAATCCATCCTCGTTCATACTATTCCAGCACCTGCGAGTTGATAGATCAGGTCTCGTGTCCCTCAAAGATGGACTTTTCTTTGAGACTCCCATCTTGATCCAGATGAGATATCAAACAACCACAGCGGATGACATTTATATCAAAGACTCGGGATCAAACGACCTCTCAAACATCCATTCTCAAAACAAGACGACATCAACTGACTTGCAACTCCCCCACTGCAACCCGTCGATCCGTTACCGCTGCACCATCGATCCCCGTCCAAGTTGCGTCACCGGTAAAACCGCCTAGGAGGGACCACCACCACCCCTAGGCCCCATTCGGAGGGGCTCATCCAGGCACGGGGTTTCTGTATGTGCTTTCCCGCTGATGCCGCCGCCTGGATTACGTCCAAGGGGTTAGGAATCCATCCCGTAGTGGAGTTGTCTAGCTAGGACTTTGTTGAACGGAGGCTTTCTCCTGGCTCCCGTCGTTGTACAGAGGAGAGGAGAAAAGAAGCTTGTACTGGTCATCGCCCCAGTCTCAGTGGCTCGTGACAGCTCCTCCCACCAAACACCGAGACACTCAAAAGACCACACCGAGTCGTTCCATTCCCCCCAACACCCTGACCCTCACTTCAACCACTCGCTCCTGTATGCCCTCTCTCTCTCTACATCTGACATTACTCGTCTTTCTCCCCCAATTCTAACATTCTCACTTGTTTAACCATTTACCCCTTTTTTGTGTTATTTTTAACCATTTAGATTTACTTCCCTTCTTTGTTTGGTCCACTACCGTGTTGGGGATTTATACTCTGCCGAGACGCTATCTTGAACCATCGTTGCGCCGTACACGCCTCAAGCTTCCCCCCGATCCCAAACTTCTGCCACCTAAAACTGTCTTATCTTTGTCGCCCACGGCTCAGATTCGTGGCACGTCATCGTCATAATAAAGTCTTCTTCTGCAGTATCTGAACTTGCACTTGGACCTTGACCTTACTTCACCACCAAAAGGACAGCTCGCACGTGCTCTCCTCCTACTTAACTTGCCGACGCCCCCATTGCGAAGCTTCCCAGACGGAACAACTTCTCCCTCTCCTCCAACCCCTTTCTTCATCTTCTTTTCTCACCCCCTAACTCTCGTCCTTCCCATGTCGGCCACACCGTGGGACTACATCGCCAAGCTCGTCTGCATCGGCGACTCGGGATGCGGCAAGTCCAGTCTGACCATCCGCCTCTGCGAAGGCCGCTTCTCCCCCCATCACGACGTCACCATCGGCGTTGAATTCGGCTCCCGCATCGTCCCCGTCGGCCCTCCCCACTCGAAACCCTCCTCCTCCGCCGTCTCAGACCCCGACGCTCCCGCCGAGTCCGCAGATGGCCTGCCTGAACCTCCCCGGGACGACTCCGCCACCCCTCAGAAGCACATGAAGCTGAGCCTCTGGGATACGGCCGGCCAGGAGACATACAAGTCGGTCACGCGGTCATACTTCCGCGGCGCGAGCGGCGCTCTGCTCGTCTTCGACTTGTCCCGCAAGCAGACCTTCCAGCATGTCACCGACTGGCTCAACGACCTCCGGCAGATCGCCGAGCCCGACATTGTGGTCATACTCGTTGGCAACAAGGCCGACCTCACGCAGCAGGACGACAACCGCCGCGAGGTGACGCGCGAGGAGGCTGAGGAGTGGGCCAAGCGGAACGGCGTCATGGAGTACGTCGAGACGAGCGCAAAGAGCGGCGCCAACGTCGAAAAGGCCTTTATGCGCGTGGCCGAGAGGATATACAACAACATACAGGCTGGCAAGTACGATCTCAACGACAGGAGATCTGGCGTCAAGGGACCGGCCGCCGGAGGGAATCGTCAGGTAAAGCTGACGGGTGACGCCGCCAAGTCAACCGGAGGGGGTTGCTGTTAATCAAACTGTAGCGGGAAAACAAGGCCAAAAGAGGAGGAGAGAGGTCTACAGGCACACGAGCATCATGATACCCAAACAGCCAGCAAACGTTGTCATCATCCAACAAATGTATGAATTGAAGCTCCCATGATGGATTGTACACACAAACACAAGTAATGCATAATACACTGCTGGCCAAAAACAGGCCGCTCAAGACTCTACCAAGGAAAAAAAAAAATGAAGTTTCTCATATTGCATTAATGACGCAGAGTAAATCTCATGACTGTCTGGTTTTGTTTCTGATGATCACTCCTCCTCGTTCTTTTCCCCATGCTCGCTTTCCCAACCAACCATGTGAACCATCTTTTCCGTAAAGATCCCCATGTCCTTCTATATCCTCAGTATTCGAAAGTCGAATAATACACAAACACGCCTCAAGTGGTGTTACAAGGGACGGCTCGTCTAGATTACAACATGTAATCGTGAAAAAGGGGGTCGTTCAACTCGACAGAGAGTCGGGTACCTCCTTAGTCGGTAACTCGCCAGTTGTCGAACCACTTCATGTACTTGTACTGTCGGTGGTTGCCGGTCATACCCCAGCAGATGGGGAGGAAGTAGATGTAGAGGCCGATGATGACGGTGTACAGAAGGCCGTAGACAATGGCCTTGAGGGTGTTGTTGCGGTTTCGAACAAACCAATCGACCAGGAAGCCAAAGGTGAGAATGGCAAAGTAGAGAGCCGGGTAGTAGTGGTGCACGTAGGTGACACGGGCCATAATAACAAAGGGAAGATAGTGGAGGAACCAGCCGGCAAGGGGGTACAGAGCCGAGTAGTGGATGTGGTCGATCTCATCCTGGTTGAGATCGTTGAAGCCACGCTGCCATCGAAGGATGTACCAAACAACGACCAGACCAGCAACACCGAGAGAAGCGGTAGAGCCCCAGTAGACGAGAGGGTTGCCGAGAAGGAAGTACTTGACAATGTCATCAGCCCAACCGCACATGCGGAGGCCGACATGGAGGAAAGGCCACTGCCACCACTTGGAGGCAAGATCATCCTGCTTGTCAGGGTCGGGAACCAGGGCGTTGTTGGAGGTCATCATGGCAACGTTCAGGTGGACAAAGTCGTGGAAGAAGGGAGACCTGTAGACGCCAGCCTCGGCAGGGGGAACTAGATAACGTCAGTATCATGGCAATCTATCAGCTCGGAAAGATAAACTCACGCTTGTCATTCCAGTGGGCCTCAACGTTCCAGTGAGTGTAGGTGTCGCGGGGGTTGTTCTCCTTGGTGCAGGTAACCTCGATCTGCTTGAAACCCCACTGAGGGAGGTTGACGTTGCCAGCTCGGAGGTAGCAGCCAAGAACCTCATGCTTAAGACGGAAAGCAGTGGTGAGGGTCCTGATCTTGCTGCGGTCGCGAGAAGCGGCGTCACGGACAACCTCGATCTTCCAGTGATCCTTGTCGTCACCAACAGTGAGGTTACCGTAAGAAGAAACCTCCTTGTGGCCTCGGGTGATGGGAGCGGCAATGTCGTGAGAGTGCAGGTTACGGCCAGTCTGGGCGTGGATGAGACGGATGACAGAGCCATCACCAACAAAACGGAGATCAGCCTCGGGGTTGTAGTCATCCTCTCGGCGGTTAGGGTAGAAGAACCAGTCGTTGTTGGTGTCCTTGTGGTGGTAGCAAGTAACCTGCTGCTGCTTGGAGCCCTCGGGGTAGGTCTGGACGTGAGAGTGGAGAAGACCACCGCCGTATCCCATGTTCTTGATAGTCGCTCGGGAACCAATTGCAATCTCGAGAGGGCTGTCCTTACCGACCTGAGTACCCTTGAGGTTGGCCTGGAAGAGGGAGCTCATCTGGGCATCACCAGGGCCGCTACGGTCAAGGATGGCGAAGTGGAGGGCGAAGGAGATGAGGTAGATCAAGAAGGGGATGACGATAAGACCGACGACACGGGTAAGGACGTGAGCACCGAGGACAGTCTAGGATACGTTAGCTACTGGAGTATTCCACACAATGCAATTGTACCTACCACAGGCATCTTGGTGTCGCCAAACTTGCGCCAGAGATCCTCAATGGTGTAAAGACCAACGAGAGCAGTGACAAAGAGACCAACAAGCTTGACACTGCACACGCAGCCAATGCTGATACCAGTCGCAAACAGCCAGAAGAACCACTCAGGCTCAAAGCTGTTGTGGCGCTGGTTGTGGAACTTGGCCCAGCAGAAGACGGTGGCCACAGTGCCGCACAGCAGCATGGAGTCGAGGAGGATAAAACGGCTGATGGTGGTGTACGAGTTCTCGCAGAGGACCATGAGAGTCACAAGCCAGACAGCAGGTCTGCGGAGCTGGAGCTCTCGCGCGGTGAAGTAGGCCAGGGGAATGCAGATAATACCAAAGGCGGCATTGAAGACACGCATGATGGTGTAGTTGACTTCCTCGGGGTATTTCTCGCCAGACTTGAACTCGAAAGAACCGTTGTAGCCAGCAAGAACTCCAGAGAGACCAACGAGCATCTTGCCCAGAGGAGGGTGGACATCGAAGTAGTACTCATGCTTGATATAGTAGCTTCCGAACTTGCCAAAGCTGCGTAGCTACGATTAGCAAAGGTTATATCCATGTTCAAAGATCAAGAACATACTGAGCCTCATCCCAGGTGACAATGTTGCTGATACCAATCTTGTATAGTCGAGTAAAGATAGCAATGGCCGTGAAGATCAGCGGGGCAATGACGAACTCCCACTCGTCGAGAATCTGGAGGAAAGAGGGCTCCTAGAGAATCGGTCAGTACAGGTCAAGCTGGAGGCATCTCGTGCTCGATGGCTGACCTTCTTGGCAAGCTTCTTGTTGTCCTCGGGCTGAGGAGTCGAGGGCTTGAGGCCAGGTTGCGACGCAGCGACGTTACGCTGCCTCAGACCATCGCCCAGGTCAGCGCCCGAGGCGACGGCAGCCTTATCGGCAGCCATGATTTATTCAATCGTGCGAGTACCGGTTCGTAGTCAAATTCTCGATGGTTTCTGAGGAGGAAGAGCGGATGGGCGAAGCGAAAGGGGGTAAGCTGGCTGGGCTGAAAATACGAAGCAGCCGAGCTCTGGGGGGGAGAGAAAAAGACCGGACGAGCTGTCAAGACTCAAAGGGAGGACACCAGCTTCAACGACGAAACAACGAGTCGTCGTCAATGCAAGAATCCACAACCGAGGGACCTGAATGGTAAAGGCCTGTTAAAAATGAACAGGCTAAAGAAGAGAAGAAAGGGTTGAAGAAGAAAGTCCCAAAGACCGAGCAAGGTCGAAAGTCGAGAAAGAATTCAAGTGAGTGCCTGTTCTAAGAATATGCGACGTCCCCTGAAATGCCACCTATGCTCTACCAGGCCTGTCACGCTAACAGAGCACTTCCCCCGTGGCGCCAGCTCCGGAACAGTCGAGCACCCCACTTCAGCCGCCTCAGCCCTCCAGGTTCCTGTCGATAGCGGCGTCGCAGTGGAGATGTTTTAGGGGAAAATCGGCGGCAGGGATCATCTGTGGGTGTGTGTGGGTGGACGGTTGGTTGGAATGGATGGACTCGTCGAGGGAAGAAGTACGCGTCGCGGCGACAGAATTAGCATCCAATCACCAAGGTCGCGTGGCCCAATGGCAAGGCGTCTGACTACGAATCAGAAGATTCTGGGTTCGATCCCCAGCGTGATCAATTTTTTGCCTTGTCGATATGTTTGACTACACAGCTTGCTTTTTGCGTTGCTGGGCCTTCTCGCTCTGGTTGCGGTTGGTTCTGTCGTTTCCATCATGTCTTGAGAGTTTCAGTGGCCAATTGACCAGGCAGATTAAGGGCCTCTGCTCTATTCACTCTGGCGTTCGCGGAATCTACATACACCAGCACGTCCCTATTTCTAAAGCCTCATTTCTCTAATAATTAGAGAGTTAACCTGATGGTATCTGCTCTAGACGTGATCTGACTTGGCTAGATGATTCGGCTGTACTAGACCCAGAACTGGCCTTTTCTGCCCAGCAAGAGCTTGTTCAACTCCCAATTATCTGCAAGCTCCGACTCGGCCGAAATACGCTTTCCTTCCTCAGAACCAAAACGCCAACTTTGAATGCAATACTTTGAGACATGCCAGGCACAATGACGTCTTCTTATTCACATGCAGGCCAGACGAAAGCGATCCTAAGCCATTGCATGGCTTGCCTTCATCGTGAGCTGCACCCGTCATCCTCGATTAGGCTTGCAATGCCGAGCTTGACACTGGCTGAGACACATCAGGTCGGGGCCTTTGTTAACACAATTAAGCTGTACACGGCAAGTTTAAACCCAGACACATCATTGTGGGCAAGACAAGAGTTTGTTCTACCGGTTCAAGATCAGATGGACATGTATATCCGGTTCCATTGAAGAGGAAACCCCATGACCAACGGTGTGACCGTGGATCAGTGAGTCCTAGGCCGGCAACCTTCACTATTTGTATCTTGAATATCCGAACACGGTTACGCATTATTAATCACACTTCTATAATCCACCTTGTCAGTGACTCCTACGTAGTATTTTGTGCTGTTGAGCTCTATATCCGAACCCTCGTCTGATCCAAGACACGGTTCAACCCGTCCAGTACCCGCTATCGGAGTCAACAAACAAGCAGCAGGAACCCCAATGCCGGGTTGAACGGTGGCCGTAAGCAGCATGCGGCAGCAGGCCTAGTCGAAAAGTGGCCAGCTGAGGGCTGACAATGGTTCGCCTGTGGGGAACGGGATCCTCTCGGTCAACTCTCGGACGGAGCAATCTCTGTCAAAAAAGCGGTTTGTTGAACTGAACTGAATGGAACTGCGGTTGCAGTGCAGGCAGTCACATGCTGGAAACGGGGCAGCTCCGCCGCCGGAAACCTCCACCGCCGTCTGCATGGTGCATGTCACTCGTGAGCAGCCGCTTCCATTCATTGCCTTATGTCATCCACTTTACTCACTTGCTGCATCCGCCTCCCGGTCTTGGAGGCCGTAGCCCGTCCTGTACAGTACCTCGCCGGGCTCCCTGGTCTCTCGTCCTTCCGCTGTTTTGAGGCGTCCATCCCAAGTCTTTTTTACTCGCCTGTGACTCTGTTATTACCCTTCTTTGACCTCGTTAGATCCCTTTTCTCCATCGTCATCCTCTCCTCCTCCCCCTCCTTTCCAAGGCCGCGGCGCACGCTTATTCGACATCCCGACCTCGCGCCATACCCTTTCCTTGGATCGCCCGCTGTTAAAGTCGCCCGCCTCCGACTAGGCCCAAATGTCCTCCCTCGTCTCCGAGTTCCTCATTAACCCCGTCCTGCGCCAGGCACGTCGATTCTCTGAAATCTCACGGTCTACCTTTGCTGGAGATGGAGGCGATTCCGCAGATCACACCGACGCAGTGAGCGACTCTGGCCACGTCGATAGCCCTGTTCCTACCGATACTCCGACACCTGCTCCTCCTGAACCGGAGTCCAGGCCCGCTCCAGAGTCTCCCCTCACACGACCCCTCAGCGTCTCGACCCTGGAGACTAGAGTCGAGGAGATCGAACCGGTTCCGATCATGGCTGAAGGCTCTCCCCCTCGAGATCACATTGGCATTGCGCTGAGTCCGCTCAGCTCTCGCCGGATTCCAGAAGACGATGGCATGCGCGAACTGCGGTCCCGGATACATGCGATCAACGCCAAGGATATCTCCCCGCCTGAAAAGGCGCGGCAGATCCACGATGCTCTCCTAGAAGGCTACAATGCCTCCAGAAACGTTTTGCATACGAAGAAGCCTTTGGAGAGTGGCGATGGTCTGGAACATGTTCTCGCACAGTCTCCCTCATCGCCGGCATCCCGACCATTAAAGTTTTGGCAGCACCAGGCCGAGGAAGAGTCTTTCGTCTTGACTGAGGAGGACAAGAAACCATCATTTGTACCTGTGAAGCTTCCAAAGCGTCACGGCAGTGAAACGCCTGTGGAACCACTCGAGGTAGTACCAGAGACGGAACAGCCCCTTGGATGTCAGCACTATGAGCGGAACGTCAAGATGCAGTGCTTCACATGCAAGAAGTGGTACACCTGTCGCTTCTGCCATGATGCGAATGAAGACCACAATCTCATCCGTTCTGAGACCAGGAACATGCTCTGCATGATCTGCACAACCCCTCAGAAGGCTTCCGACATGTGCATCAACTGCGGTGAGATATCCGCTCATTATTACTGCAATATCTGCAAGCTATGGGAGAACCGCCAAAGCAAGCCCATCTACCATTGCAGCGACTGTGGTATCTGTCGACGCGGCATGGGTCTGGGCAAGGACTTTTTTCACTGCAAGGTAAGGCGAATATGTCCCATGAGGCGGTCACCTGCTAACAGTACAGACCTGTCGTGCATGCATCTCTACATCGATCGAGAGCTCACACAAGTGTATCGAGAGGTCGACAGACTGCGACTGTCCCATCTGTGGCGAGTATCTCTTCACCTCTCCCCGGCCCGTTGTGTTTATGCACTGCGGCCACAGCATCCACAAGAAATGTTACGAACAGCACATGAAAGTGTCTTACAAGTGTCCAATCTGCAACAAGAGTCTCACGAACATGGAGAGCCAGTTTCGGAATCTGGATGTGGCAATCCAGAGCCAGCCTATGCCTCCCGAGTTCCGCGACACCACCGCGGTCATCCTATGCAATGATTGCTCAGGCAAGAGCACAGTTCGATATCACTGGTTGGGATTAAAATGCTCTATCTGTCGATCATACAACACGGTGGAGTTGAATATTGTAGGAGGCGAGCGCTTGCCAGCACAGCCCTCGATGAATGAAGAAGGGCAGGCTTCGACAGAGCCAAGAGAAAGCGGTCGAGATGCCTCCACTTCTATTAGTGGAAACCGAGGTGCTATTCCAGTATCAAACAGGCGTAGGCACTCATCTCATGGTGTGGAGGCACAGTTTCGTGCCCCGGACAGGGTCGCACGATCTGTATCGCCTGTCAACATGGGATTCGATTCCATTGGGGCTCATCTACCTCCCGACGAAGAATCCGAAGATGATATCCTCGGTCTGTGGAGGAGTCGGCACCGCAACGATGAATCGAGCGACGACGACTCTGAACTAGATGAGCTCAGTGATGATGCCTTGTCCGAGGCAGAAGAGGAGGACGATGACGACGATGATGATGCTAACGAAATTGTTCTAATTGGGCACAGATGAGGGAACGAATATTTGATATCATGATTCTGAGCTCATGTTCGAAACTGAAACGAGGTTGGGATTGTAACTCTTTATGCAAGGCGTTTGGATGGGTCGCATTGGCTTCGAGGGGATACCAGCCTACGGTTGCTCAACTTTGTGTTGTTATTACGGTACACTGCATCTCGACAGGCGTTTGATAGTCGTCAGTAGTTCTACGGTATAGTCAATGGGACGCAGCAGGCCCAAATAGCATGGTTGTTTTTGGATACAAGAGGTCATCCTCATTCATTTGTGTTGATTCATGTGTATCAAGTGAAACTCGGTTACTCCGTTGAACGCCCAGTCCAAATAGTAAACAATCCATGACCCAGTTCCCAAACCCAATCGTCGTAAATGAATTGCTCCAGTCTTAGCGTCTTCTGGTTGACGCTGACATGGGCTGCTCAACCTGTTGGGCTTCTTGCCGGAGCTCCTTGATGACTTGCTGAACACCTATCAGCACGACTCGTTGACTGTGATAAGAATGTGAGAGTCAGAGAGTGAAACATACCGCGAGAGCCTCTGGGTTCACGCCGCGCTCAATCATGGAGATGCAGATAGACAAGGTGCGACGATCAAGATGGCAGTTCTAGGGTTAGGCATAGGTCAGCATGGTCAGGCCTCAGCCGCGTTCAGAGACGTACGAGAATGGTGGAGATCTCATGGAGAATATCCACGGCTTGCTGCGCGGCAGCGTGCTTGTCTGGCTCGGGCATGTTGGGTGGTTTGATGTGGTTTTAGATGGAGAGTTGGGGGGGATGATGGATGGGAAGTGGAGGTGTGATGGCCGATGTGGGGGAGACGCGACGCGATTTGGTAACATTGTAATGCGTCAAGATCAACTCTTTTTCAGAACAATAGGCTAGAATTATGCTAGAGATATAAAGAAGGTTTTCATATTATCCCATCACGTTATTAATCGAGGGTCATCATACACCGTTTGCGTACAAAAGTGACAGAATTGGCCATCATGTCTTAAGATAGCGTATGGTGAATCTCATGACAGAGGGTTCATAATTCAAGGAATCAGTCGAGATTTCTAGAATCTGGTTGGATAGCTATTATCAGCCGAATTCAATAACAACAGTCGAAATCTCTTCAGTAAAAGGACAAATAACTTGGTATACGCAACATTACATCCATAGCACATAACACATCATCGCAACGTAAACATCTAAGACTTCATCGCTTCCGCAAACAGCTCCCTCATCCCCTTGAGCAGAACAACCAACTCCCTCGACTCGTTCACCCTGTCGAGTACCTTCTCCACCTTCTCCCTCTCGACTTTTGGTCGACAGTGCTTGACATCATAATCCCGTGAGCTCGTAACCAGCTCAAACCATGCCTCCCTCTCCCAGTCCTTCTCGTCAATGTGCGTGTACACAAACTTGAGTCGGTCGTCGTGCCCCGCGCCCTCGATCTTGAGACACAGGTTGGTGATCCAGAAGTCGAGCTCGGGCACGTTGAAGCGGGACTGTGCTTGTTGCTGCTGTGCGTGAGCACGCTGCGCTGCGAGGCGGGCGTCGATCTCAGCTTGGGTTTGAGCGATCTCGGCCTTGAGGCTGTCGCGGGTCGCAAGGTGGTTGTCACGCTGGGCGGCGAGGGAGTTGATGGCCGCCTCCATCTCGCGAGTCTCGGCTTCCTCCTTCTCGACAGTTTGTTGGTGTGTGGATGTCTTGACCTGAATGATTTCGATATCTCGCTTCTTCATGCGTTGGTCCTCTGGAGACAGGCAGTTAGCAACTGACAGAAACCTCTACCTGAAGTATCTCGTACCTTGAAGTTCGGCAACATTCATGCGGAACTGGTTGCGCTCCTCCAAGACTCGCTTGCGACCCTGTTCAATGAAGGCATCGAACCTGGCGGTGAACTTTGCCATGCGGTCGCGCAGGTCGTCGAAGCCAAAGTTGATGTTGGGCAGGGTGTCTGCGACCGAAGGGCCAACAGGCGCCATGCTCTGGCGGCTGAGGCTTGCGGAAAGTGAGGACTGGAAATCGGTAGCCATTTCGAATAGGTGTATGCGCGGTGTAGTTGAATAATGTGATCAAACTCCAGTCTCGCTTCACGATCTTGTTTCGTGGTGGGTGCTGGTGATTGCGGCGGATGCGACAAGGACCCCTCGAAGTATATTTACACTTGGAAGAGGGCGTTGCTCGGCCGACCTAAGAATGGTTGTGGCGCATGCAGTTCGCACCGCCACGTGGGTCCTGAAAGCTTCAATTCACGTCGCAACGCGCAAAGTAAAGCAACTCTCCTTGACCAACTCTTTCATAACGCTCATTCGTCGTAGCCTGCATAGCTACCGCCTTTACACCGTCACCGCATTCATTCAGCTCGCTTAGGATGCCGGCCTAAGTCTTCTCACTATTATTTGCTCCCGCTCGAGACTCTCTTGCACCTGCGCTAGCTCATCTCGCGATGAAGAAAAGGATATCGGCCAAACTCTTATTACATTGGACATCGATATTAGGGCCAAATGGCTGAGGCCAGGCGACTCACAGACCTAGTCCACGGTCACGTAGGACGTCTGACTTATATTCCTCATGAGAATGCGACGTCTCAACTTGGTTCTCTCCACACCAGCCGCGTAACTTCTGAAGGTGAGTTTTCAACCTACTTTGCGCCTCATGCGGTACTGACCCCATACTCTTAGCACCGCACTTCAGAGTTATTGGATCTTCAGCGGAATTATATCCGCCATCAAAGTCGTCAGCTCCCGAAGTCTCGTCGAATCTCTGGCAGGAACGCCGGACCCAAAGACGATGGCTTCTCCAGTCACACCCTGAGGCCTTCATGGGCAACTCGGCCCTACAGGAGCTCTTGGAAGAGAACATGAATCGCTATTCAAAAGTCGAAGGCGTAGCAGTCGATCGCCCTTTGCTTTCCATTGGCCAGATGACAAATGTCGCCGACAGTTCAAGGGTCAAGGGAGCACTGATGCTAGCCGCGGTCACCGGGGAATCTGGCGAACTGCTCAGGCTAGCACGTATTGACGAATCGAAATGGCAATGGGACCATAACAAGGACACTGCCCTGCATTTGTCCGTTATCGACCCTGAAGACCCGGATGAGGAGGCAATATGGGCCAGTGATGGTCTGCCAATCTCACAAGTCAAGTTTGCAACCAGCCTCACTCGATATGATGCTGTACGCTGGGTTATTGTGCAAAAGCAGACATCCACTACGATCCTTCAGCCAGAATATCACAAAGTCCCTGTCGCTCAACCACCCACCGCAGACCTTGATGCCCAGCAACAACGACTATCACGGATTGACCCAAATCCTATCGTAACGCTGTCTCATAAGAATACTGGCAGCAACGCGCAGGTGGATGTCGCATTCAACCCAAATTCAAAAGGCCAGCATCCGCAGATGGCCATCATTGATGAATGTGGATACTGGAGTGTGTGGGACGTTATCGGAAACAAGAACACACGACTTGCACTGCAGAAATGCGGTCACATTTCAGAAGGACTACTGAACGAGTTGCCCTCCACGACAGAGTCTTCGGCTGAGAAGCATGGCATCTTGTTTGTTGGTACCGCCAAGGTAGACAGCTTTTGGGAGGACGCAACACAAGCCGATGACGACGAGGCCAATGAGTTCGCCAGCCGGTCAAGTCATTTGCTCCTTTGGAACCGAGAGAAATATGAAGTGATTGACACGGCGTCAAACATGGCTCTCCCTCGGCTACCAATATTGACTCCGCTGAAAGGGAAGCCTGATTCAATTCTTGATATTCGCATCAGTCCAGTCAACCAGAATCACATTTTCGTATTGACGATGCAAAACTTGTTCTGGATCGACTTGTTCGTGCCCAGCAGAGAAGAGGACGAGTCGCCAAAGCCCACTATCCTAGCCACTTGTCCCCATCTGTTCGACGGAGAAGGACTCAGGATAACAACCTGCCGAGCCTCGGAGGACAGTCAAGATTCCACTATGGTGTTTACCTTTTCTCCTACCCATAGACAGCTTCATACCTACTGGTTTGGACATTCAAAGGACAAGGACCTTCCACAATGGCATCGCCAGGTCTTAACTCTGCCTCATGAGAACTTGGCAGCGAAGAGTGATATCCAGTCGCTCGAGATTCGCCCTGCCAAGCTCACGCGGAACGGAGCATCTGCAACTGGAACTGGATTCGAGTACCTCAAATCTGGTGTTCAGTTTTACCAAGGAACCATCCTTAACAAGGATCTTGGGGTACGATATTGCATCTGCGCTTCAGCCAAGGACCGTGATATGCAGATCGTACTGCCGACTGGTCGTATTAAACGGTCCAAGACAGCTCAAGCGAAACGATGGAGGAAGAAGCGAAACCGATTTCTTCGACACATGGGCGAGGTGTTTGTGCTTCCTGACAGCCTGGCTGACGCTGAGCTGGCACAACTCGTGCAACCTCATTCCCGCAGAAATGAGCTCGGTTCTATAGATATGAGGGAATCTTCGGTTTTCGGGCCAGTTCATCTGAAGCTTGACTTTCTCTGTCGTGCCCTTCTGGATAACCTGACGGCTATTTCCGCAAGTTCTCATGATATACCGCCTGCCTTGCTCTCAGCTATTCAGGAACGCATCGCAGAGGGTGTGACTGAGGGCAGACTTTCTCTTAGGACTTGGTAAGTTCTCATTTTGGGTCAAAAAAGGTCGTGACTAACTCTCTTTCAGGAAAGAAATTGGCCAGGGGCTTGATCAGGTGCAGTTGGAAAGCGACGACGGTGAGGCACAGATCAACATGTTGGACTTGTTCCTGGAAGATGACGGACAGGCTGTCGTTACTCAACTTGGAAGACAGACCTCGAAGGAATGGGTAAGGGAATTGATCAGCCTGTCACATCTCAATCAGACCTACGTGGGCCTCTGGCTTGATCAGTTAGAGGGCAGGTTGCCAAATGAGGATGAGGAGACCAGACGAGGTTGGATCGCAGATCTGGCCAAGGATATGTTTCTGGCCACGGCGGGTGTCATGGTCCAGGATACTCCCCTCCTAGGCTCTGGAAGTCGTGAGATTGACGAGGAAGGGCCTCATCATTCACAAATACGGTCAAGCTCGATACCTATCAAGGCATCGCAGTCGTCGGATGTCGGAATTCCTTCATCGCCCATTAGCACAACGCCAAACGACAGCAACGACGCAGCGATCCGACGACTACAGCTACTCGCTCCATCATTGCGACTGGACAAGATGGCGTCTGCCAAGCAATCGAGCGTCCTATCTTACTGGCCCACCGAGCGAGGTGTTGGTACAGAAGACTATGTTTCCAGCGTTGCTGTTGCAAGCGACATGAAGTTTGACAACGCGAGACAGCGTTTGCAGAGGATAGAGACCAAGCGCAAGGCCCATGCTGAAAAGTACAAACTGCCAGCATTTATGAGACAGGGCGGCAGCTCCCAAAGGGCAACACAGGGCTCATCACAGATCCGCCCGACAGCAGATGAGGGTACATCGCTACCGGCACTTCCAGCGCAACCGGTACAAATCATGTCAAGTCAGCAGCGGGTTCCTGAATCTTCACAGAGTCAAGGACTTCTGGGACCTGCGTTTACCATGAGCCAGCCTGTGTCGGGTGTGTTTGGAGATAGGAAGAAGGTGAAGAAGGGCAAGAGGAAGAGTGGATTTAGATGAAGCGATATTGGATTTATATCCAGGAAGAAATTTGATAAGACATGGCCACATGATATGTTTGGTGTAAAAGATAAATATATTGCTTGTATATGGAATGTCAGGAATTTGCCACTTTAATGTTGTTGATGCCAAGTTTGCAGTGTCTTTTGTTCATGATGAATACAGGGCGCTTACAAACGGCAGGCTGCTAAAAACGTCATTTGAGGATTCCAGCTCCATATGTACCTGACTTACAACCAACATCAACAATTCAACTCAACTCAACTCCATCCATCACTTTCTTTCCCACAACGCACATAAGAAGCACATCTTCAGAATCAAATTTCACATATCAAGAGAAGCCGTCTCATAAAATGTCTCACTGCCACGACGAGCACGTCGGTCACGACCATGACCATGAGCACGACCACTCGGACGACATCACTCCCGCCGTGCAGCACTCTCTGTACAGCCAGATCAACTTTGACCACATTGTCACGCTCAATGAGGCGCAGCGGGATGTTGGGCAGGCTATCGTCAAGAAGACGTGGCAGGAGAGGCTCAGCGTGGAGCCTGAGTTGGCTAGCGATGTGGATGAGCAGCTTCTCATGACGGTACCGTGAGTTCCCCCATACTCATTGTTAATACCCATATATACTAACAGATTATTAGATTCACTTCTCAGATCAAACTTCACTCCATCCTCATCCGCACTTCCCCCTCCGCCTCAGCCCCAAAGACCCTCCACCTCTTCATCAACAGGGACGACATTGACTTTGCCGCCGCCGAAGAGCTCGACCCCGTTCAAACCCTCGAGCTCTCTCAGACAGGCGAACTCCAAGAAGTCCCCGTCCGCCGTGCTCTCTTCGGCAAGGTCCAGAGTCTGGTGCTCTTCTTCCCGGACAACTTTGGCGACGGCGACGAGGACGTCACGAGGGTCTCTTACATTGGGTTCAAGGGAGAGTGGACGCAGCTTGGTCGCGCGCCGGCTAATATTATCTATGAGGCTGCTGCGCAGCCTGGGGATCACAAGGTCAAGGGGACGAGTGTGAATCAGATGGGGAGTGGGATTGGGGGGAGGGGACCTGGGGCGTAGATGAAGCAGAGTCAAATGGGATCAAGTAGAACATGGCTATCACAGCTGAAGAATCAATTAAAATAAAGAGAAAATAAAAATTCCATCAAAAGAAACCATTTCATTAGCTTCTGTCATCTATTCTCACTCTTCCATAGTGGTGTTGATCTCAGGTTCCCCTCTAGCCGGGAATTCTCCGGCATTTGCAAAAGCTCCATCTTCAACCTCTCTCCCAAAAACTTTGACCACCACCAACGATCAATTCCCAACCGCCAATTCCCGGCCCAATTGATCTCCCAAGTCATGCCTCCCCGTCTACCGATCCGTCTCGCCCTCCCCCGGCCCTGCGCCGCGGCAGCGACCCGTCCTCTCCTCCTCCCCCTCACTGCGACCCGCGGCGTCAAGAACGGATGGTCAACTGCTCCCCCTCGCAACAAGCACAAGCGATTCAACCAGCCCTCTTCCGGTCTCCCCGCTCTCACCACCGGTCCTGCCGCTGCTCTTAAGCGTCGCGAGAATACGACTCCCCTTCGTACCGGTGTGTTGGCTGTCAAGAAGGGCATGACGAGCGTCTTTGTTGGAAAGGTCCGCGTGCCGTGTACTGTTCTGCAGCTTGATCAGGTGCAGGTCGTCGCCAATAAGACTCGTGAGAAGAATGGTTACTGGGCTGTGCAGATTGGTTCTGGATCTCGAGATGGACGTAACGTCAGTAGCCCCATGCTGGGATACTACGAGGCCAAGGGTATCGCTCCCAAGGCCGACCTCGCCGAGTTCATGGTCCGAGACAAGTCTGGTCTCCTACCCGTCGGTGTTCAGATCCTCCCCGACTGGTTCAAGAAGGGCCAGTATGTCGACGTCAAGGGCCGCTCTAGAGGCATGGGTTTCGCCGGTGGTATGAAGCGCCACGGCTTCTCTGGACAAGAGGCGTCTCACGGAAACTCCAAGAACCACCGCACAATCGGTACAACGGGTCCCTCGCAGGGCAGCGGTAGCAGAGTCCTCCCCGGAAAGAAGATGCCGGGACGCATGGGCAACGATTTCGTCACGGTGCAGAACCTCAAGGTCATGATGGTGGACAACGAGTTGGGTATCGTGCTGGTCAGCGGGCCAATCGCCGGACCCAAGGGCCGCGTCGTCCGACTCCAGGACTCCAAGAAGCGCAAGGCTCCCCCGCAGCCGCATCGCGAGGCTGCCCTCGCGACTCTGCTAGAAAGGAACCCCGATCACGCCGAGAAGCTGCAGGCCGCAAGGGAGCAGCACCTGGTGCTCAAGGGGCAGAGAGAGGCGGCGCAGCTCGAGGTCTAATGTCATGTATGATGGATTTGTATGAAGGGGACCTTACGGCAAAAAGGAGGAGATCATAGCGGGCTTTTTGTATTATACACACACACACCATCTACCACTACTGTACAGATTCAACTACAACCGGAGTCCGAGGGTTATCATATTTCTTTTCCTTCACATCCACGTCGTCTTCTCTTCCTGTCGTTCCTCACTTGTACTCGACCTGCTTGCGGAAGCCTCTCGTAGGAGCATCCTCCTCCAACGGCGGCAATTCCTCCGCAGCACCACCCAACAAGCCCTTGAAGGGATCACCGATATCCAGCAGATCAAGCCTCGTGCCATCCTCCATGGTGAGACTCCACTCGGTGGTGTTGAAGAAGCCCTTGCTGGTAGGCCTGTTGCTCGCGAAGCGCATAACGCCAACGCCCTTTGTGCCGCGGACCGAGAACCAAATGTCGATGCGGCCGTGGAGCTGGTTCATCTCGCCGTGGATCCAGGGGATCTGGTGCTTGAAGTAGACCTCGTCGCCCAGCAGGGCTCGAGCCTCGGGCGACGTGCGCAGGGCATACAGCGTCGACGACACGACGGGCGACGACATCTTTTGGTAGTTGAAGATGGCGACCGAGCAGGTGGCCACGATAGCGACGAAGATGGGGAGCGTGCGGCGCCAGCGGAAGCTCACTTCGGTGATGTCTACAGAATATACATGTCAGCTAGATGTCGCATTTACCGCATTGGCCTCGTCCGAGTGCGGGAACAGTCGTCGTCGTACCTGGAAGCTCTCGATCCGCCCGTCTCGACATCAACGGCCCATCACCAGGCTTAGGCGCCCTGGTCATCCACCTCCTCTGCGCAGGCCTCAAAGCCGACGGCCTAGCCTCGAGGGCCGCCACGAGCCTACGCCGGACGAGCCGTGTAAGCAATATTTGCTGCGACATTGTTGGCTGTGGTTATTTGGTGATGGAGGTTTATACATCAGGTGAGGGCAGCGGGCTAGCATTTGGGCGTTCGGGGAAAATTTACTGCCGGATGCCGATGGTGGGGGAGAGAGGATGGACGCCGTTGCGTCGCCTCGTGTGGCGTCATAAGGCTGAGCCTCAGCAACTCTGACCTCGTGAACCCCTGCGCATGTGACGACAGCTTTGTTACATCCACTACGTACCTTGACCATCATCGTCCTCTGTCCTTCTCTTTTTCATCTTGATGGAAAATTGACATATTTCCAAGTCGCAAAGACACCATCATGTCTAATTCAGGGGGTCCAACCGCCCGTCTAAGGCGTACATTCCACTATCCAGAAGAAGACTCCAACGACTCGCAGCCTGAAGCCCTCGACGAGCAAGGTATACCAACCCCTCCCACTACATCGCGATGACAACTAACAGCGTCGCCAGAGCAGGAAGATCTCATAGAACGTCTCGTAGAAGAAAATGCCGCCCGAAATGCCCAGTTCCGTCGCCTCCTCCTCGCCCTACCTCTGCTAGCAACCATACCCTACCTCCCGGCCCTCATCAACCCACGGACGGCACTCCTCGCGCTTCTCAGTCTCACGTCGCTCTTCTCGACGGCATATCTTCTACATCACCAACCGCCCGCGTCGTCAGGGATAGCTTTCCTCGACAAGTGGGCGCGTCCCAAGACCCCGCGTCCCACCCGTCCACCATCCTTGTCAACACGTGGCGAGTCCTCGGGAATAGCAGATGATGAAGACGATGAGGATGATGAAGTCGAGTATGTCCCCAGGGGTAGACCTCGACAGAGGAGGAGTTCTTTCAGCTACATCGAGAGAAAGTCACCCCTCGAGTTGTATCTGCCCTATTTAAACCTTGGCCTGGGTTTCATTTTGATTTTGATGGCCTGGGCCGTAGGCAGAGTAAAGAGTGAGGCTGTGTGGCCCGGAATGGGCTACCTGCCGCTTGTAGTGTATGGTGTAGTTTTGCTGGCAAAGATAGTCATGGGCGGCGTCGACCCTGAAAAGGAACTGTCGGCTCTCAAGTATGACTACAAGGGAGCTTGATAGTTTGTCCATTATACGGACCCTGGTCACAAGTCAGAATAGCTGCAGGGACTGATTAATAGCTGCACAAGTTTAGCTACCCAGTAACACCTCACACGGTGCCTCTAATGATTCTATCAAATGCATTTCTTTCGTGTTGCTCCTTTCTATCCTCTCTCATCCTAAGGTTTATCGTGTAGGCATGTCTCATTATGACCCATCTACTACATATCTATCGAATCGTTGAATCGCAAAATCCCATGGCTTTTCAAAACGCCATCGACACCCTTCGGTGGCCGCGGGAAAGGGTCCGTCATGGGGCTCGCGTCGGGGGAGTCTGAAGACTTGTCCATCACCAGCGCTAATCCATGAGACTTGATGGCATCCACAAGCGCCGGCACCATGTCCTGCTACAAGTTAGCTATCATCCAGTTTCAAAATGATAGATTTTCAACATACCAAAAGTCGAGAATAACAGATCAAACCCATAAAGTTGTTGCTCTGTGCAATCCTCACAACCTCCTTGATAGATGCGCTTCGTCGGCCACTGGTAATGGCTGTGCCGTTGGCTCCAGTTGTTTCTTCCCGTCCCAGGTCATTACACAGGAAAACGGGGAAATTCGGTTGCTTCCAGTTCAGCGCTGTGCACAGCCGAGGGTTGTAGCTGCTGAACACGATAGACCGCACCACATCAGGAGCCTGAGCACGTTGTGCCCGGGCATGGTCAAAGACAATGTTGAGAATCGAATCCACAAACACGTTGACATCCAACGCAGGGCCCATTGAGAAGGCCTTTTCCTCCTCTGGTGTCGGGTACAAGACCTGAAGGTTGATGTGCATGCCAGGGTTCAGGAGTGTAAGCGCTTCCTGAAGTGTGATACCAGCCGTAGCAAGAATGTGATAAACCTCCGCAATGCTTTCCGATGTCTTGCTCGCCAAGTTGGGTAGGTCTGCGCGGCTGTTGCTTCGTGTTGTCATAGACGTGAACTGCTCCAGGGTCAACCGACAGACAGGAATATCAAGTCCGCCACAAGCTATTGTCCATCGAGGCCAGAGCACTGGGACACCGTCACTGGTGTACTGGACAAAGATTCGAACATAGTCGCCGGATAGGCTCGATCCTGTAACAATGGCGCTCGTCGGTTGATTGAATTGGCTCGTAGCCTTCCAATATGTCTCAAAGTCGGTGATCTCAAGGGGCTTTCCTTGGAACGGCTTGATGACCTGGACGTTGAAGCAGATCTGACCAATAGCGCGAAGTCTAGGATCGAAAAGAGGCAGGCAGCACGTTGAAGTGCCCTGCAGACCTTTGAAAATGCTGGATAGTGCAACCGTCTTCGCGATGACCTTAGCACCATAGGTAGGAAAGACGTCAATGTCCAGGCTGAAAGAATCCAGGTTGTCCACCTGGAAAGAAACAATACGGGTATCTTCTTGAAAGGGTAGAATAATGTTCTTGGGGATAAGATCCGAGACCTTGGAGGAAATAGTAAGCCGAGCAGCAGGATACTTGCCGTCCTGGAAGAACATGAGGGGTTGTTCATCCAGGTCTCCAAAGGTAATCTGGACGACCGTCTTGGTGTCGAGGAAGTTGTGGCCATATCTCCTGAGGGGAATAATCGGAGGAGGAAGTTCGAGTTCGGGGATCGCATCGGGGTCCAGGGACATGGGCAAGGGGGCGCTGCTCGTCTCCAGGGGACCCAAAGCAGGTTGCACCATGAAAGGACTTGCTCGTGGCCGCGTGTTGAAGGGCGTGAGGAGCTTCATACAGGCCAGATGCCCTTCCCAAGCAGCATAGTACATGGCTGGAAGGTCCTTTTCATCCACAATGCTTGCGTCGACCCCAACCTTGAGCAACGCCTGAAGACAGTCGACATTTCCCTCACTTGCAGAATGGACAAGGGGTGTCCATCCATAGAGCTTGTCAACTTGATCCAAATCTGCACCAAATTGCTTCAGGAGCAACAGAAGTTCAGATGTTTGGCCCGCCCTCGCCACTAGATGCTGGGGATACAGGCCCTCGGCGTCTGGCAAGATCTTGGCACCATGCTTGAGCAGAAGCTCAACAACCGCTACCGAGCCATGTTCGCAGGCCAAATTCAGGGGGACATGATCCGAATCTCCCACGGGATCGATACGTGCGGATCTGGCGAGGAGAAGTTCGATGCATTCGAGGTGTCCGTGGATAATGGAGTGGATCAAGGGGGTGAAGTTGTCGTGGTCCGTCAGGTCAATCGTGCTTTGATTTGCTACATAGTTGTCAGCCACGAAACTTACACAATAGAGTCCAGTCCTTAGCATACCGTCCAATAGAAACTTGAGCATCTCCAATCTTCCATGAAGACTGGCATAGTGCAGAGGAACTCGGCCATAGACATCTGTCCTGTCCACGGCGACGTTGACTGAGAGACCCCATTCCAACACATACTGCTTCCCATAGATAGCAGCTTGGTGTAGACAATTCCTCTCATTGATATCGTCGTAGGAGTGGAGGTCGACAAGTCCAGTGTCAAGAAGAATTCGAAGAGACTCCTGGGGTGCTTCTGAAATCGCGGCCAAAAAGGTCCGCGTTATCCTCTCCATCAGCGAACTGTCGCCTTCGTTGGTTTCATTGGCAGATCTCATTCGCAGGAGCAAGTCTCGGAGAGATTCGTGGTTCCCTGTGATGACAGTGTCCAAAAGCAGCGTGTCTGCATCTCCTTCGTCTGTGCCCACGAAGTGCTGCGAAGTCACAACGTGGTTGGTCTGGAAGTTGACCTGGATTCCATCTGACCAGGCGCCGAGTTCTTGCAAACTCGTAGTGGCCTGGTCAGATAGCTCGCTTATGACAGTGGCATTGAAAAACGGTTGGACCTCTACGGCTCGCGAGAGGTAGAGCTCCTTGGTTTTGGATTTTGATGTCTTGTCCCATTTCTTGAGGATCTTGGAGAAGGCGGTGCCGTTGATTTCGACGAATTGTTGAAGCTTGTTCAGGTCGGTAGCAAACTGCTGGAAGCCCTCCTCGAGAGTGGTGAACTTTGCGGAACGGCGGGATATGCCCTGCCGCGACTGTAGCACCTTTTTCTTGTCTAAGAGGGTCTTGAGGCGGATTTTGAGCTACAACGCGTCAGAGAAACGTACTGAACGAGGCTGAAAGGCGTGTCAACAAACCTCGGCTTCCTTCTGTAGGTAGAAGGCGTTGACTTTGTCGAGTTCCCGTTCCTGCTCATCGTTTAGCAACCACGGAGGGATGTTCATGGCGGAGACAAAGCACCAGGGAGGATCCTTACCAGCTGGAAGAAAAAGGTCGCCTTGTTGGCCTGGAGAGCGGCCTGGGAGTCGACGGGGGTAGCCGAGCGGAGGGCATCATTCTGGGAGCTGAGGGTCGGGGTTGCGGACAGCTTCTTGATGAGCTACATGGCACTGTGTTAGTGGCAGGGCGTCCCAAGGGTCGTGGGGTCGCGTGCGGGCAGCGAGTGAAGAAACGTGCTCTTGGGCTGCAGAACGAATGGAGAAGCAAGGAGGTTTGCTTTTGGCAGCCCCCGTCACACTGCGTGATGTCTCCTGCTACAGGTGATCGCGATCTGCAGCTGGAACAAGCAGAGGATCGGGGAAGCTGAGCCGAGAAAGGCAGGTAAACAGGGCAAGGGCAAGGGTAAAGGGCACGGATTCAGAGAGGGGGGACAGACAATTGGGCTGAGGAATCGAGGACCAGAGAAGCTTGGGACAGGGAGGTTGGACATGTCTGTGGGAGAAAAGTGATATAGTGGACCAAGCACCGTGAAAGGGAGATGACAGCGGAGACGGGAGCCGGGGATTTCGGTAGCGGGAACGGGAACGGGAACGGGGGGAACCTGAACTGAACCAACGGGGGGCGGGAACGACATGGACATACCTTCTTCAGGGCCTTGTAGTTGACAAAGCTAGCCGCATACTCGGGCACCTCAAGCTGACGCTTCTGGATCTGCTTGCCGAACTTCCTAGAGACGAGTGTGAGTAGTCTTGGACAGTCTAGGTCTCGTCACGAGCACCAAGTTGCCATTATCCAACAAAAACCGTGCAGTTTAGAGCAGGTCCTCGAGGGGCGTTAGGCTTGGGCTGGCTCTGGTGTAGGCAGCAACAGGGGGGGCAGAAAGGGCTTACATGTTTCGGCTTGGACGCCCTCGAGCTGCCCTTGGCGTCCGAGAGGGGAGCTGATGAGGGAGCGAGTGAGTAAAAGCGACAAGAGTTGTCTACCAGGTCTTGCTCAGTAAGGGGGGATGAGGCGACGAGGATTTGCGGCTAGAATACGCGAATCTCGGTGTCAGTTACAGTGTCTGTGTGGTAGGTATCTTGAGCGTCGTTTGTGCGTGAGTGCAACGGTGACAAGAGAGGCTGGAGCTGAAAGATAATAGGTAAGGTAGGTGACGAGGGGAGATGACTGGACAGGTCAAGAAGGACAAAGACTGGGTCTGGAAGAAGCCGAATGAATGCCTTGGACATGGAAATGCAGTGTCAAGACAGGTCAGGCTGGCATCAGCTCAGCCAGAGTTGAGAGGCCAGGTTGAAGGCCAGACCAGGTGGAGAGTGGTATGGATGGTAGTGCAGTGTGAGTTGAAGCCCTGTGCTTTGAACGGGATGCTCAACAACCGCCACTTCCCGTTGACGACTCTGTTTAATTTTTTTCTCTCTCGACTTTGTCTGCCCCCTCAACTCTTGTCATGTAAAAGTGACACGATTAAACGCCTGGTGCCGCAGGGTCCTTTGATTCATCACCCGACCGCACGACAAGGCGGCGTGCGAGGTCGACTCCCGTAGGGCACGTGGGGGGGGTATTCCAGTCTTGAGTCGGGCTATGTGTTGCGAGGGCGTGAGGAGGGCGTGGGCGGCTGAAACTCGCCTCTTCTGGGGTTCATTTTCCGCGCGAGATGCAGATGCGGGTATGGATGGGTATGGGTAGGCATGGATACGGTGTGGTATAATAGGATTGTGGTGTTGGGATTGGATAGAGGTAGAGAAGGTATTCGAGATGATCACTCACCGAAGCCGAGGTAGGTAACTCTCAGGTACTGCCACCACAAGCAGAGTCCAGGCAATAGTGAATGTTCCTGGTTCCTTATTCCACTGTCGACCGAGTCCGAGTCTGAGTCCTTGCAGTTTGCGTGGCGGGTCCAGACCCCCGAATGAGTTTGTTCGTGGGGTGCGGGAGACGAGGTGAAGTCAAGTGAGGTGAGGCTTGTTGAGGTTGAAGTGACGTGCGTGCGTGCATCCAAGACAGAACTTGAGGCACGGCTTTGACGGCAAGGTAAACAAACACTAACAAAAAATGTAGCGAGACCAAGAGTCCTGCCAAAGAGAGGAAAAAAGATGCGCGATCCTTTATTGGTGTTGGGAGATTTTATTATGACAAAGGGTCGTGAGAGAGGGACTTGAGCCAAAAACCCGCCCCTCCGCCGTCCACGTCCACTTTGATGCTCAGTGGCTCTTGCAACAAGACGGTCAACCAAAAAGGCAGTCGGACCTTGAGCCCAGCAGAGGAAAGAAGCGGGGACAATTCAAGAGCCGTCGAGTTTTTTTAGTCCTTTTTTTATCGTTTCTGGTCTTTTTCGTATTGGGCTGGATCGATCTAGGCGGGAATCGGCTTGGATCTTGTTCTTTTTTCTGTTGTCTTTTCGTCCTCTTCACCTCGATATTTTTCATCTCATCTCTCGTTCGTTCGTGTCTGCCCCCTCCGACTCCTGGTTCTCGTTCCGCCGGTGCCCGTGGTCCCACGGCGTCTACCAGCACGGCGGGGCTCGGAGGAGGCTCGTTGTCTCATCTGCTAGCGGCCTAACAGTTTTGGCACATCCTCCCGGCGATTTGTCATAGCAATCCATCCTCTGCCCACAACGCCTCTCCCCCGTCGTCCTGGGAATAAGCATCCGCTAATCTCGACCCGTTCGCGCCAGCTTCTCGTGCGTGGCCGGCCGTTATCCGAATATCCAATCGCCGTGCCGTATCCGACCCCGTGCTCGAGCGACAGGTGCTCCGTCTTGCGCGGCCGGGGCACCGCCAACGTCGTCTGTTGCTGGCATGCGCAGAGACACTGCATTGTGATGGGGTCTGTCGGGACTTTCTCCGCGCGTCGGCGCTGCACTTTATCACGGTCAGCCCAATGATTAACGTAGCATGTGTCTCTAATGCGAGAAAGCCACGAGGGACGTCATACCCAGCAAGTTCAAGGGGCTCTGGGCCCGTCTCCTTGGTCTCTGTTGCTGCCCATATCACACGCCAATTGCGCCCAATACGTAAGTCTGCAGTTCATGCGCTTGCTCTGCCTCATTTCCAGGTCTCCGGGACATCCTTGAGACGTCACGCCAGCTTCTTCAGTTGTCTAACTAGTCCTATTGTCTTCTAATTCCTTCTCGGTTGCTCCATCCTCAGCCCCGTCAGAATGACATCTTGCTTCACACGCGAGGTGAGACCCTGCTTTGAATCTTGATCACTGACTAATAGAATCGACTCAATTCGGTCTCGGTGTTGACCTGGACATGGGATAACCAAGTACGTAGGCGAGTTCCCTGGATCACAGGTCTAACTGTGCTCTCAACCACCAGACTCAACCCGGTCCAGACCATCCAGGATCTCACACCCTTCGACCCTGCTCATGCTGTAAAGTCACGAGCCACATACAGTACGTAAGAGGAAAAAGAAATGCGGGTAGTGAATGAAGAGGCTACACTATGCTGCTGACCCAATACATTGAAACGGAGCTATACCCGGAAATAGACCACCCATGACAGCGAGGTTGCCGATATGGTATCAAACTCATCTACCTCAGCTTCTCTCATGACCTTCCCTTGTCACGCTTCATCCTCTAGCCCCCACTCATCTTCACTTTTGGCTGTCACGCTCATGCGCTGCTTCAACTCTAGTTCTTCTTCGCGCTCGCATCTCCTTGTGAGTCGACCAGGTTGTCAGCCATGGCTTCTGCGGCAGCCTTCTTGAGTCGCTCGTTGTCATCTGACTTCTCGTCCTTGGGCTTTTGATGTGTCTCCCGCTCATCCTCGCTATCCCCCAGGCTAAAGGGATCGTTCTCGGCGATAGGGCTGGGCTCGACCGTCGACAACGGCTGCCACTTGCTAGCCTTTGCGCTACCCGCGGGGGCGGCATCCTTAGGCGGCACTCGTGGCGACGAGTCGTACATGTTGATCTCTTCCGTCTCCTCCTTGAAACCAACACGTCTACCGGTGCTCGGCTTGGGCGAGGCCGAGGGTGGTGGTGGCTTATACATGCCCGTGTTGGCCATTGGGCGGTTGATCGGGGCTACATACTGTCAGCTCTGGTTCCCGGCGCATCACATGGGCAACACTTACTTCCGTCAGAGGAAAACTTCATACCAGCAAAGTCGTCACTGAGAACCTGAGGGTCCGCATCATATCGCTCGTAGTCACCGCTCCGTCGGCTAGACTCTCCAGGGCGCTGGAAGGGCTGTCCCTGTCGCTGAGTCTGCTCCTCGCTCTCGTCAAAGTTCTCCTCAATCTTCTTCTTGATGTTGGTGATCCACCCATTGACCTTGGTCTGGGTCTCGAGGAACCCCTTTCGAAGGTTTTCACGGATTACAGGGAGGTCATCGTCGATGAAGCTATGCTCCCGCTCATCGTCCCATTCGTTCTGCCCCTGGCCCTGCCTAGGCCGACCATCGTTATAACCTCGATTGGCGGTCCGAGACTCGTATGCTCCGACGTTGTCGTAATGCTCAGCAAGCTGTCGCGCATAAAGTTCATCCGCCTCCATTTGCGACATCTGGCCTCGGCCCTGCGGCCTTGGTGGTTGGGGAGGCGGGGTGTCATCCTCGGGTTCGTTCCTTACGGCATCGGGGTCGGTCATCTCTATATATCCGTCAGTTTGCGCCGTTCCTCCGAGACGTGCGGTGTAACCTACCCAGCAGGGCATTAAAGGCGGGCTCGACTTTGCCACCGCTAGCTCTCAGGACAGCCTTGATGACGCCCTGGTCAACAGTAGGGAATGCCTCCTTGAGTATCAGTTCATTCTTTTGCGCTTCGGTCAATGGTCGTGGGGGCTTGGGGGGGGCAGTTTCGTTGGTTGGTGTTTGAGAGGTTGCGGTCGCAGTAGCGGTTGTCGGGTTTCCGTCGTCTCCGAGGACACCAGACTCCTGAACATCGTCGTCATCCAGATCGAAGGGTCGAGCAGTGGTAGGCGACTCGGGAACACTCTCGACCGTGGCCTTGTTCTTAATGACGAACGGGTGTCAGCCATTTGCTTCCAGGCGCAACTCTGCGAGCTTAGCTCAGAAAGGAGGAACATACCGAATCTGTAGGGGCTGACATCTTGACAGCGGGTTGAGATCGTAGTTGGGGGATGTATTACGTCGGTGAAGATAGAGATGAGGACCCTGAACTATAAAAATGCGTCCAAGGGTAAAATAGCGGCGGGAAATTGGTCGATCTCGCTTCAAGTTGGCCTTGCTCGTGATAATATAAGGCAGATGAGGCGCGAGGGGTCGACTGAGCCACGACGGCTGATGACGTTGACCCAGAGTTAAGCTCTAGGCTGCCGTGATTCGCTACTCAGCCACTCGATTTGATTGGGCGCCACTGGGCTATTTTTGTGGCGCCACACGCAGTGTAGGGTAACTTTGAGTCTATCAAGCACCTCTCTTACGACGACCGTTTCTACATGGAAGTATTTCTATGCATGCTGATGCAGGTGCATTTTACGTGGAAGGCTGCCTGTGACAACCCTTGTTTTTCCAGAGTAGTCGTCGATGCCACTGTGTCTTCTAGGTTGAAATTGGTGATCTCGGACAATGGGGGATCTGGATTTAGACTCGACTTTTATTCCGGCCCTTCATAAGCCAGCCGCTCTCCTCCCTATCGCAAAACACCGAGAAAGTTTGCTCTATATCGTAGAGACACATCCAGTCGCGATCGTGATTGGCCAGACGGGTTCGGGAAAGACGACACAGATTCCACAATTCTTGGAACAAGCAGGATGGTGTTCAGACGGGAAGATTATTGGCATCACACAGGTAAGCAACTCAACGCGACGTGAAATATCCTACTGACCAGGTCACAAGCCCCGCCGAGTCGCGGCAACCACAGTTGCAGTACGTGTTGCCGAAGAAGTTGGCTGTGAAGTTGGCAAGGAGGTCGGATACTCTATTCGGTTCGAAGATGTCACTTCTGCCTCTACTAAGATCAAGTTTCTCACCGATGGCCTCCTCATTCGGGAGGCCCTCGTAGATCCCCTGTTGACACGATACTCCGTCATCATGGTAGACGAGGCTCATGAAAGGTCTATCAGTACCGATGTGCTTCTCGGTCTGCTCAAAAAGATCCGCCGGAAACGGCCGGACCTTCGCATCATCATCAGCAGTGCCACCCTGCAGGCCAAAGAGTTTCTGGATTTCTTCACGAGAAGCAGCGATGATCAGCCCACCAAGGGAAATGGAGATGCAAAGAATGAGATTGGAGCTATCGTCAGCCTAGAAGGGAGGACGTATCCGATAGACATACTATATCTCGAATCACCAGCAGAGAATTACCTGGAAAAGGCCATCGACGTGGTCTTCGACATACACACCCAAGAAGGCGAAGGAGATATACTGGTGTTCCTCACAGGCAGAGAAGAAATCGACAATGCAATCCAAGCCGTCAGTGAGCGGCTGGCCGACCTCAACTCAAAATATGGCCCCCTGATGGCATTGCCGCTATATGCTGGTCTCTCTACTGAGCATCAGATGTACATATTCGACAAAACACCCGAGGGTACACGAAAAGTGGTATTCTCGACAAACATCGCAGAAGCATCAGTTACCATCGACGGTATCGTCTACGTGGTCGACAGCGGCTTTGTGAAGCTGAGAGCTTATGACCCTAGGACGGGAATAGAGTCACTCACCGCCACGCCTGTCTCCAAGGCAGCGGCTTCACAGCGGGCTGGTCGAGCTGGACGAACAAAGCCAGGGAAGTGCTTTCGACTCTACACCGAGCAAAGCTACCAATCACTGCAAGATGCCAACATTCCCGAGCTCCAGAGGTCAAATTTGGCACCAGTCATCTTGCAGCTGAAGGCCCTGGGAATAGACAATGTGGTTCGGTTCGACTTTTTATCACCCCCACCTTCCGAGCTGATGTCCAAGGCACTGGAGCTGCTCTATGCTCTAGGAGCACTTGACGAATACGCCAAACTCACCCGGCCTCTTGGCTCAAGGATGGCTGAGCTGGCGGTGGAACCCATGATGGCCAAGACCCTCCTGTCAGCGCAATCCTTTGGCTGCCTCAGCGAGATGCTGACAATTGCGGCCATGACCAGTCTTGGGGGCAGTGTGTGGTTTTCTCACGAGGGTGAGAGAAAGAAGATGGAAACATCACGGAGGAAGTTTGCTGTGGATGAGGGCGACCACTTAACCCTCCTAAACGCGTACCAGGCCTTTGTCACCAAGGGAAGAAAGGAGGCCAAGTTTTGTCACGAGAATAACCTCAACTACAAGTCGATGAGTCGAGCGGTGAGTATCAGGGCACAGCTGAAACGATACCTTGAGAGGTTCAGCATCAATGTCGATGAGACGCTCGCTGGGCAAGCATCGGTGGACAATATCAAAAAGGCGGAACATATCCGACGATGCCTCACATCAGGATATTTCGCCCATGCAGCGAGGATGCAACCCGACGGAACGTTTCGCAACGTTGAAGGAGGAACAGTGCTGCACGCGCATCCAAGCTCCCTCATGTTTAACCGTAAAGCGGATTGGGTCATCTTCCACGAGGCTATGGAGACGAGTGGCAAGATCTTCATCCGGGAAGTGACCAAGATCGAGAAAGGTTGGCTGCTAGAGTACGCGCCAGAGTTCTACAAGGTGACATCGGATAGGCGGGGGTAATGGGGAGCAGGATCAATATGAGAGGAGGCTGGAGGAAGCCATGCTTGGAGGTGAAACCGCCGGGTTTGGGGTTCAGCCAGATTGATTTTCTGGTTTCAAGGTTTTATGAGCAGGGATACAATGTTGGTTGATGCAGGAGTGAGGCATTTGCGAGCTCCTCTTGTTTCTCGCGATCTAGGGTGAGATGGTGTGACTTGATATGGGGTTATAGGATGCAATAGAGGAAAAGCATTTGGGTGGATTGGAAAGCCGCCGGGCACGGTGGTACTCCATACAGAGTAGAATACAGCTTTCTCACTGCTCACAACTCATCTCGGTGATATGTGAGTGCTTGTGTGACTTGCATTAGTTCAGCTGTGATCGTAGGTCAGGATATCAAGAACCAGTCAGTTTAATACAACTAACAACTCATGTAAGCGGCCCGGACATCTCGGCGGAAATGCAAGACAAGGCCCAAGACAGAGCCTCGCACCACGGGTGATCCAACCACGGCAGAGCAAGGTGACGATGGCCTCGTGCGGGAAGACGTAAGGGAGCATTGCCTACGTAAGCCTACCCGGTCTCCCCGGTGGATCATTGTTGTTGTTTTTTTTCGCATCGTCGCAAGCTAAGTTGCGATACGGGGGCACCGATTCAAATTTCCAAGGCTCCATGTCATTGCTTGCCGATCATCTCTGGTGTTCCTGTAATCTTGCCCCGTTGAGGCAGGCATTGCGCTCCTGATATGCACAGAGTATAAAAGGACATAAGACAGCTCACTACTGCACAACTAGTAAAAACAGCGCACGAGAGAGCAATAATGCCCCACTGTAAAGTCCTAATGCATGAGCGCGGGAATAGAACAATTGTGTAACGCTGGCGACATGCGGCTTGATATGAGAGTTGACGATCACGAGCAAGCCACTGGGTCACACAGCACCCAGCACCCCAGGACGGCCAGGGCATTAAACCTGGACGACGGTGACAGTGTGTTAGATAGCGTAACCCACTGTATTTCGTTTCCGAATCTTTGCTTTCAGGGCTCAGGCCGGTGTCGACGAGGGGATCATCATTATGTTTCAGGGGCATAGACGTCTTCGGCCATTTCACGGCCGGCACTGTCGAAAGGTCGGTCTCGGATACCGTCGTCAATGAAAGGGTCCACAAACTATCAGGGGACCGCGTACCTGCAGCGGAAAGCAGCCACTGGCGACTGGCGCAGCCGCCCCTGACGCCACTGCGGATAGGCGGGGAGTCTTTCCCCTTTATTTACTTTCCAATTCTGGTGCTTTGCTTGTTTAAGCAAAACCATTCCATCGCTTCCGTTGGCCGGCGCCTCTTGGTCACCTCCACCGCAAAGCCGGGGGCCCTGATCTCGTGCCTTGCATGAAGAGCTCATAAACCATTGGATGCCCATTGTCTCTGCCATGTGACTGGTCAGGGGTAGGAGGGCCTGGTTGTGCATCTTGGTTCGCCAGGTTATGCGAGACTGTGTGTTCTGCCGCCTGAGCACACACTGCACACAAGAGCCGTGATGATTCTTGAACTGTTATCTCTGGCTGCCACTGGGTGCCATCACCCGGGCGCTAACGGGGTGGCGAGGGACGATGGGTACTCTTTGGGAAATTAAACGTCTTTTTTTTTTGCTTCTTTAGTCGATATGGCTTCAGGGAAAGCATAGGTCTGGGCGTGCGGAGGTAGGTAGGTACCTACATTATCTTCAAAGGTGAGGCTGGGAGACTGTCGTAGATGGTTGCGGTCAACACGATTCAGCCTTTGTGCAAGCATCCTGGCTCTTCGCAGGGCTTCCATGACGAGATGCCCTCTCCCCCTTTGCTCTCGACCAAGGCCATGCCACAAACCCCTTCCTGGATCCAGCAGGATGCCCCGAAAATGCTTCTCGAGGCCCACCTCAATCTCTCTTGGAGGAGCACTGGAAGGGGCCTGGAAATGACCGGGGGGTCCCAAACCACCAATGGTTTGATGGATCCAATCATGGGCCGGACGACCTAGAACCCAACCTGGTGTCACTCTCGCTCCCTCCCCTGATTAGGGATCCATCCAGTGAGCGACGGCGAAGCTCACCGTCTGGGACGGGCGGGATCCATGAATCTGATCCATCCCCTGGTGCTGCGCTGGACAGGCCATCGAGGCATTAGCCTGCTGTAATCGATATTGTTAGAGGGTACATCGCGCTGCAGCATACGCGGACAGTGGGCGCTGGTCCCGGCACCACGCCCGCTGCGAGCTGCCCTGGGGGAAGGCGCTGCTGGCGCTGGGACAGTCAGTGCCTGCCTAGGAGGAACGCTCCCACATGGGCCTGGTCTCCCGCCTCGCTCCACCACCTCCATCCAACCTCCACTACCTCTCTTCTTCCTCTCCTCCTCTCCATCGTCGTTCTTTCTCTCGTTCTCCAACTGTCGACCGACCGAACGACGACAGGATCCTTCTGTTTTCCTCCCTCACAGAAGCTGCCTGCCAGCGGGCTCGTCATTCTTTTAACCTTGCCTTAATATCGAGTCTTGATTTTCAAGCTCAAGTCATTCTTTTCGTTCGTTTGGGTCTGCTCTTGGCTTCATTGTCCGGCGGCCTAGTCCTTCTTTACACAACAAACAACATTATAGCCCTTCACTCGCAATCGCTCGCTGGCCTTTTGGCACTTTTGTCAATCACGTTTCGAACCTTGCGGTGCCCCATTTGCTTCTACGCTTCTCTCGATCCCTCGACGAAACGATTCAAAACCCCCCAAGCGCATCATCAACATTGGAGACTATTCAGTCATCTGTCAGCCTTGTCACCAACCGTAACTCTTAATGGTCAGGACAGTTGTGTTTGGATTTTAATTCGACAATTCTTAATATCTTTCTACGCCATCTCGAAAAAACTGTTGTGGAGGAAAACCGTCTTTATCGCCAACACCCTCAGTGTTTTGAAAGCTCTATAGTTGCATGCGCCTTCACCACAACTACACGCGCCATGGAGCTCACTCATTATGGAGGCTACCGCCTTCAACCCCGTATCAACCTTGGCCGAGAGGTCACCCCGATCCCTCCCGACAGCACAGAGAAGGCTCCGACTGGCGTCTTTCATCGACTTTTCGCACGATCGTCGGAAGACAAGTGCAAGGAAACGCCCGACTCCAACACCTGCGAGAAGCCTGTTGGAGGAAATCTGACTGTGCCCATCGTTGTCACTATTGTGTACGCCATCAATTACACCTTTTTGAGTAGCGCGGTTGGTGACCTTGAGGAATGAATTGCTGACTTTTATTGTGCAGTGGTGCCCTCGTGGTTATCGCAGGTGTTCTGTTCTACCTTCATCGTAGAAATGTTAAGAGGGCTAGACTGGAGGATGCTCGAGATCCTCACAAGAGCCTCGATTTTGGACTGGGCGATCAAAAGAAGTCGGCCCGTAAAAGCATATTCATGGGTGGAGGCGGCGAGAAAGGTCTCCATCACAAGCAGAGTCAGCTCTCGATGGACATGAACCTCTCATCGCCTTACCTTTTGCCTCCGGGCCTGCAGCAGTCGCGCGAGTCACTTCATTCTTTGGCCAGGTCTCTCGGTAATGATAGCCAAGACCCCTACCAGTATGTTGCGACCTACACGCATAGCGAGACCGGCTCCATGCGGTCCTTTAACCCCAAGGAATCGTCCTCGCTGTATACTAAATCAAGCAGCAACCGTACATCTGTTGGAAAGGATCCTTCGCAGAGGATGCCTCCCTCGCGCATGAATTCTCTTCCCGAGACGCCCATCTCAGCCACGGATTCCAAGGTTGACCCCTTCGCCACGCCCAAGATGCCTGAGCCAACTCATCTGCAAAACTCCCCGGTCGAATCCGAGAAGCCCAAGGTTCATACCGCTTCCATCGTCCCAGAGATCGGCGTCATCTCCGACTTTGACGAAAAGCACGACAGCTCCCTGGTCCAGCAACCCCCAGTCGCCAGGACCAAGAGCCCTGAGTTTGAGCTTCCCTCGTTTGCTCAGACAACGGACACTGCTCAGCCCGCCAGCAACGACTTTACTCTGCCTGCTAACAAGGATAATGAGCCAACTGGTCTTGGACTGAACTTTGGATTCCCCAAGCCCACCTCCCCAACTGTGGACGATGCTCCTCGCTCTGCTCCCCTTCCCAGCCAAGACCGACACAGTGACGGCTCTAACTACCAGGCTTACCAGCCTGCCGTTGATATTGCTGACTACTATGGAGATGATGACGACGAAGGCCGTGGCCGCACCATGCAGCGTAAATCGTTCTTGCCCGACCAGTCTCAGCCCCAGGGTCTGGGAGTTCCCCAGCAGGACAACAAGCGATTGTCTGTTGGATTCCGCCCTCTGCCCCCGGATGAGATTACCGAATCTGAGGATCCCGAGTACCGTGCCAACCGTATTCGATCCTTCTACAAGGAGTACTTTGAGGATACCCAGGCACCACCACCTATGCCTCCTATGCCCCCCATGCAGCGAGGCAATGGTGGCCAAGGCCAGTACTACGACGACTACAACCGTCAAGGCAACCTTGGTGAGGCGGCGGCTTACTTCGACCCCGAGACCAACGCCTTTGTCATGCCCTATGCTGAGCCTGTCACTCGTCGTGCCATGACTCCTCCTCCCGCTGGCCGCTTCCGCGGCGGACCCGGCCCCCGTGGACCTCGCGGTCCCCACGGTCCTCACGGCTCTATCGGCGGCATGAGTGCCCACAGCGGACCTCGAGGAGGTCGATCTCGTGCTGGCTCTGCTCTCGGCCCTCGACCTGACTCATCTGCCTCTGCGAGATTCCGTCAACCACCACCACCCAAGAAGAGGCTTCCTCCTCCTGCTGCTCTCCCCACGCTCCCAACTCCCTCCAAGCTCAAGGATGACAACTTTGCTATCATCAACGCAGCCGATTTTGCGCCTCCTGATCGTATCCGAGACAACGTTGCCGGCCGTTCCCAGAGCCCATTCGGCGAAAGGCGACCCTACTCGCCAACGGTGCCCGCTGCCGTGCCCCTCGTCGGTGCCTTTGACGAACTCACCGCTCTGCCTAGCCCGTAAGTAAACTTTGTGATGTAAGATGATTGGATGCTAACATGCCATAGTCACTTGCTCCGCAAGTCAAGTACATTCACGGGTCTGGACTTTGCGCCCCCCAAGAAGTTCAAGGACGCAGATACGATGAGCGACGCGGGAAGCATCAGGAGTAACAAGAGTGGCATGTCTCAAGCACAGCTCGGCGCTATCCGTGCTGGAGCTGGACGTGTGAGTCGACTCCCTGGCGACACAGTCTTCACGCAGGCGTCTTTGCAAGACACACTGAAGCCTTCATGGACCCTTCGGCCTTGATGAAAGGCCATGCAACAAGCAGCGCAACCTGTCTGTCTGATGTTTCGGGCAGTTTTTTGAGCGTTGGTTTTGTGGCACTCATTGCATTACTCACACAGCGTGCGCCGGTTCTTGACAAATTCTTTGCACTTTCTTCGCTTCACGGGCGCATTTCAGGGTCATGACGACTTGCGATTTTCATCTTTCACATTCTTGGGAAACATGCAGGGCTTGCATATAGAAGGTTTTGGAAAACCACACGACAAACTAGATGACGACTACTGGCTTGGATTATGTCTAGCCATTGTAAATAAGTCAATTGGATGTGGTGCTATCATATTGAGCATCACCATCTCGTTTTTACCATGGACACTGAACCAGATTGATGTTACTGACTGACGTTGACGTACGCGCGATTTGATTGATGGATGCCGTGGGGTGATTGGAGTGAATACTCGGGCTGGCATGGTCCGAGTTTGTCCTTGTCGTGTTCTACATGGGCAGTTGGTATCGGAACCAACGACTCGTATAGTCGGCATTCCCGTGCCTAGAGAATCGAGTTTCTATTCTAGAAGGACACGGGAAACCTGATGGGCGACACGAAGTGGCGAACGAACGAGATGCAACTGGCTGGACGAATATGCAGCATTCAGCAGCGCCAACTCGACGTTTTGAAGGATCAGCGAAGCCAGCGTCAAATCGAGGCACTGTTCCTGGGGCGATACGACTGGATGGATTAGCAGCGACACGCGATCAGCTTCCTATTTTTAGGGGCCCTCCGCCTCCAAGGGTGGCTCGCGGCTAGCGTGGGATGGGCTATGCCGGGGACAGACGATGAGTGGAGATTGGGGCCGGGAGCTGGGTTGAAGGCTTGATGATATCTAAGATGGAGGTAGATACGGCAGCATGGGGTTTGTTTGGATTTGATAGAGATGAACATGATATCAAGATGAGAGTGGCGGGTGAGTTATCATAGCTGCCAAGTCGATGCTTGATTGGACTAATATAATGAGCTGTTAATGTGCAGGGGTCTAGGTAGTTGGTGGCGGTCATGATTTTGGGGAGCGAGATTATGGCTGACGGGGTCGTTTAAGCCTTTCCATTTGCTTTTGGAACCAGGATGGCAGGTGGAACAAGAGAAAGACTTTCAGTTGTCTTGTCTTGTCTTTTGTCTTGAAGCCATGTTTTAGACTCATTCCTCTCTCTGTCACGTTCTAGATATCTGCGGAGCCGTGTTGGGCGGACATTGTTGTCGATTTCGGTCTTGACCGGGGGACATCAGCGTCGCATCGTAACGGCTATTCAGGGCGTGACTCCGAGATTAGATGGTTCTTCTGTCTGCATCCTCTGCCAGGAAAAGAAGGTTTATATTATTTAATATGTGTGAATTGCAATTCTTGTAAAGGTGATTCTTTGTTGAGTGATCGTAGTTGTCGGACCATGACATTCCAGTGCAGTACTGGTAAATTGGAAGGGGGACTTTTTCGTGGGCGAACCGGCACTGATTGAATGCCAGTTGGGAAATTATCCCGCCCTCATCATGATGACGTCTCGTGGGAGATCAAGATGGTGGTGAAACGACCGATTGACGCCGTGTTAGGGTTTTCAAAAAGAGGGCTTTTCTTCACAAGCTTTGTAAAATTATTTTACTCTGCATGATTGGGGAGGAATTATCACCACAAAGTTGTTTATTAGCCTAGTCAGCCGTGGGAAATGATGTCTCCATGGGACTATTGACGTGTACATATATATTAGCTGTAAGGGAGGGAGGGGAATCCCATGTTGTGTGTAAATTGCGAGAGCAAGCCTCGGTGGCTGGTGTGAGCGAGCAATCCACTGCCTTGCTGGTATTCATTCTCTGTCGAGGCATTCGATAGTCGAACCCTCGAGTAGGACGTAGACAATGACAATCCAACAAAGAGAAAATGTGCATTTCCTGTCAGCTGCCCTGCGTCCCTCGTCGAATCGTGCCGAGGGTGGGTAGATCACAGCCTCGCTGGGCCTCGTATCGATTCGGGGGCTACACGACGCTAGAGTAGAAGGGCCCCCCCCGGGGGGTGTGTGTGGTCCAGAACCGGGCAGAGGCCGCCGCAGCATGTGGTCCATTAACCCCTGCAGCAACGACCTGTTTGATCGAGATAGAAGGGGATTGGTACTTGGTATACGGTTGTGGATGAGGTGAGAACCAAAGTACCTCCAGCTTTGATGGATCACCCAGTCTTTTCTCGTACCTGAAGCACGGAAAGGTACCCGAACGGCCGACGACGATTTGCTGCTGTAGTGCTTGCTTGCTGCGGATGATGGATGCTCACTGCGCTGCTGATGATGGATGTTCAGGAGCAAAAGCCCATCCCGTTCATGTGCCACACTCTTCTCTGTTCTCTTGGTTGCACTCTATTTTTTCCCCCTTGTCTCTCTTCCGTCTCATCCTTCTTCCTCTTTTCTCTCTCACATACACAATTTCTTTCTTCGTGATTGCTTGTCGCCGTTATCAGAGCATCACGCCTCTTGCCGAAAGCAAACAGACACACCCGCGCCGTCGAGTTCCAGGACGCGCCTTACTACACTACTAGGCCCGTTCCCGCCGGAACCAACTTTTGCGACCGCTCAACCGCCAGCCCCCGGCCGCCCGGCTTTTTCTTCACTTGGACTTTCGACTCTCTTGACGCAAATTAAGCTTGACTGTTGGGACTAGCTGAAACTGGAACTGGTCTTCTTCAGCTTGGAAAGAAGGAAAAAAATAAGGCAGGGTCAAGACCTGCTAAAATTCCCAGTTAACGGCCTCCACCCGCGCGCGCCTGGCCGCTAAACAAGGCCCTTACCAACTGGCCCCCGGGCATCTCACTCTGAAGAGAGGAGGGAAAAAAAGAACCCGCTGCTTGAGTGGGCTCCGTTGCTTGTGTTTATTGTCTCGCCTGGGCTCGCACCACCCCCAACCAACCACCCCCGACCCGACCTTACCTTTGACCTTCAGGCCTTTACTCCGTACGCTTTCGACTCTCTCTCAACCTCTCCTCGTACATCCACAGGCCGACTTCGAAACACCACCTGTTCGTCCTTGACTCGCCTCTCGACGAATCGTCTTGTCGCCCTCTCCGCATTCTCATTCTCGAGACAAGGGGGGAAAGCAAAGCAAAGCAAAAGATCGGTCAAACGAACATTCAAGGTACGTTTTGTATCACGATACTCGTGCATTCTGCCATGCATTCGCCCGTTGTCATCCCTCCACGCGACCATGTCTCCAGCTCCAGTCTGGGCAGGATGCTCCTGATCCGCAACCATCGCCAATATTGTCCCCCTCCCCATTCCGCACCCATCGCGCTTAGATGGCCTATCCCATCCGTCGCCTCCCTTTTGTTGATGGCCTTCCGCTCCTATCGTTGCTTGATGCAATACCCCCTCGTCCTTGCCTCGTCTACATCACCCGACTTCTGCTGCTGCTACTACTGCACCATCATTCAACAAGCATCTACTTGGATCCAAGTATCATCGTCCCGCTGACATGTTCCTCAATCCCAGGCAACTCCCCAGAGTGAGCACGCCCGGCTTCGTCATGTCCAACACTACGGGCCAGGGCAACCAACCCACCGAGGCGGCCTCGGTGCCAGACCCCTCAAGCCTCCTCTCCCGCCGCCGACGACAACAACGACAACACCGACAACAATTCGGCCGATAACAATTCGCCCTCAACTGCGGGTAACAATGCTCCTACATCCGCCAATAACCCGGCGCCCACTTCAGATTCAAACGACGACAATGCGTCAGCTACCAACAACGAACCGAGTGATTCTCCAACTGAGGCACCTAGTCCTTCAAACAGTCCCAGTCCAACACAGGCCAATTCTGCAGAAGAAACAAAGAATGAGCCGTCCACTGATGAGTCGAAGCCTTCACCGACGGAGAACAAGCCTGAAACTCAAGCCACTCAATCCAACGCACAACCAACTACTGAAGAGTCCAAGCCATCTCCTACAAATGACAACAACGATGATAATTCGAGCGAAGACAACCAGCCGTCTGCCTCCGAAGTCACCACATCCGAAATCCTATCGACCATCGTTACAGTTACAGGCAGCAAGGGCCCAGAAACTAGTATAGTCTTGGTTACGGCTGTTAGGACTCAAAGGGTCACCGCTACTGAAGCATCCGCCTCGGCGACTAACTCGGACGATGCCGAGGCCATCGATTCTTCCAAGAACAACGGTGGAGGTGGCGGACTGGACCAAAAGAGCAAGGTTGCTATCGGCGTTGCCGTTCCAATTGCTGCCATTGCCCTCCTTGCTCTCCTCGGACTGTTCTGGTGGAAGAAGCGGAAGACCAGAAGGCAGGCCGAGGAGGAGCGCCGCAAGGAGGTCGAGGACTATGCCTACAACCCCAATGCCGACCCTACGATCCCAGCTGTTGGAATGGCGGATGGCGGCTACGAGATGAGGGAAGATGGCTCTTCAGGCTACCGTGGTTGGGGCAACACCACCATCGGCTCGACCGGACGCAAGGCCTCCACCACCATGTCTGGTGGCGTTAATGGCCAAGCTTATTCTGACGTTACTTCTCCGACCCGGGGTAACTTTTCGGATGCACGATCGGGTGAGCCCCTGATGGACGGCTCACACTCTCCAGAGGGTGAGATCCTGGGAGCCATGGGCCCTTCTGCTGCCAACAACCGTGGCGCCGAGGTACACCGCGGACCTTCCAACGCCTCCTCTTCATACAGCGCTGCTGCCCGATCTGATGCCTCAGACCCCATGGGAGTACCATACGGTGCCGGCGGCTCGTACTACGATCAATACACTCAGAACCCATACAGCGACAACGTACCACAGCAAGCCGTTATCCGAGACAACCCAGCTCGTCGAAACACACGGATCGAAAGTCCCTCTCACTACCCTCAGCAAAGCGCGGGTATCTCTCAAAACTTTTAAACTTATCTCACTCACTTTCGCTCTTCCTCACGGTGCTATCAACACTCGCTGGCCACCACTTCTTTTTGGCTTTTTCCTTTTGTAACTACAAAGATACCCGCAATCCTGTCGAAATATCTCGCTAGGAAGGTGGACTGCACTGCACTGAACCGGCGTTTGAAACAAAAATCCACAACGGCGTCTGCTTTGTTTCTGAACGAGAGGCAAAATCTCATTTTTTTTTTTTTTTACCTCGACACACAAAGTTACAACCTAATCGCTCACTTCTTGGTTTTTCATTTGAAACTTGGGGAGTTTCTTCTCAAAGGTGTTCTGTTGTCACTGTACCACCAAACGGAGCATTCTTGATTCTTATTCCCTTTTCCTTATTCTTGTCTTCTTCTTTTTTGCTTTGAAAGACAACAACTAAGGGGGTGGTTCTTTACCCCCTCTTTTTTTATCCCCTTGACTATCTACGCTTATATCATGAGTTGGAATTTGTACATACGATGAACGGCAGATCAACCTCGAGGCTTTTTTTATCCAAGACGATTCAAAGGTTTATATCAAAACCCAGTAATGGTGGCGGGAGAAGGAGAAGGAGAGAGGAGGTGGTGATGAAAAACAAAAGCAAGGAGATTCAAAGCCTCGGGTTGAATCTATTGGTGGATGTGAGAGATGGTTGTTGAATCATCCAATGTGGGATGGATGATGGATTTTTTTTTTAGAAGAGTTGATTGAATGATGCTTGGATTTGGGTCTATAGAGGTACATAGCGAGCGAATTGGCAAGAAATGTGTTTTTATATCTGAGCCGTCATTATTTGTTTTTCTGTGAAAAGAGGTCATCATCATCACCTGATCTACCCAAGCACCTTGAACCGTACAACTGACAATGGAATGGCAGAAAATAGCCTCAATTCTGGTAAACAACTAATAACTGATGCAGTTTTGTATAGTACAATTTTTAATACAGCAATAACTTTGCGCGCCAACGCCCCCCCTGATACTGTAGGCTTGCAAACCAACGCCCTCGCAAATACTCGAAGCAACGAAATCACAATAACAAACAAACAAGCAAGCACATAACCGGTGCTAAACTCCAATCCTTTTCCAACTCCTGGCTCAAGGCAAAATCAGGATAACACGCAAGCTCAAAGGCCAGCATCTCTCAAAGCCTGTTGGGCCTGGCGTTTCTTCTTCTCTGCCCACTCCCGACTCGCGATCCTAGAGCGTTCTGCTGCTTGCTCTCGGGCCAACCGAGTAGCAGCCTCGCGCTCTCGTCTCTCTCGCTCCCTGTCACGTTGAAAGCTGGTGTTGTCTCGCTGGAAGATCTCCTTGCCACGGAGCTTGAGTTGATGTGCTTCCTCGGCAGTGAGCGTCGCCCGTTTTCCACTGGCACTTCCTCCGGATGTCGAGGTACCCCTGCTAAGGTCCTCGCGTGATGTCGCGGTAGAAAGCCGGCCGCGGCCATGGGAGGGCTTGGCCTCTGAAGGAGGGACCGCTCGTGAGCCTGTAACCGACAGTCGCTTCGTTTTGTTCTCATCTTCTTGAGGATGCTTGCCCTGGCGGGCGAGGCTAGCAATTGTCTCCCGCGGAATGCTAGCTGGCGTGATACTAGTGCGCACAGGTCTCGCCTTGAACTCGCGCTTCTTTCGCTCCTCTTCCTCCTGCGCCTTGAGACGGGCTTCACGCTCCTCCCGCTTCCGACGGGAAAAGGCTTCTCCTGGAAGCTCAAAGTTGGCCTTGGTAGGTGGCTTACTAGACTTGGGTCTCGGAGGAGGCACATAAGCTTTCTGAGAATCAGCCTGGGCACGGCGAGCTTCACGCTGTTCCTTGAGCCGTCGAGCAACAGCCTCGCCAGGAAGCTCAAAGTTGGGAACAGTTGGGGGTTTGGTCGACTTGATAGGTGCATGGAGTGAGGCGGACTGAGAGGTGGAAAGTCGACCTCGTGAAGGTTGCGATCTAAGCTTAGGTGCGCTTTCAAGTGCCTCATCCTGCTTCTTATCGCGGAACACGAGAGAGGTCGATCGACGAAGCGCTGGTGCCGACTTTGCGGATGGCTTGACGCGAACTGTAGCAGACATGCCGGCTATCGAGACCCTCTTTGAAATGGTTGCCTTCTTACTCGTAGACGGTGGCTCAAGATGCTTGCTGCCAGAACTGCCATTGGCCGATGGGGCAATCGGTCTTGGCTGAGTTACAGCATCGATAGCCTCAAGCTCATCCTCGAGCTTGTCGAGCTCTTCTAGAGAGTCTTCGATGCGAGGTATCGAGAAGGACCCGTTCCTTGAAGAGCCGCTATAACCACTGCTCCTCTCACTTATCAAGGTGAGCGACGGCGAGACAGCCTGTTCCGTCACCTCCACCACTTCGGGTACTTTCAGTGGTGGATTTTGGTGAGACTCATAAAGTGGCGGAGGAACCAACGACATGATGAGCTGATCGTCCAGTAGCTGGGAGCAATCAAAACCCAGAGATGAGCATTCAGTGAGGGTCAAGGGAGTCGCTAGAAGCGAGAATGTGTCAGTCGAAGGAATGGCGGAGGAATTGGGAGGGGTTTCGCGCGACAGCAAGTTGCAGCCATAAACCTTGGTCTCGTTCTCGCCATCATCGGAGGAGCCGTGGTCGCTGGCGTAGCCACCTGGTGCCGGGCAGGCTAGTAGCCAGTCGAACTGACCTGCCAAGTGGTCCTGGTATCGTTGGTGAAAGCACTCTTCAATCTTGGTGTTTAACAATGGATGGTTCTCGTCGTTGATTACTATTTCAACTACGTCAGTATGTCATGATGGGCTAAGCGAGCGGTTGCGCAAAGGACTGATATGAAAGGTGATCATGGAATTGGTAAAAGAACCGACCTTTGCGTGACTGCTGGCTGAGCGAAGGGGGCGAACCCGCAGTCGCAACAGACCTTGGAATGGACAAAAGGGTCGATTCTTCCAAAACCGCATCCAGAGGCTCAAAGGTGTCCGAGTCGAGTTGGGGGCGGCGTCGAAAGCCGCGGGACAGGGAGGATCTGGACTTGACGGGACCGCCCTCTAGGTCTTTGGTGAGGAATGAGTCGGGGGCTTGGACTTGGGCGTATAGAGGGGAGCTCCAGGCAAGACTCTTGTTGTGGACCTGATCAACAGACAGCTCTTGAAGCTTCCCTCGAAAGGCCGGAGAGGAAGAGGGGATCGAGGAGGGAACTGAATTGGAGTCGACATAAATATCCTGGCTCGTCACGGGCCCCGGACAGGCCAGGGCCGTGGCAGTGGCGCGTTGGACTCGGGGTTGGCCCATGGCTTCCGAACAATGAGCCTCGCGCAGCGAGTCGCTGATGGGCCTCAAATGAGGTCTTGATGGGTCCTCGGGAACCCTTGCGAACCCTGGGAACGTGGGATGGCGGGGCTCTGAGAGGTCCAAAAGACAAGAGACTCAGATTGGGGCGCCACCAGCGTCCGGTAGAGCAGGGGAAAAGTCAGGGAGCAGATGTGTAATTTCGCAGATGAGCAGGGATCAAGACGCCGGCCGACAGCGGGGCCCTGTCTGACTTGTGATGGACAGGAATTAGCGAGAATGAAGTATGCTTGGGACTGGCTCTTGAGGCAATAGAGCCGTGAAGTTGGTGATGAATCGATGAAGACGAAGCGACCAAAATACCTAGCAATGGTGGATGTGTGATGTTGAAGAGGAGGAGGGGAAGTTGGTGGTCAGTGTGAGGTTAGAAAAATAAACAACAACAAATAAAGAACCACGGCAACCGCAGCTTTGACATCCACCTTCCTGCAGTGCAACAACTTCTGTCGTCACTGCCACAGCATCATTCTTATATAGACGACTTCCCCTCTTCAAATGCAGCATTCAAAGGGAGCCGGCGAAACCTTCTCCTCATCCGGATCCTCTTGGCAGTTCCATTCCACAACATCATCAACACTTTGACTGAGTCGCAACCCAACGGACAGCTCGGGTTCATTTGCAGCTTCCTCGTGTCGCATCTCTCGCCATTGGCCAAACCCTCTCGCCGTGGCTCCAGAGCGGGAGGCCCGCAGTATTAGCTGCTGCACCCCGAATTGATAGTGCACGCACATGCACATGCACAACACGGGCAATGATCCACCGACTGGAGAAGAGACAAGAGACAACATTCAAACCTCGACTTGTCTCTGAATCGATATTGATTTACATCATGGGCGATACAATATTAGAGGACACGGTCTGACTAAATTTGTATTCAAGAGTGGCCCCCAAGCTTAGCTGGTCTCTAGCAGAAGCCGTCTGGTAAGGGGTAATCAGGAACCATGCAGCCACTCTCATTCCTTGCAAACGCCAACACGACTCGGGCTATCAATCTCATCAAAGCCGACAGGCTCGGGCTGCAATGATACCCTATATCTGGCAACATGATTCCGATCAGGAAGTTAGCCCCCAGGGTTGCAAGATACCATTTTTCTTCCGCTGTCTAGGTTCAGAGCCCAAGTGGCAGCTATCGATAACCACCTATTCGGCAAAGCTGAGTGGCTGGAACCTTTTGGAAGGGAACGACACTACCACAACCCCGTCGGAAACCTTCAGTGCCGTCTGAATCCAAGTTCGACTGGCGAAGAGGGTTATGGATGAGAGGACTCGAAATGTCCCATCGCTTAATTCGTTCCCAGTCTCAATCCTTCCCATCGTCATAATGCATAGCCTTGGTTGACACGGGTAGGTGGGTACCCTATAGGGGAGGGGGTCAATCCCGGAACTGCGCTGGGCTTTCAGGATTATCCTCCCTGGTGCATCGCTCACAAACGACTCGGAGGATTGAGCCTGAGTCGTCAAGTGCGCAATTAGTTGCCAATGTGACGTATCTGGCGTGCAGCCGCCACGAGTTTGATCGCCTGACGATCGTGGAGACGCTTCGGATGGGCGTTCAGCTTCCTCAGATATCATAGTGTCCTACTCTTCATGACGCTTGTGCTTGTTCCTCAGCGGCCGCCTCGGCAGCTTCGGCTTGCGCTTGTAATGCTGGTGCGTGTTCCGTCGGAATTCGTACTAGAGTCTGAGGAAGAGGCCCTGTTTCGTCTTGGGATTCTTCGGAGGGAGCGTTGGCAGCCGTCTTTGCAAGTTTGGCTGTTTAAAGAACATTAGATCGATATTCTCTGGTGTGACATGTAAAGACATACAAGAAGCCATGTTGATGGCACGTAGCACGTTATGCCAGTTTCCAACAACCGCCGCAATCGCTAGCAAGCGTTAGTCAGAGCACGCTGTAAGTAGCAGCCTCATTATGTACCCTCTGTCCCATCGGATAACGTCGACAGCTTCTGTTCAAGAGCTTCCATTTGTGTAGCGACCGCGGCACTCAAATCTCGAAGTTCTCTTAGGTTCTCAAGCTCGGCTTTCTTTTCTTCGATTCGCGCCAAGAGAGCTGGTGACTGTCCAACGCTGGATGTAGCTGAGGCGCTCGGGTTGCGCATATGGCCCGAGAATGATCGCGTAGGATAGGACATGGTCGCGGTTAACGAGCTTCAAAGCACAATTCGCGTCTCTTTGTCGTCAACTTTGAATATCGCGTCTCTGCATGACTGATGGTGGGGTTAAACCGAGGGGTTACCTGAATGAGCTGGCTCCCCGGCAACGGGTGGATCCCCGAAGAAACATTCCGCGCTACGTCAAAACCGGTAAAAGTAAATAATGATACAGCCAGAAATTCCATTCGCAGACCGACACTTGACAACACCCTTTGACTTGACCCAAGACAAACCCGCTGCCCTTCGACAAACTCCACAGCCAAAGTACCCAAGTCGATTGCTCACCGCCTCTGCATTATGAGCTATGGCTAGGTTGAATGAACCCCCCGTGCCTACGGACAGCCTCGAAACGCGTAAGTTGCATCTCAGGAACTCTCGTTCTTCCATCTTGCCCAGGCGCCGACTCACCATGTCTCTCGACATAGTTCGAAAGAAGCTGCTGCGCCAGAACCGTGACCTTGCCAAGTCAAACAACATACGAGCGCTTCGAATCCGAGAACTCGAGAATGATTGCGCCTGCATGCTATCCGAGAACCTCGAGCTCCGGGGCCGCATCCTGGAGCTTGAGAAGGAGCTCGAGGACAACGATGCCAGAAGAATTGCCGACCATGCACTCGCGATCAAGGCTAAGCTTGAGTCCCAGCTCACAGAATGGGGAACCCTTCTTGCTGGCCTTGGTCTGGAGCCTCCCATGAAGCGACATTCCCCTCGCCCTCGAAAGTCACAACAGAAGCCGAGATTGAGCTTCAGCTCTGCCCGACCTAGCCCTTCTCAACGGCGACTGCGAGATATTGCCCGAGAGATTGAGGAACTTGGGCACATTTCAGAGACCAAGGCCTATCCTCGCCAGTCCATGAAGTAAGTCGCCAGCCTCCCTCAAATGAGAAATTGACTAACAACTTTGCAGCCCTGAAGAAATACTTGCCCTCCGATCAGTCGCCGACGACGCCAACTCCCCTGATTCTGTCGATTCCCCTGAGCTTGGTCCTCCTCCCATGTCACAGTTCATTGACCAAGACCCGGTCAAGGTCGACTCGCCAAGCCGGTCGCGTCCTACACCAGTTCAAGAAAGCCCCAAGACAAAGCTTTCGCCACCCGAAGCCCTTGAATCACCACACAGCAACAAGATGATGCCACGATCCCCGTCACCGGAGAAGAAGAAGAGAGAGGTGGTAGTAGAGCCCCAGGAGCCGCAAACGGAGACAACTGTACCAGAAAAGAAAGCCATCGAAACGAAGCCACTTGAGACCAAGGAACAAAACCCTCCTGTGGCTGATACCTCATCCATTCAACCTGTCAAGACCGGATCCAAGCGAAAACTCGCCGCCAGAGACGACCTTGGGACAGCTAAGCCGCAGAGAATCAACAACGAAAACGAAAACGCTCGAATCATCGCCGAAAAGCCATCGATCCGTGAGAAGGCTGGAGGCAGGACACTGAAGGAGCTCACCAGCATGAGGAAAGAAGCTCGCGAGAAGGCAAACGCGACGGGTACAAGGAAGCCTCTCTCAGCCAAGAGTACCAACGACGATATGACTTCGCCAAAGAAGACATCGAAGCCAGTGGCTTTGGACGAAGTTGCTGCAGCTAAGGCTGATCTTGTCAAGTCCAAGGCTACTCAAGATCGGCCAAAGTCGAGGACAAAGGTCCTGCCTCCCATCACCATCGAGGCTGTCCCTGATCCTGAGCCTATTGCACCAACAGTGACAGACTTATCTTGCGATCTTGGAACCCCCTTGACTCAACAAGTCCTTCTGTCTCCAAACTCGCCGGATAGTGCCGTTTCGAGCGAGGCAGGACGTGGAGGAACTCCTCCACCCATCGACATCAACGCGAGCCGGGAACCAGCAAGGCCCAGCAGACGGAGTAGGGCAGCAGTCAGCTATGCGGAGCCGAACCTTCGAGACAAGATGCGACGACCTACAAAGGAGCTTCTTGACGCTGTGGCAGGGGAAGGCAAGCATGCGCGACGATCGAGCGTGGCCGAACTGGCTGCCCCCGACACGGTCAAGGTGAAGCGCGAGACTGATGCTGGTGACTCTTGGAAGAAGCTTCCTCCTGCAAACTCCATCAACGCCGAGGACGAGCCTGGAAGCATCCCTGCTAGCCCACTCGCTGGAAAGGGGTCACCACCAGAGCTTCCAAAGTCTGTCGGTGTACGAGGAGGCAGACGTTCGTCAATGATGGTTGAAGAGCTTGCCTCGAACCGTGTTGAGTCGAATGAAGTCAAAGATACCAAGGAAGAATCAACCCCTGACTCGACCAGTCTGAGCGAGGTAGATGTGTATGATTTTACACCTTCCTCACCCCAGCCTGAGAAGCAGGCACCAGTTGAGCCGAAGAAGCGGACTGCTGGCCGACCGCGAGGCACGAGGCGTGTGTCGGCGGCTGTCCACAGCGAGGAAGGCCTCGCGATCAGAGAGCGAGCCTCATCGAGGCGAAGGAGTATGATGCTGTAATGATGCATATTGCAATAGCCGGAGTTTTAGAGAATCGGGCGTTTATGGGAGTCTGTTGCTTGTCAGCGCTGATGCTTTTTGATGGGGAAAAAGATTCAGACTGGTTACATGCCCAAGATACCTCTACACCAAGCGATGGAACGTTGTTTTTATTTTTCTGAATGATTGTATTTAATGTTGTTTTCCGTGTTGGATACCTCACATGAACCCAATTGCACCCAATTAGAGACTATGTTGATGGTTCGTCCAAGCTACACGATGCATAACGAATATGAGCGTCCCTTTTCTCTTTTGGAGTAGTATTTATGATGACGTGCTCCTTGAAGCTGTGATGGGTATAGATTCTTTGGTCTTTAATGCATCGCTGAATGTCTTTGAGTGGTAGCCCCCCTACTGCTCCCCATGTCCATCTCATGATGATCCTCCTGATGGCTCAACTGGCTTTGTGTATGTCACCTTCTCGACTGCCACGTTCTCATTTCCCTTATCATCCTTTCGTAATTGGTAAACATAGAGAGTGAGGGAGATTCCTTGAACCTAGTAGCATTGTTAGTATTACATGGCCTTCAAGATGTTAGTATTAAAACACCTACATCCATCAAGCAGAAGCTTGGCGTCGGTTCCTCGCCCTCCTTGCCCCAGGATCCAGGGAATGCGCCAGTTGCGCTGCCTGGGTTCACAAAGAACTTGTCCATGTACTCGAAGGCATCGAAGCGGTGAGTACCGCCCCAGCACAGCACATCCACGTCCAGCTTGTTCGCCTCAGCCAGGAGCAGGTCGGGCTCGTTGGAGACGAGAGTGAAGCCCTCGAGGAATCCAATCCGAAGGCTGCCGTGGGTGACGACCTGGGTCAGGGGGAGGGAGGTGGCCTCGACGTCATAGCGGCCCTTGACGATCTTGAGGTCCGGTGAAATCGATCGCAAGTACTCGTATGTGTGCTTGTCGGTCAGGTTTCCGAGGCAGAGCGTCTGGCCGATCTTGCCGGGGGCGAGCAGCTTCTTGAACTGCGAATGGTGTTAGCGAGCGCGCGGCTCCTCGAAGCATGTTGCGGTCGGAGCTTACCTTGGCTGGAATGTCAAGCGCCCTGTCGGGGATGTGAAGATCCCCTATAACGAGAATGAGGAAAGCCATGGTGTCTCTCTTGCGCCGGGAGAGATATGAAGCTGTAGATGGGTTTGCGCTTGACAAGTCGAGAGGCGCAAGCTGCCCAGCCCCTTGAGCTCCGTGAGGCTGGAGGGGCAGTTCGAGACAAAGGTACGTAGTGGTTCGGATAGAGCGGTAAGCTTGGAGAAAGCCACATCGTCATAACGGGGGCCTGAAAATGTGGCTCAAACAAAAAGCACCAGCCACGACCTCTCTTATCGGACAAGTCGGCGGGGTGCGATAAGCAATTTTCAAAAAATTTGGGATTTTGCGGGCTTGGGCCTGGGGTTCTGCTTTCACCGAACCTACAATCCCAGTCTTTGGTGGTTGCGGATTGAATTGCTCGACAAAAGATGGCGACCCCTTCTCTGGCTGAAAAGCTGGACAAGATCAAGTCTCCTGGCTTGCAGAGTCAGCAGAGGGTACGTATCTGCCGTCTCTGGCCTTGCTTGGAGCTGTCCAATGTCGAGAGTCGCATACTGACATTTGTACTAGACTGTCGTTGTACTTCAGGCCGTCGAGTCGACCCTCAAGGAGCAGAACGAAGCGCCCACGCCCACCGGATACTTTGCGGCTCTGTTGGCTCTTCTTCAGCAGGCCAATGCCAATGACACAGTCAACCCGGAACTGGCGACACCTGCCGTCTACCTTCTCGATGTTGTTACGCCTTATGCCCCGCAGCCTCTCCTCCGAGCCAAGTTCACCCAGATCTTGACCCTTCTCGCCCCCGTGCTTCTGCTACAAGATGCGGAGCCTTTGTTGTTGCGATCTTCCATAGGATGTCTCGAATCGTTGCTCCTGGCGCAGGATGCTGCCTCTTGGGAGCTCTCTGTTTCTCAGATTGGTCCTCGAAGGGCTGTTGCAGGACTTTTGAACATGTCTCTTGACCACCGACCCAAGGTCCGAAGAAGGTCGCAGGATGCTTTGAAAAAGGTCCTTCGAAACCCGCCTCCGAGTCCTTCCCTGGATCACCCTGCCGCCGACATGTGCGCCCAGACTGCTTTGAAGAACCTCGAGGACCTTGCGACCAAGGTTGCGCAGGCGCGCAAGAAGAAGTCGGACGCACACGATCCTGCCATGATCCATGCCCTGCAATTGGTAAAGACGGTTGCTGCTGCGAGCGGTGGCTGGCCTACCAAGAAGATTGAGTCGCTGTGTGAGTTGCTGCTGGGCATTGCGAAGAGCGGAAACGAGTACATGACCATGGCTGCCTTTGAGATTTTCGAGATGATTTTCGAGGGCATGACGGATGAGGTTTCGTCTGCTAAGTTGCCTCGACTTATGGAGATCATCTCTGAGCTCCGTCCTGCTGCCAACGACACCCAACTTGTCCCCCCGTGGCTTGCGATTCTGTCCCGAGGATACGACGTATCGGCGCAGGTCGAGCCTGATGAGACGTTCCAGAACCTCCCCCAGATGTTTGACATGGTTGCGCAGTTCCTCGAGTCACCGTCTGAGAATATTCGAATTTCGGCCTCCGAGTGTCTGGTCTCTTTCATGGCCAACTGCGTCCCTCGACAGGTCATCCTCGAGCCCTCGATCTACGACGAGAAGATTCTGGAAAAGGTTGCAAAGACGGCAGAGTCACTTCTTACCGTTCAGTTCCAGGCTGCTTGGCTGCAGACCTTTAACGTCCTGGGCGCCATGTTCGACTCGCTAAGATGGAGGTCGTTCCCCATCATGATGAACGTCACCAAGACGATTGGTGAGATCCGAGAGAACGGATCTTTCCGTAACAAGAAGGATGCCGATGAGGTTATCGGCAAGGCCATCCGGGCAATGGGCCCTGAGGCTGTCCTCTCCGTCCTTCCCCTGAACCTGGCAAGGCCTGCGAAGGGCCAGCCTGGCAGGGCTTGGATGTTCCCCATCCTCCGAGATTATACCAGCAACACAAACCTGGCCCACTTCAAGAGCGAGATGGTGCCCCTAAGTGAGCTCATGTTCCAAAAGGTTCTGGACCACGGACAAGCCGAGAAGACAATGGAGGTCAAGATCTACGAGACGGTGGTGCAACAGATCTGGTCCACCCTCCCCGGTTACTGCGATCTGCCCCTTGACCTGACCGAGGCATTTGATCAGGGCTTTGCCGAGATTCTGGCCAACCTCCTCTACAAGCAGGTTGAGCTACGGTTGGATGTCTGCCGTGCGCTCAAGACTCTGATCGAGTCCAGCCAAGCTATCGCCGAGATTCAAGATGAGGAGGAGGATCTGGTTCTTCAGAGCAGAGTGAGGCGTGCTACTGCAAAGAAGAACCTCGAGTATCTCTCCCAGTTTGCGGGCAACATGCTCGCTGTCCTGTTCAACGTCTACACACAAACTCTTCCCCAGAGCCGAGGCCCCATTCTTCAGACCATCAACACTTTCCTGAGCATAACACCCAACGGAGAGCTGATGGAGACGTTTGACCGGGTTAGCAAGATGCTGGCTGCAGAGCTGCAGGCGGAGAAGCCTGCCGAGAAGGAGAAGGGCCAGAAGTCAAAGGACCACATGCCCTCAACAGCCCAGACTCTGATGGACCTTGTCATCACAATGTCTGTCTATCTCCCCCGAGACAGCTTTGCCGCTCTTTTCGAGATTGCGGCTGTTATCATCAACAAGGAGGACGAGCCTCAACTGCAGAAGAAGGCGTACAAGCTCATCCCCCGCCTGGCAGACTCTGAGATCGGCAAGGCCGCCCTTCAAGAGCGCAGCGCCGAGCTCCAGAACCTCATCTTCTCAAGCACCGAGAAGGTCTCTGCCCCTGCTCGACGAGAGCGTCTCGCTGCTGTTACCGCTCTCCTCCCCTTTATCCCCGACACCTCTCTTCACTTCATCCCCGCCGTCCTCAGCGAGGTTGTCATCTGCTGCAAGGAGAACAACGAGCGTGCTCGTGAGACTGCTTACGAGCTGCTCGTCCAGATGGGACACCGCATGGCTGGTGCTAACGGCGTTCCTATCGACAACAGCAAGGTTCCTCACATGCCTAACGATGCCCCGGCTGGAACCGCCAATATTGAGGAGTTCTTCACTATGGTTAGCGCTGGTCTGGCTGGCAGCACACCTCATATGATCTCTGCTTCTATCACTGCCATTAGCAGACTCCTCTACGAGTTCCGCAGCGACCTGAGCGAGCAAACTCTCTCCGACCTAGTCCAGACTATGGATCTCTTCCTCACGTCCAACAACCGCGAGATCGTCAAGAGCTGCCTGGGCTTCGTCAAGGTCTGCGTCATCAGCCTCCCCGTCGAGCTCATGCTCCCCCGGCTCTCGACTCTCGTGCCCAATCTCATCGTCTGGAGCCACGAGCACAAGGGCCACTTCAAGGCCAAGGTCAAGCACATCCTGGAGCGCATGGTCCGCCGTTTTGGCTATGAGAACATCCACCAGAACTGCCCCGAGGCTGATAAGAAGCTTATCGTCAACATTCGCAAGACTAAGGAGCGCACCAAGAAGAAGAAGGATGCTGCCAAGGCTGCCCACGATGGTGATGATAGCGATGATGATGAGGATCAGCCTAAGCGCCAGTTTGAGAACGAGTACGACCAGGCCCTTTACAGCAGCGACTCGGACGCCTCAGACGACTCTGATGACGAGGCACCTCGGCCAAAGAAGAAGGCTCAGAAGGGAGGAAAAACCTACATCATCGAAGACGATGACGAGCCCCTCGATCTCCTGGACAAGAAGGCCCTCGCCAACATCTCATCCACCAAACCCGTCAAGCTCCGCAAGCCCCAGCGCACAAAGGCCAAGTATGACCTCGACGGCAAGCTCATCCTCGGCAAGGACAGCGACGACGAGATGGAAGTCGACGAGCCCAACCCTGAGGCTTCAGGCGTGGGAGCCTACGTCGCTGCCCTCAAGGGCAAGGACGCTGCCAAGCGAGGTCGCGGAGGCAAGCTCAAGTTCTCCAACCGACGCACAAAGGACGACGACGACGATGAGGACCTCGAGATGGATCGGGGTGACGCTGCTGCTGTCAAGAGCAAGCTCAGCCCTGGACGGGATAGGGGCGGAAGGGGTAACTTCCGCGGCAGGGGAGGACGAGGAGGACGTGGAGGTGGCGGTGCGAGGAGCGGAAAGGGAGGTATCTCAGCTGGACGAAAGGGGTTGGGCGTTGAGAAGAGGCATGGCCCGTCGATGGGTGGCGTGGGCAAGCCAAGGAGAGGACGCAACTAGATGCCATAGTTATACCCCCTATTCGAAGTCGTCAATGTTTCGGGCATTCATTTTCTAGCTACTTTTAGATCACACAGGCAAAGTTGTTTCAGGGTAAATAAAAGTTTCAAAGCTTACATATGTGTTTGGAAATCAAGCTTATACAATTATGATTTGAAACAAGACTTTCTACATAACTCTTTCAAGGCAGAGAGAGCATCACTCGCTCTCTGGGTATCATTCCATGCTGTCGTCGAATTCCAGTACAAATCTAATCAGGGGGCAAAAGTCACAGTGACTGCCCCAGCCTCGCCATGCTCTTTCAGATACAGTAAAGTGATATCGATGCCAGTGATGCCAACCAACTCCTCCGAATGCTTCGTCATCGAGCTCAAGCTCTTTGTACAGTGATTCCAATGAGACATGTGAGCAGATAGCTCATATTACGTCAATTCGTCAAGTCGTGGTGTCGTCTCATCATCACTCTAGAACAATGACGTTTTCGGGTTGCCGTGGGTGTAGAGGGTGTGTTCGGCCATTATTGGGTGCAAGTGGTTGAGTCACGTAGTGTTGTTGTATGGGCTCTCGCTGCTGGAAAGCCTCGGGGGGTCGTTCTTCAATCCGACTACCTGCTGTGAGTATCCATCTTCACGCCCAGAGCTGGTTGTACTTACATCTCTCGATACGGTTCACGCCTCAGTCCTGGGTGATCACTCATCATGAGACGAGCCTCTGAACTGGGTGCGTCCTGGTGACCAAGATGGGGTTCTCGCTCAACATATCTCCAGGAACCAGAGGGGGGTCCTGAGACTGCTGGTAGATACGGCGCAGAACGAGACTCTACCAAAATGGGGCGTGGCCGGGCTTCCAGGGGAGGAGCGCGAGTGATGGGAATAACCTCAATTCCCGCGCCATGTCGACCATCATGCAAGACTCGTGGTCCCTCGTGCCAAGACATGGGTCGAGGCTCCTCAACCCTCCGAGCCTCACGTGTAGGGCGTCTATACTCGACAAATCCTGGATCATGGGCCGCAAGGCGGGTTCCATCTCCACGGACTGGGACCCGTTGGTAGAACCCGCCACGATCTTCCATAACGATCGGGGAATCACGAGATCCTGGTATTGGGGCCTCCTCATAAGGCCGTCGACTTACAGCAATGGCCGGAGGGGTGTGTAGTGCAGGTCTCGCATCAGAGCGATACAAGGGGGCAGTAACAATACGGCTTCCATTGCGAGGGGCATAGTCCTGTTCGCGATGCAGCACACCTTGTCCAGGACCATTGAGACGCCCATCGTAGGGTCTGTCCTCAGGGGCGAAGCGATCAAGGCGGGATATGTGAGCTGGGTCATCTCTCACATCGAGGCCACGCAATGGAGAGGAAACTGTGGATGGATGTTGTATCCTGGAACCAAAAGGGAGCTCATCCCTGAGTGCCTGGGGTCTGGGCGGCACTGTACGTATAAAAGAAGGCTTCATGGCTTCGGGAGATGCTGGCTCAATGGATGGCACCAGCATGTCTTGCAAGCGGCTGGTAATCCTCGATACCGGTCGACGGGTGACAGGTGATGACTCATTGAAGGGAGACTTTACCTTGCGTGCAACCGGAGAAAAGGACTCACGTCTAGGGTTCATGAACTGGTTACTCGGAGGATGGTGCGGTTTCCCGACATATCCATTCTCGTTTGGCGCAGGTCCGGCCCTTTCCGGAACAATCCTAAGCTGGGAAGCGGGTGGGAACTCATCATCTCTGAGCGCAAGACCTGTAGGCGTTGGAACGTGTGTATGTGGGAGGCTTCGTGCCACAGGAGATTGGGGAGCTGGGGCCGGTTCTCCGCGGGAGCGTTCAAGGGCTTCTTGCCAGGCTTGATACCTCTTGAAACCGCGTTGGCCTTTTCTCTCTGCCGAAGTCTTTCGCTTGGCTTTCTTAACCTTGGCTTTTTGCTTGGCTGGGGTAAGGGGGCCAGGGCCTCTGGCGCCCGGGTTGAGCCTGGGAGATTGGCGACGACCAGGACCATCTTGGCCAGAGATGTTGCTTGTGAGTCTGCTTGTCAGAGTAGATCGAGGCTGAGGCATGACCTCTTCGACTGAGTCATCAGTCTCCTCGCCGGACTCCTCCTCCGAGTCGGATATGACCACGACTTCCCGCAAGATCTCATCCAGCTGGTCCCGGCCGCTCTCCTCATCTCCTCGCCACTTGACGAGTGTATCCAAACACAAGGCCTCGACGACCTTGCGAGCATTCTGCCATGTAGTCTCTCTGAGTAATGTGTCATACCTGGTATGGGTATGACGGATATGAGCGAGCACTGCAAGTTGAACCCGTCGGGCAAGGGTGATGTCTGTTGAGAGTCCTACTTTTTCGGTTTTGGACGATGTGCCCTACGATGATAAACATTCGTACCTAGACATGTTAGGGGGGAGTACAAACCTTTCTGAAAGCATGTTCGATAATCATCTGGCGGTCGGTGTTGGGGATCCTTGGGAATAGATCTCGCAAAGCAGCATCCACTTGCGCATCATACTCTTCCTGGGATTCTGGGATAGGCTCGGGCGAGCCACCAGTTTGTGGGAGCGTGCGGTCCAGGATGTGTCCTAAACTGGCTCGGGCTTCCTCGACAATCGTTTCTCTGATATGATGCCCGACCCGATGGACCTGATGTGATAGGATGTTGGTGGTATTGTCTTTTGCGTTCTTCAGTACAACTAGGTTAGTGAAAGAGGTCGGGGGAGGCGGCGGAATATCGCAATCGCATATCGCATACCGAAACTATAAAGATCATTGCATCTTTATCGCGGGACAGCTCTTTGCATGCTGCAGTTAGTTCGGGATTGCCGGCAGGGACAAATTCGAAACCAGGAGGGGGAGTGTTTTTGGTGGTGATCTAGAGGTGGTGAGTGCTGTGATAGATAACCTCGGCGCGATAGTCGCATTGTACCTGAAACTCGAGCTTCTTCTTCTTCTTGTCTTTGTTCTCCACAAACTCGAAGTACGAGTGATGCTTTGTCTTTGGTATGGCTGGCTTGGCAACAAAGCCTTGAGGCACAGGCGCCGCAGGATCATACTGAGATCTCTGGGCTCGGCGATGCCTCTCCTTCGGGCCTCCTGCCACGGCGGCGGGCAGGCCGCGCTTTTCTCTCCCCATATTGCACAGCTATGGTTAGCTTACCATCCACATGGTGGTTAGGCACCAACAGTTCAGATGAGGTGCAAAGCAGGACACGGGACGGCTGTCAAAAGAACGTGAAGTAGCAACTCAGAAAGAAGGCTCTTCTCTTCCGAGGCCGAGCAGTAACGTGCTTGCAAGGCGTGTTCCTTTGGGAAACTCCTCGAGCAAGGTCGATATTGGCCCTTGTATAGACCGGAAACAAAAAAGAAAGCCAAGATTGCAGACAAACTAAGTGAAACGGCCGAGGCTGTTTCGATCTTTTCTCACAAGTCGCAAAACGAGGCACAAACACTCTAGATCGCGACAGGGCAAGCACAAACCAGAAGCGCGACCCGGAGACACTGAGACAGGGCGAGATGGAGGGCAAAGTCGGGCGCGTGTGCAGTTGGGCGCGCACAGCTCGAGGGCGTAAGGCTCCGATGAGGTTCTGCAGACGAGATGCAGGCGGATGGGTCCCTTGGATGGATGGCCTCACATCAATCAGGCTGAACCAAATCAGGCTGTAGACAGACCAATCACGTGCTCCGAGGTCAAAGCAGAGTTTTGATCACATGAACAAGCACGTGGCATTAATCATGTGACCGTCGAATCTCCAACCCCAAGCACTTGCCCCTGGTCTGCCTCGGCTTGGAACGAGAGGTGATATTTCTAGAACATCCAGCCTGGCCGCAATGCTTCTTTTACGACAGGGTCCCCTTGCCGCAGCAGAGCCCCTTTCGAAAGATTGGCCGTTGTTTTAAATGATTCGCAATATCGGCGTGGCTGGCGACTTCTCCAGGTGTTCAGGGAACAGCTTTGGTGATGGGCATGTCAAAACCAATCACTCGATCCGCATGAATGCATTTGAAATACTATCCTTGCAGAAACAATTCAAAGCCTTCATCTGAGTTTGACGGCTCGTCAGCGGCAGAGTTTAAAGCTGAACAAAGCCTCGAGATCGACAGGCGCAGGCTTATGGAATTCCACATTGAACTTCAGCATATCGAATTTCGGCATGTGGGCGAACATAGGAGGCTAGACTCAGCTTTAGTACTCGGAGCGCACTGTCAACTATCAAAACTTTGAACCGGATATGGGTTTCAGATTTCACGGTGCTCCCGGCCAATCGATCGATCAATGTCTGAAACTCCCACAACGGAAAGGGGTCCCGATGCTGACTTGTTTGAAGATCGAAAGATGGGTTGAAGCAGGGAGGCTGCCGTTGGTGGAAGACATCTGACTTTGTTTCGTGAAACAGGACAGGACAGGTCTGGATCAATGCAAAAAGCGGCAAGTGGGAGAGACGGGAGTCGCTCCAGACCGTCGTCAATCGCTTCGGGTCAGTGACACTTCATCGTCAGGGGCGGTGGGGAAGATATTCAGGGCGGCAGTTGAAAGGGCGGACTGTGCTCCAGTCCGTTTTCTATTTTTGTCGGCAAGGGGGCGCAATACGGGGAGATGTGCACATCACAACACATGTTATGCCATCGTCTGAAGTGTGTTTTGCGAGTGGCAAAAAGAAGCCCCGGCGACGGCATTTGAGACGCCGATGGGATGGGAAATGATCGGTGTTTACAGCGAAAGAGCGGGCCCGACAGCGTTTCATTCATGCCGGTGGTGCTTTGATGCTGTGAGCGATGCTGAGAGTGGCGCTCTCATTCGTGTCGCGATTCCAGCGAGTCGCTCCGACAAAGAGCGATGGCTGCACGTGAACGAGAGCGAGGTTGCTGGTGAGCCAAGAGTTGAACCACTCACTGCACAGCCCCGAGGCGACGTTTGTGCCACTGTGTCTGATCACACAGATCAGCAGCAGGGCACAGTCTAGACAGTGCAGTAGCAAGGGCAGTGACGGATTAGTGAGCATTGAAAGGAGAAGCAGTGGGATGGACTGTGCACGTGCTGGTGAGAGCCGGTGGACGGTGGTGATAGGTAATGAGGGCGGTGGCAGTGCAATCGATGATATCGTGACGGCCAGAGGTCGTCCCCGCAATGGAGACGGAGAGGCGAGACCATGTCTATTTCATTTGGAATTAAGATGAGCCAAAGCCAAAAGAAATGATGTTGATCCCTTGATCATTTGCACTTCCTAGAAGCTTGTCAATCTGAAGAAATGGTTACGGATAAGGCGAGGTGGGTAGATTATTGATGTGGGTTTCATATCAACCAGGAGACGTGCTACGTAGCATGATACCACGGTATTAACGCCAAAAGCTTCCAAGCTTCTTTTTTCACACGGCGAGAGCGAGAAAAGCGAGAGCAAGGTCAATGGTGTGCGGCAAGAAGTCTGTTTAGGCTAAGCGTTCGAGGTGAGCCGGTCCTTTTGCTGGCGCCTGATTATTCCATTGCCTTTTCCTCAAGCAGGGAAAAATGCGCGGACTGGCGGATTTCTGTACAGCCACGCTCGGGATGCACGGATGACAAGTATTGCTACCCGCTCGCCTGCCATGGCCTGGCTGGATTGGGGAAGAGGATTGCGTATCAGTACCGATCTGTCAAGCCAATAAGGATCGGAGAGTCGGTGTCCTACATCGCCGTTTGTTTACTGTCGAGTAGACGGGAGTTGTTGTTACAGCAGACGCCGACAAGCATTCCAGTGAGTGACCAAGAGATAGCAGATGCCGCGTTGCCGTCTGAGCAACCGCTGGCTGACGAGGACGTGATGCATTTCCCATCACATTGTGTCTATGACAGCGATTGGACGCAGGAATTCCCGTGCGTGTTTCCGTCTGCACCAAACAAGCGGGAATGATGATATCAAGACGTTGTGGCATCGCTTCGAGGCATGAGGTCGCAATCTCAAACGCAGGCAACGGAATAATCAACCTGAGGCTTGACCTCTTTGAGCTCAGGCCACGACGAATATTCGTCAGCTCGTAGATGCAAGAGGTTGGCGGTGGTCTTCAGCTGGCAGCGCCCACAATGAAAAAAAGCCCAGCGGAGCGACCCTTGATGTCTGTCTGGCAGCGAGAAAGCGAGCGCCATGCTGCCATCACTGCCATTCTGGCGTCGAATCTGGCCCAAAAGGGCAGTCGAGCGTCGTCATCCTCAGGCCGCAGTCCCTCCAGGGGGGGGGTCCCTTCGGGTCCCCTCTCTCGCATCCCTCGGGACACGATGAGACCTGGAACGGGCTCTGGTGGTGGTCATGGTCAAAATCCAGGGAGAGGTGGGGGGCCAGAGCGACTCTGGCACTTGGTCGAGAGAGGCGCTGGGAGGCTCGGCCGCCGAAGGAGTCGGCCTCTTGGCTGGTTTTGGTTGGTTCGATGCGGCGCTGCCTCAGACGTCGCCCGCGCCGCTCACCCAGTCGCTCACATCCTCACCCACATCCTCGCCCTTGGCTTGCACCACCCAGAAAAGAGCTGACGCGTCCTCTCGCTCCACTAGTCGGCTCCCCGGCTGCTGATCCCTGTCAGCCCGGACAACGGCCCTGGCAGCCCCGGCAGGGATGAGTTGAACGGGGCCCGGACGGGCTCTCCTGTAAACCTTCAGGGGATTTAGGGCATTACATCCTTGGAATTAGGGGCTTTGAGTTTGTTTACAGTGGATTCCGTTAGTGGATTTACAGTGGCTCCTCTTTACTCTCCTGGCGTGCTGGGGGGTGAGTTGATGTCCCGGCGGTACGTACCGCCACCAAGGCACCCGTGCCATTGATAGAACACCCTTCCCCCAGTTCCAGATTTCTCCCTGGTTCCATCTTCCATCTTTCCCCTTCTCAACTTTTGCAACAAACTTGACACCAAATTATCTACATCCATCTACATTTACTCATCGACCATATTCGACATCATCGAGTCACATCTAGCGTGTTATCACTCACTTGTTACATAACCAGGCGGCGACTTCATTCTCTCTCTAACCGTCGCTTTCGCTTCCTGCGTCTTCCGCTCTTATCCGACGCGCTGATAACACCCGACTTCACAAAACGTCATCATGTCGGCTTCGGCCCAGAACAACGTCGATATCGACGCCCTCCTCGACCTCACAGAGTACGAGAACGTCTCGAATTACCAGTCTCCTTCGGCCTCAGTCTCGCCCTCAGCGACCTCGAAGCCAACCTTCACAAGCCCCGTCACCGCGGCCGTGTCAGTGCCCGCTGCTACCACAACCACACAGACCTTGAGCGGCCCCAGTCACAACTATGATCTGTACCGACAACAGACCGGTTTCGTGCCCGGTGCCCTCGCAAACACCATGGCGGTGAACCAGACCAACAACACTGGTTATCAGGACTTTGCTAGCCTCGACTACCTGTCCACATTCAGCCCTGAGAACGACATGTTCGACTTCAACACATCTCCTTCTCAAGGAACACTGGGCGCTTCTGATATCGATATGGACTTTGAGTCGCCTGCCGATTCGCAGCAATTCTTCACAATCAACCCCAGCAACATTGAACAGGACGCCAGCCTGCCTTCGCCACCTGTTCTGCCCACTCAGACCAACAATGTTGGCCGTCTCTGGCCCGGCGCCCACTCGCAGGCTGCCCTCGCCAAGGCTCAAGCTGAGCAGCGTCACCAGCAGCGTCTGATCCAGCAGCAGCAGCAGGCTCAGCGACAGAGCCCCCAGGCCAAGTCCCGCGGCAAGGCTCCTCAGCCTACCGACCCCATCGTCGAGCAGAAGATCACCCAGCTCCTCAACTCGATGCGGGCCAAGCCTTCTATGCCCGATGCTCAGGGCCAGAGCCCCCTCACCAACCTCCCCCGCGCCAAGAAGGACGAGGATGACATGGATGAGGATGAGCGACTCCTGGCCAGTGAGGAGGGCAAGAAGCTCAGCAGCAAGGAGCGCCGTCAGCTTCGCAACAAGGTTTCTGCTCGTGCTTTCCGTTCCCGTAGAAAGGGTAAGTCACTATCATCTCCCCAACTTGGTACATGCACTAACTGTCACTAGAATACATCTCTCAGCTTGAGTCTGAAATCGCCAACAAGGTCAACGAGAATGGTGATCTCCGATCCCAGAACCGGGCCCTCGTCGAGGAGAACAAGCGTCTCACCGACCTCACCCGCATGCTTCTGTCCTCATCCTCCTTCTCCAACTTCCTGGACACTCTCAGCAACAACCCTGCCGCCTCCACTGCCCCTACTCCTCAGCTCAAGGTTGAGCCTCAGCAGGAGCAGCGCCAGATGCCCAAGGACATCAACCCTTACAACTCTCAGCAGTCGCAGCAGCAGCAGATTGGCATGGCCATGATCCCTGAGCAGAACATGGACTTCTCCATGCTCAGCCTGGACAACGCCTACAACTTCCAGCCTCAGGTCTTTGTCGTCGACACCCCTGAGGCGCCTACTCTCGATGCCGCTGTTCTCTCTGGAAAGACCTCCAACTTTGTTGAGCCCGCCTTTGATTCTGAGGATGAGAAGGTCGACATGCCCATCATTGAGCGACCTGTCGAGCAGCCTCAGGCCACTGAGCCTGTCGAGGCTGTTCCTGTCGATGCCGAGTTTGAGTCTGATCCCGATTTCGCCCTGTTCCACAACGAGCCTGCCACTACCACTGAGCAGCCCAAGGAGCTCGACACTGAGGGTCTCTCCAACGTTGACATCTTTGGTGGCATCGAGTCAGAGAAGGTTCTCTCCCGACTTGAGCTTGTTGACGCCAGTGAGGAGGAGACCACAGCCGCTCTTGCCATGCTCCGGGTGGAACGCATCTGTGCCAGCACTGAGGCTGTTGTGTCAAGGTTAGAGCTTCTCACCCTTGACATGTAAGTGTAGTTGGAATAGGATTGGAGGAACAGGAACAGAACAGGACATACAAAACTAGCGATTTCATTTTCCTTTGTCACATACGGAAACCATAGCGGATTGGGAACGGACACCACGGCGTTTTGGCATGGCAGATGGACGGATCACCCCAAGGCGGTGCCCCCTACATAATTTGATTGATACTGGCGGGATGATGAGTGATGACCCGAGGATTCAGTTGTGTACAGTTAGATAGATAGGCCTACCGCCGCTCGATATCAGAATCAAGACTTGAAGTCTTAACAACTATCTTTGTTTTCCTGAACGTGAAGAGATCCAATGCCATGCATACTTTGTATTGTTATTGGGGGCTAATATGGGTAGTGCTGACTGGGGGCAAAGTCCCGCCTGCGGAGAACCTAGATGTCCTGAAGCGGCAGTTCTGTTGGTTTTGCAACCTTTTCACTCGTCCCACTCGTTCAAGTAGGCAGGCTGACTGTGCCGCTGGCTGTCATGATCTTGAGGGATAGAGCACTCTCGCTATGTCGAATCGCAACTCTAAGAAGAGTTCGTGTCAAGAACACTTGCACAGCCAGAGCAAGAGCACCTCGTCACACTGACTCGACCGATCGACAAGGGCGGCGTCAATGGGCCGCCATACTGAATCGGCCCTTTAACAGTCGCCACGGCCGGTCTTTGCACTATCTTCAGAAACAGCCGTCTCGGCCCTGCCAAGCACCATCTCACAAGGCTCGCTACTCTTCCGTCTCGGTGTCACCGTTATCCATGGATCATGTCCTCGTGCCGGGGGATGATGCGCCGCCGACCGCGGAGCCGTACCGGTACGACCACTTCCAGGATAGCTACTCGATTCGTATCTTGACGCTCGAGCCTGGCGTTGGAGATGAGCCTTTGGTCGGGTCTCTTACTTTTGAGAATTTGGACTTTGGACCCGAGTATGAGGCTATTTCGTATGTCTGGGGTACTGAGGGTCGGTGCTCTGAGATTCTCATCGATGGGAGGGTGTTACCTCTGACGCGGAGCATTGAGGGCGCGCTGAGGCGCATGAGACATGCTTCGTCCCGTCGTCGTCTCTGGGCAGATCAGATTTGCATCAACCAGGATGACATTGCGGAGCGGAGTCAACAGGTTAGTCTCATGAATGCCATATACAAGGGAGCTCAACATGTCTTGGTGTGGCTGGGACCGGACGACAACGATGTTGGCCAGGCGGCCGTCACAATGGTTCACTATCTCCACGGCGTGTTTACGAATGATGAGATGCATGACGAGTTTCGTCTCGCGCACTCGGAGGAATTGTTGAAGCAGGACAAGAGTCCTTGGGTGCCGTTTGCTCAGATGACGAGACTGCAATGGGTGAGTATCAAAAGCTTGAGAGATGGAACGCCACTAATGAGTTCAGTTCAACCGGATATGGATCGTCCAGGAGATTGGCACTACAGCGCTGGCCACGCTCTACTGGGGAGACGTCGAGATTGACTGGGAGATTCTGTCTCTTGTCACGGGCGTCCTGGGCGAGAGCTATCACCATCTGAGATCGAGGTTTTACATTCTCACGCCCAACATTCGATATCTGTACCAGAGATTTGTTGAGCCGGATGAGGATAACGATATTAACCACGACCGCGCCTCATTTATATACGAGCTACACCGCGCGAGACATCTCCTCGCCAAAGATCCACGGGACCATGTGTATGCCTTTCTAGGTCACTTTTCTCTTCACACTGGTAGCAAGGCCCTCTCGGAGCTGGAGCCAGATTACAGCAAGTCGATCGAAGACGTCTACTACGACGTTGCAACCAGAGAACTCTCGGGCTGCGAATCACTTCTCTTATTGTCAGCCTGTCATGATGTGCCGTCTACATACAGAAGGAGGCCCATGACAAGAGGCGATCTACCAACGTGGGTTCCGGACTGGCGCATCGTTCCTCTTCACCTCATCGGAACTCCCGGTACACCTCACAGAGCTTCAGGTGATCTAACACCGAGACTTCGCATCGATGATGAGAAGAAAGCCTTACACATCCATGGCATACGTGTAGATCGAATTCGTCGGCCGAAGTGGACATTCTGGGCCAACGCCTTCCAGTTCCGTCGCGAACCTGTACCTCAACTACCTATTGAAGCTGTATGGAGCAGCATTTGCGGTCGTGGAAGTAAGCGCTTCAGTCTGCAGAAGAAGTACTTTACCGGTGAACCAACTTTCTTTGCCCTTATACAGACACTTACAAACGCCTGCGTCGGCGCGGACCGATCCCGTCCCTACGAAGAGATTCCCAAGGAGGAGTGGCTCGCCAACGGGGCTGCGTACCTCGTTCGTGCCTTGGGAGACACGGATGGTGTAGATCAGGAGCTCCAGCGTCTGGCGCTCTCTGGGGATGGATTCAAGTGGAGCCACCAGGCGACTCTAGTAACGCGGTACCGCAAGTTTGCAGTGACTACAGGGGGGCTATTTGTACTTGGACCGGATATCATGCAGAATGGGGACGTGGTGGTTGTGTTGTATGGGGGAAAGGCGCCGTTTTTACTAAGGAGGAGGGCGGATGGAAAAACGTGAATGCTTGTGGGTGAGTGTTATGTTCATGGGTTGATGAATGGGGAGGCTTTGGAGGGTGATTCGCCGCAGGAGGAGTTTGTTATTTTATAAGGGATTGGATATTATTAAAAGATGGCAAGGTCAGGATGGATATACCCCGTTGGATAGGATATTGGATACATGTAGAGTCATGAGTACATAATAAAAGAAACTCCCTTCTTAAGCGTTTTAAACAAAGTGTTATCTTCTGTAATGCACTTCAAAAGTGGTATTGATTCATGTCGTGTATCATTTGTGTCAGTTGGGTATATACGTCCATATTTCCATCCCATCCATCCAAACGAGCGTATCTAACAAGATGCCAATCCAACGCCAGTTTCAAGTTCCGATACAAATATTCATAGTTCGGAAAGACTGTAAAGAAGCAAAGGGTATAAACCAGTTCATATAACCATTCTCCATCTCCTGTTCCTCATCCATGTTCATTCCTCATCCATATCATACCTCATGTGTCACTTTCACTCAAACAGCCTCGTGCTCCTTGACCGGCGTCGCGCCCAGGACGCTGATGCCGTCTTCGTCGTCACTAAGAGAACGTCGAGGATCAGGTCCCAAATCCTTATTGACGATGCCAGAAGTCTGGGGAGGCAGATTTCCGCCTCGGAGCTCCCAACTTCCAACACGTTCATGGTGAACTCCCTGCTTTGTCACCACGACATCAGGATCACCTTCTTTCCTCTCAGATCCCTTGAAACCACCAACCGCGGCTTCGGTCTGCGCCTCTTCTGCAGGAGGAGGGGTATTGCGGCTGAGACGAACTCCTCCTAGGAAGTAGAGACCAGCAAATACAATGCCCACGACGACGAGCATGATGATCGCACCGATGATTCCACCGATGGCTGGCCCAATTGTGGAGGAGCTTAGTTCCAGGTTTTCAACTGCGTTCAAGAGACACCAGGGAGCAGGCGTAGGACTGCAGATATCACACCAGTCGTCGGGCGTCCTGCCGAGATGCTGCATTGTTTCCAAGAAATCGGTATACAACACCCCGTCGGGACTTGGGCTGAATAGTCCCTGGTTCGCAAAGTCCGCATCCGGATCCGCCGAGGCGCGATAAGACAATCTCACGCGCAGAGTATCAGCAGATGGCTGTCGGTTAGGGAAGTCGGGGTCCTCGCCAAAGAGCTCAAACACCAAGGCAGCACCCGGCTCTGGGAGTGACGAGTAAGGCTCCTCAAAGATCTCATCGCCCGTGACGATTCCTGTGAGCCAGACGAAACTCATGATGGGATCGAGAGATCCAAACATGAGACTGAGCTTGTTATACTCGCCCTTCCACTTGATGTTGTTCTGGAACAGCTGCGTCACTCTGTTAGCCAGCGTGCGGCCGGCGATGGAGTAGAGGATGGCAAGGGGGTCGTCATTGCTCTGACGCTCCTTGTAGCTGTTTTGAGCGCGCAGCAGAGTCGTGGCGTATGAGTTGAGGAAGCCGAGCGTCACGTTTGCGTTGCTCATGCCCCTGTGGACAGTCTCGTTGTGGCGGTACATGTAGTCGACGTACTCCCAGAGTTCATAAGCGTTCCAGAAGTGAGCGTAGCTAGTTTCAATTGTCCCGACAAACGGCTCAGTTGAAAAGAGGTTCTGGTAGAAGGGGAGGGTTGACTGGTAGAGATTGTTGAGCTGCTCGTCTGAGGTCAAGTTGGTGTTGATCTCTGTATTCCAAGCAGAACATCGAGCTGTCCCGTCGAGTCTAGGATGTGTCAGCAGGAGCCTGTTTTGCTATGGTTGTAAGCATACGCAGTAGAGCTAGGGTCCATGTAGCTGGCAGTCCTGATATTGGGATATTGATATCCATTGAGTGGGTATTCAGTGTTGTTATCACCCAGGTCCAAGTTGAGACCCAAATCTTCACCTCCAGCGGTCGCATCGTAAACATTGGGTGACGGAGGATAAAGGCCCTGCATGAAAGCCATGGCCCCGGCAGACACCCACTCATCCGTCTGAGAGAGAATGTCGACATCGTCATTGTCGATCACATCAATGTTGAGCTTCTGGATGTACGCAGTCTGGACATCCTCAAAGTCGGAGTCGTTGACGCTGTTCCTGAGATAGCGAGCTCGAAAGGCCGTACCCTGCCGCCACATCTGCTGAGCTCCCTCGGGAGTCAGGATGGTGCGCATGTCGCTGATGATGGGCGTCCTCTCGCCATGGTTAACAAATGCGACGGCCGCCCAGACCTTGTCACCGCTGCTCTGGGCGGCTGCGCTGTTGATGAAGGGCGAGACCGCAAAGAAGCGCTTGAGGTGAACCATTGTGAAGACGATTGAGGGGCTTAGGACCTCATCTGACACCGTCAAAGTGAGGGGTGAGATGCAAGGGAAAGAGGAGATAAGCTCAGAGGTAAAGGATGCGAGAGTGATTCATAGCCGGATTATCCAAAGCTGCAAGCTACGGGCGATCGTCATCCATTAACGGCATTTCCGCCAAGATCAGGCTCTAACAGAGTGCAGGTCTCTGTACATGACTACAGAGCCTACGGGCTACGGCACATCTTCTCATCGAGACATGGCGTTGGGACTCGTCCAACAAGGCTGGGCAATGATGTGCTCGTGAGCGGGGTGGCTTTTTTCCCCACTACCTACGGGAGAGTCGATAGCGCGAATGGCATGATGGAGGGGATGGGCTGCCACCTTCTTTTCGCCGGGAAGGGCGAAGCCAGCATTCGAGGCCATCCAATCATGGAGAGTGAAGCTCGAGATGGTTGCACACACACGCTGTGTTGCTGCACGAGCGGGGGGGAAAGGATGGCTGGAAAGCTGAACAAGGATGGATGGAAGCTAAGGTAGCGCGGGCTTTGTTGGAAAGCCTTCAGCCCTTCAGTGATCTAGGAGCTTTGCTTTGTGGTTTGATGGCGGTGAGTTTGGGGGTGGGAGCTTTCACCCCGAGAGAGTTCGAGGCTTTCCGCTGAAGCCAAAAGCAGCTTGATCTGTCGAGTCGTGAGTGTGACTCGTGAGTCAGTATGAGGAGTTTCTGCTTGCTTGCGTGCTTGCTTGCTTATCCTGCAGATCCAACCTCACGGAGGATTACTCTCGAGTTCCGCTGCAGGTTGCAACTGCAGACTCGGGGTCGGTAATCATTCGGCCTGGGCGAGGTTGACAGATGCGGGGCTTCAGATATACAGTGATACAAAGTGCCAAGATGTTTTCGCAGATACTCACTCCAGGTTTATTTACGGGCACTAGTTTTTATGCAGACACATGGTAGTTATGCTTCATGCCATGACGTCGTTGGCAGAGGTCTGGTGGGCAGGGATATTCATGTTAGTGACATGCCGTCTCTTCTACGAGAGCCATGTTGCACATTGCAATTGGGGATGGGTATGTGAAATGGCTTAGAAGCCAACAGTTGTTAGTGATTAATGGTCACGAGATACAGCCATTTGAACTGAATAGAATGTGTTATGCAGGCATTTGCATCCTCAAGTCAAGGCACATTTGACCCCTGTCGCAGGGTAAGCATCCAGGGTTAGAACAAAGACCCTGCCATGTTCCTGAACAAACATTCCTTTCCAAACCTCTCAGGTTAGCTAATAAAGACGGTGCTAAGCAATCATTTCCCCAAATAGCCTATCGAGGCATGAAAGCCACTTACAAGACGCTCTTTGTTTGACCACCGCAGCTGTTAGTACTTTTGTCTGATCTCAACCAAGAGCGGCTACTCCCGGCCCCAAACCGCTAACCTGAGGGTTTTTCTATTGATATCCCATTCCAGAACCAATTAGTAGGTATCTAATCACAAACCGGTGGAGCAGATATGGGCCCTTCTGGCATATGTCCCGCAATATCGAAAGGCTGCCCACCACTCACCACGATCGCCCATGGCAAGCGGACAACCACTTGTGAACAAAGGTTCCATGGTCTAACGGTTATGACTGCGGATTCTGATTCCGCCAGCGAGGGTTCGACTCCCTCTGGAACCTTTTTGCCATGGTGTTGATGTGAAGATCATCCTTGTGTTGGTGAGAGTGAGAATGAGATGCGTTGCCCCACTTCAAATTCTGAAATGGGATCCTGTATTTGAACCACCTTGATTTGGGCTGTTAACTCGTTCTTTTGGTTCCGTGGGAATTGTGACAAGGGAAATGAGCAACTCGACTGTATGGGACAAGACTTCCCGCATTCTTTGAGTTGCATCGTTGTAGACAGTGTGAGGTCTCAGGGCAATGAGGCTTATTAGCCTACCCCCTGACCACTTACACCCTACCAAGTGCGAGACGTATACCGAGGCATGGGAATTGGTGCGATTTTGAGATCAAATAATGGATTGTGTCGATTTAATTGTATCGTGCCGATGATATCAACGCAGGAAAACACCTTCAATTCTGGACCGAACAAGATGACATTAGGGGGCGACAGGCCGTCGCGACATTGTTACTATTACAAGTGAAGGCGATACATGTGCACATAAATTGCGGCGTAGGTCTTTCCTACCATGTTACGACCTTAACCGTGTTCATGCTGTGTTCCACCGGGAGGTTTACCTGGTATTGATGTACGGTGGTCAGTATGTTCTCCTGCTCCAGGTGTAAACAAAAGCTGGCATTGTTGATTCTATGCTGTGTTCAAGAACAATGCAGAATGGACAGAGATTCATTTAAGTAAGGAAACAGGCTCCTAGTATAAGTTACATCATCGGGCTGCCTTCACTGACATACACTGCACAGCATCATTTTCAACATTCCGGAACTGACCTTAGCAGGGTACACGTACTTTTTCGCGTTGCCAGTCATGTCCTTCCCATGGAGCAACCAAGAAGACTCAAGCATTACGAACCGGGAACTCCCTGCTTGTATGCAGCCGTCAGGTGAGCCTGACTGGTCGAGCCGCAACAACCCCTGGGATACATCTCGTTCTGGAGCCCCAACCCACAGCCTTCCAATACCGGATAACCCCCATCCCTCAGAGCTAACACTTAGACCACTAATCTTGAGCGCTGCAGAAAGCCCATCACCTGAGGTGTCGAGTGCCGCCGAAGGCCTGCTACTGCTAGCCCTGGACGCTGTTAGAAGCCTGGCACAACAAACTCCAACTGCTACCGAGAGTCTGTTAGAAGAGTTAGAAAAGGAGGCCGAAGGCTCGGCAGAGGAAGCTTCTAGCTATGATGAAAGCCAGATAAAATGGACAGCAATCAATGATGAAGACAGCCACATGGCAGAAACATCAGCAAGTGTCGATGAAGACATGGTAGAAGCATCAACAGACGACGGCCAAGACCTGATGGATAGAGCAGCATCCGACGATGAAGACATATTAGAAGCACCGGAAAACGGTGGTGAATACACGCTCGAAGAAGAGGCAGACGATGATAAAGACCCAGCAGAAGGAGCGACGGGCGAGGATGAAGGCCCAGAGCAAGGGGAAATACAGCCTGGAAGATGTAAGGACTGTTCCGTGCCTGTTCAAGGCCTAAAGCACCGCTGTCCTGACTGTAAAAAGAAACATCACGTAGTGCGCGTCTTACAAACACGCAATCGCCTCAAGCAAGAGGGAATGTGCTACAGGTGTGGGGGACCCAAATCAACCGAGGATGCCTTACGCTGTGAGCGTTGTATAACCACGACGAGAGCCATGGGAAAAGCTTCGTACGGTCGAGCGAAGAAGGAAAACAAATGCGGCCGATGCAGAAAAAGAGAGGCGCAAGATGGGAAGTCAAGTTGCGCGATATGCACAGCTAACAAGAAAGCGAGGCGTGATGGGGCTAGGAGCCAAGGAAAATGCACTATATGCTGGAGGGACGAGGGCATGGATGGAGGGTCGACCTGCGCGGAATGCCGAATACACCGGAAAGAGATACGTCGCCAACGTTGCTGCAAGATGAAGGAGAAGCGAGCGCTCTAGACGCTACGGTAGTAAAATAGCCTCGTTCTCGAGGGTCGTATCTAGTATCTAGAGCTCTGTCTATAGGTCTTGAGTATCGATCAAACTCGGTCACCTCTTTTATTTTTTCCTAATTGGCGCCGTGCAACACACAAGTACTTGCGAGTTTGGATGTTGAGATTCTAGATGGAGTGGATGATTGTGGGCATGGGATCGACCTGAACAGAGTGAATCGGGAGCAAGGACCATCAAGATGAGGCCATCATGGGGTCAATGTGGGACAGGACAAGGCCGGGATGGTCGGTAGTGCACGATTGCCCCCCCGGCTTTTTGGTGTTGGGTTGGGTTGGGTTGGGTTTGAGGTTGGGGAAATCTTATCAATCTCATCAAGGTGCGTCAGATGAAGATCTTTCGGGATTGAGATTGGATGCCGCATGTGTCATGATCTTGGCCTGGGGGTGGGTGGGTCAAAAGATGTAGCGTTTAATTCAAGGATTGAACAATGAATTAATTAAATAATGAATGTCTTGAAATTTCATCCCGTGTTTGTGAATATTGTCTTGTTCTCATCCAGAGAAAAAGGAGCCCTCCCTGATGGAAACCTCCGAAATCGAATGATGCAGGAGCGACGCTATGCCCCTGCCCTGCCCACCTACAGCAGATTGCTGATGCGGTAGATTGGCTCTAGCGGCTCCCTCTGGGTACCTCGCTGCCCTGTTTCTTCCGGTGGCAGACTGGGGCGAATCAGCGCTGCGAGTCTGAAAGTACCCGCTAACCGAGAATAAGCAACAAAGGTACCTGCGCACTAACGTTTCCTCTGCATCACCTGCCCTTCTGACCACCAACTTTACTCAACTGTACTTGGCCGACTACACCAAACCCAGTGTTCAAACTCACACGCCCTCTTTCATCTCTCGCTTCCAACAAACACTTCAAATCTAACTCGCTCGACAAACACGATCTCCCCGCCCTTTCTCGAGCGCTGATACCCTCAATATTGCGCCGCACACCGCAGCGATAAGCGACACGGATCTCACAATTCCTTCCTCAATGGCACCGTCGCCGATTGCGACGTGATCGCCCACCATGTCGGAGTCGACGTCAAAGTCGACCGACGCCAGCATTTCCGTCGCCGCGCATCCCCCCCAAAACCCTGTCGCTGCGCCGACCGAGACCAAAGTTCACGATGCAAAGACCGCCAAGTCTGACCAGAGCTTCCTTCATTCGCCGCCCGACAGCAACAACACGGCCAAGTCGGACGCATCCGACTCTGAATTGAGCGACCTCGAAGACGAACCCATTCTGAGCGATGCGCCGCAACCTGCGCCCGCCAGCGACAACGGCGACACCCATAATGATGCCTGCGACGATATTGGGGAGGTGCTTCCGGACCACTGGTCTGGCACTGTTCCTGTCTTTAAGCCGACCATGCATCAATTCAAAGATTTCAAGCGCTTCGTAGGTCTGAATAAATCCTTTGTTGTACTGTACTAACCCCTTCAAGATGGAAGCTGTCGACAGCTATGGTATGAAGTCTGGTATTATCAAGATCATCCCTCCGGAAGAATGGAAGGACTCTCTCCCGAAGCTCGACGAATTGGTAAAACAAGTCAAAGTGCGAGAACCGATCAAGCAGGATATCATGGGCTCCAACGGAACATATCGTCAGGTCAATATTGTTCACGGCCGGTCGTACAACCTTCCTCAATGGCGCCAGCTTTGCGATCAGAGTGAACACCAGCCTCCAGCTAGACGTGGCGAACGACGTGCCAACGCCGAGAAACCAAAGCCACGAACCCGAGCAGCAGCAGCGGCGGCGGCATCTAACGCTGCGGATTCTGCGACTCCTAAGAAGCGAGGACGAGGACGACCAGCCAAACGTGGAGCTAGAGGCCGGCGTACGAAGGAGGAACCAGAGGCTGACGATGACCGCCCAATGACACCCGTCTCTCCTAAGCAGGAGGCTACAGAAACCCAAGAACCACCAATTCAATCCATCGAGAAGGACCCAGGCGTTGAGGATGATGAAGACTATGAGCCCACCGTTGGTCGCATGGGTTCCCGACAAGCAAAGGCCAAGACCCAAACAGTTTCGGCGCGGCGCAAGTACAGCCGCCGAGAAGGATCAGCTATGATTGACGAGGCTGCATTCAAGGACTGGGATTACAAGATGGATATTTCAGAATACACCCCCGAGCGCTGTGAGGAGCTGGAGAGAGTATACTGGAAGACGCTTACCTATGCACCACCTCTCTACGGCGCTGATCTGATGGGCACCCTCTTTGACGAATCGACCGAGGTCTGGAACCTCAACAAGTTGCCTAATCTCTTGGATGTTCTCGGAACCAAGGTTCCAGGAGTCAACACGGCGTACCTCTACTTGGGCATGTGGAAGGCGACCTTTGCTTGGCATCTGGAGGATGTTGATCTGTATAGCATCAACTACCTCCACTTTGGTGCTCCCAAACAGTGGTACAGCATCTCCCAGGCGGATGCCCGTCGTTTTGAGGCTGCGATGAAGAACATCTGGCCCGCAGACGCCAAGGCCTGCGATCAGTTCCTGAGACACAAGGGGTTCCTTATCTCGCCACAACATCTAAAGTCGCATTATAACATCACAGTCAACAAATGCGTTTCATATCCGGGCGAGTTCGTGGTTACCTACCCGTACGGATACCACTCTGGTTACAATCTGGGTTACAACTGCGCTGAGGCCGTCAACTTCGCGTTAGATTCCTGGCTTGATATCGGCAAGATTGCCAAGAAGTGCGAGTGTGCTCAGGCGCAAGACAGCGTCTGGGTTAATGTTTACGAGATCGAGCGAAAACTACGTGGCGAGGAGACAGAATACGAGGAAACTGAGGATGAAGAAGACGAAGAGGATGATGATGATGAGAGGTCTGGCCTGCCAACCCCACCTTCAGGCTCTGGTGTCAAGTTCAAGGAGACTGGCCGAAAGCGAAAGCGTGGACCTGGTGAGAAGGGAGGCAAGGTCAAGAAGATCAGACTTCGTCTCAGGACGAAAGCTGAGCCTCCTTGTTGTCTCTGTCCTAATGAAGTCCCAACAGCTGAGCTGCTGCCCACCGACGATGGCCGAAAGGCTCATCGAACGTGTGCTCTCTATCTCCCTGAGACGTACATCGATACCGTCGACCGGCAGGAGATCGTTGCTAATGTGGCAGGGATTCATAAGGATCGCCTTGATCTCAAGTGTCTATACTGTCGCTCTAGGCGCGGCGCATGCTTCCAATGCTCGCAAAAGAAGTGCGCGAGAGCCTATCACCCGACATGCGCAGCTGCAGCAGGTGTCTTTATCGAAGAACAAGACGTTCCTGTTTTCGGGGAAGACGGCACTGAATACAAGGAGCAGGCATTTGGATTCAGCTGTCGATTCCATCGCACGAAGCGAGACAAGAAGTTGGATGGAGATGCACTGGAAGCCGATTCACGGGTTCAGGCAACAGCAGCTAAACTTCGAAAAGGAGACACTTGCCAGCTGCAATATTTCAAAGGGGAAATTTTTGCTGGTGTCGTTGTAGAAACCCGCCCTGAAGAGCAAACGTTGCTTCTTGATATTCTGCCAAACGGGTACGTCACCAATGCTTTTATCGCCTATTCTGTTCATCACCAACTCGTCAAAACAACACAAAACACAAGGAAAAAGCTGACTCTTCATAGCGATCGCATCGAAGTTGAATGGAAGTGGCTATTACTGCCTGACCCTGCTGATTACCGTTTGCCAAAGGCATCAGCAAAGGCCATCCCGATGCCTACCTCACAGAAGGACAAAGAAAAGCTGAAGACCAAGCGTCTCAGCGACAACAAGCCCCAGAAGGATGATCCGTTCGTCGAGGGCTACACTTGGGCTGATTTCCAGGTGCATCCGGTCGGCAACAAGTTCCAGGTCAAGATCGACTTCTCCAAGCCCGATCAACTCTGGCACTATCTGGGCAAGACGTCGACCGAAGCCAGAGCCCAGTACACTGATGATCCTGCCAACCCACGCCACAATCTGAAGAGCAACTACTTGGATACGCTTCCCAAGGAGCCTAAGCCGGTCAAACCCCTGAAGGCAGTCCCGGCCAACCTGCCGCAATACACGTATGCGCCAGCAATTTCATTCGGCGGCCCATACCCTGCCGTCAGACCTGCTGCTCCTCCAGTTTCAGCCCGGCCAGAGAAGCCTTACGTCTACAAGCCGCGAAAGCCTGTCGAAGCCAACTTTGCTGCTGCTGCAAGTAGCTTTACCACCCAACGATTCACCCCAACTGCTCCAGCACCCGTTCCTCCTCAGCAACCTCCTACCGTGTATCATCACTACTCGTGCACTCAGCCACAAGGGCGCCAGACTCCAGCTCCGTATTCTGCTCAGAGGTTTGAGGTCAAGACTCCTCAGAGTTTCGCAAATGGTGGACACTCATCTGGCCCATCTCGGCCCCCGGCGCAGCCTCAATATCACCAGTGGCAGCACTCTGCCGCTCCCAGACCGGCACCCCCATCTCATGCACCTGCGCCTGCGCCTGCGCCTGCGCCTGTGCCTGCACCCGCACCTGCACCTGCACCCGTGACGCAGCAGCAAGCTAACCATGGATACCCGCGTCCTCAACTCAAGCCATCGTGGCAGGTTCACACATCAATCTACCACAAGTACCCGTTCTTCCAGGTCAACCACAACAGGTATGTCTCACAGTCTGTATGCACGGCTCTAGCTAACATTCACGAAGGGACTCTACCAAGTACAAGACACCCTACGCGGCTTGGGGAGGCTTCACCAATGGATATGAAGGCAACCTGAGAGCCCACATCATGGCTAACAAGGACACTTTCCTTCATCATAACTCTCCCTATGGTCAACAGCCACCAGCCCCAGTTCGAAAACCGGCTCCACCGCAAGCATCTCCCAACGCTGCCAGCGGGCAGAACCCCTTTTCAAAGCCACCGGTGTCCAAACCTGTAGCCGCTTCTCCTCCGATCCTGGGGATCCTACCTCGTCCTGCTATAAAGGCCCAGTATCTGCCAGGTGCGCAGACGCGACCTCAAGCGGCTCCACCTACGCAAACAGTCCAGCCTCCACCGACTGTTGGGCATCCGCAACCCGCACAGCCTCGGCAAGCCGTTCAATATCCGCAAGCAGTCCAGCCTCCGCAGGCAATTCAGCCTCCACAAACCGTCCGGCCTCCACAAGCGGTTCAACCTCAGTCCACTGTTCAGCCTGCACAAGCTGCCCACTCACCTAACCATAGCAGCAGACCAAAGATGGCACCTCCAGCCAAGCCGTATAAGGTAAGTAGCTGGAATTATCGAGAGTAGTCACGGGTCGGCTGAGCCGCCAATCCAGATACCTCCCAAGGAGTCGCCAGTTCCGCTGCCGGCGAATTTCCTGGCGGCCATGAGTTCGACTCAGAGTTCTCCCACTGCTGGAGCGACCCAGAAATCACCCAAGGGTTCAGTCACGAACAAGCAAACCCCTGTACCGATTCCCCAGCTGCCTGGAATTCCCCCGGTGGCATCTCAACATCAGCAAGCAACTTTGGATCAGTCCCCTCGTGCACCAACAAAGACCACCACTGGGGCTTCTACACGCCAATCTATGAGACCGGCCCATACTCCAAGCTCGACAAGTCCAACACCTGCACAGGCACACAAGCAAGTGCCCTCACATCCAGTGCAAGCTTCTCAACGCACTTTGCCGGAGCCAGCTCAAAAGGAATCGAACGTACCCTCAAAGACCGGTCCCTACGAGCCTCAGGGGTTTCCAGATGTTCCAGGATGTGAATCTATGGAGTTTGTCGAACGCCTCATGAGCAACCTCCGCAAGGTCTCGCAGCGCGGCACCATGAATTAGGTGGAATACAAGAAGTTTTTTTCGGTCAAGGTTCCTCCTCAGGACCTGTACAATACCCCCCTGACTTGCATCATTATGACTTTAGGAGATGTGGCGTTAAGGGGCATCAAGGGAATTTCTTTTTTCAGGTCACGCATACTCCAAAGGAAAATGCGTGAACATTACGGATGGAAACGAAATGCAACGAAACGCATGATCAGGCTATGGGAAGCCTGGCACATGGGAATGAAAGGGCGGCTTCTGTGTAGAACCATTGTTTGGCGTACTGTATAGTTATAGTATTGAAATGGCAATAAAGCCGAAAAGCAAGTCGTGGACTGCCATGATGTGAGGATGTGATGAGGCTCAGAGCATGCATCTAGGTTATTGGCATGGATATCATTGATTTTGACTCAAAGGATAAAGACCACGGCAAGCCCTCCCTCGCCGAGCTCTTAGGGTATCTGACGCTATATATATAAAGCATGAATGGTGGAATACTCTCCCATGGAGTAATTCGCCGTGTATGGTGAACGCTCAAACTTGCTCTTCAGACGGGTGGCAGAGCTCAAATTGTAACCCGAGTTGATCCCTTCATAGGAACTGGGCAACATGGCGAGCTGCTCACTAGTCCATCCACTTCCAAGTCCTCATCCAGGAAACCGTCGCTCAGACATACTCTCTTCACGTGCCCTCCCTTGGCCTCTTGCTCGATTTCACTATCGTCAGACCCTGAGATCATCTCATCTTCCTCTACTTGGAAAAGTTCATCCTTGACCACTCGCACAGGCCCATACTTGACGTTGTCGACCTCATTCCAGAAGAGTACCCTTTCGAGCGTTGGGTAGTATTCGACGCCACGCTTGAGATCCTCACGGTGAGGACTGGGTGATTGACCCATCTTCATGGCGGAGAGATGCCGTTGCTGTCTTGAGCGGTGAGTGTTGTACTCTTTGGTTCCGATATCTTGTGCGCGTTTCTGAAAGGCTTGGAAGTCGCAAAGATTGACACCATCATCAAACAGTCTCTCGTCGTCGAAGAAAGCCCATGCTCGTTGGCGATACATACGGATATATGCTTTCTTGAGATCGTCGGGCCCTTGAGCAAAGTGAAAATGGAATCTGAGCTTGGCCCATAAACCTTCGTCTGGAATGATTGGATTGTAATATCTGTCGACTGTCGGATGGGTGCTGCTTCGAGGGGCCATCATAGGAGTTTGTATCGTCATCTCGTCATAGAGATGGTCGAAAAAGGCCTTGCACTCTTTCATGTCCAGCCTGAGTAACTCGTCGATCAGGTTAATTCCAGAGGCGGCGAGACAGTTGATGAGGTCTCCGAGGGCGTCAGTGTCTGGGCTCGTCATGTGAAGCTCCGTGTTGAACTGGACGTTATCCGGAAAGACGAGGCCCTCAGACGCCCGCCAAGCTTCTTGATGCCCATCGGGCGGAGCGACGGGCATCTTGAAGCCGTCGTCCGCGAACCTAGCGGCGAGAGCCCCTACCAAGGTACGAAAGTACTCATGGACGCATTGGATAGTGTCAATGTCCCTGATGCTGGGCCGGTAGCCCGTCCCCCACTGAGGTAACAACCACCAACTCTGTTCCTCAGGAAGACGATTCTGGGACCAGTATCTAGGTCTTACCGGCTTCACCAGGCAGGTAAGTTGATAGTGAAAAAAAGCCTGGAATAACCGGTCGCGTTCCTTACTTGAGAGAGAATTTAGGTGGACGCGATCCTGGGATTTGACTTCGACGGTTCTGTGCTCATCGTAGGATAGATGGCACCAATGTGGGAGTTTCAAGTAGGCGTAGACAAGGTCTTTGCTCAAGGCTTTTGAAAGATAATCTTCCATGTACTGTTCCGTTAGACGTATAAAGTGATACGCCTTCCCGAGTTCTGAAGGGAGGTACTCTTCCAAGGGATTCGGCAACTCATGGGCGAGCCATTCCTCGAGATGTAAGTTGATAGCAGCCGGCATGTAAACGAACTTGTCACGCCTTGGAAATTTGACGATGGCCATGACATCCTGGATCCTGCTGTCCTGATTCTCGGAGAATACGCGCACGAGGTAGTCCCTCCGGGCAGAGTAGCTGGAAAGGAGAGTCGCTTTGTGAATGGTGGTCGGGTCGACGGTCTGGCTTAGTCGTGCCATTTCATATTCGAGTTCATAGTGAAGTCTGGAACCGGGCTGGGGGGTATAGAATTCCGCGGATGTTGACTTCATGCTGATTTTCTTCGTCGTAGAGGTTAAACGAGATGCTGATATCAGGCTCAAGGTGAGAGAAGTCGGAAGAGAAGATGATTGTAAGACGAGGGAAACTGGGGAATAACTCGCTGAAGTTTGTATATAGAAAGGGAAGAAAAGTGTTGTTCGCTTTACAGATTTGACAAGCGAAAGAGAGAGGAAGAAAAATGAGTGTCAAGGACGAAGAGGATCTCTTTGGTCGTATGGGACAAGATTCCCAATTTTAAGATTCGAATCAAAGTAAACTCCGTAAATTCGGCCTGAAGCTTGAACTGTGAGGTTATCATGGCATAAAAAAGAGTCCAAGAAGGATCGAAATGTCATCGAAATGTGCATCAAGCTGGCCCTGACATGAAGTGAACAAGACAAGTACCCCTAACAAAGGATATGAAATATCTTGTCTGTGCTATAGTGAAAGCCAAACAACAATGAAAATAATGAAAAGAGGTATCAGAGGTGAAAGCGAATAAAATTTGCCAACGGTCTGCTTTGAGTTGACCTTTATCCAAGCTTCTTTGTCTCACGGCTGGTTTGTCACCTTCTTTGCCCTTGACGGTCTTGTTTCCGGTTACCTATCACTGTCAATCTCCCGCAGCTTATTCTAGGCTTGTGATTCGTAGAAAAAAAGACCCTGGGCTTGTCACTGGCAAAGCGGGCCGTGAGAAGCTATTCCCACCCGTATGTCGTTTGCCCGCGGGAACAATGAATCAAACGGAAACAGAAGCTTAGACAGATTTGTCCACTGTAATAATTCCCATCAGCGACGTTTGCTAGTCCTTCACGTGAGGAGAAATGTTTTTTGAACCACTGTAGGCTCCCTCACGGAGGTTGTGAATTCAACACGTGCAGTGCCAGTGTTTCCCGTCGTCACTGCAGTGCAGGTGGCCGACGAGGTAAGACTCCTCCACCTGCTTTATCTTATGCCTTGACCCGTCCATCGCATGCACCAAAAAATCCCATCTCTTCAATCTCGACCTTTCTTTTCAATCACACACACACTCTCTCTTTCGACATCAACAAAGGAACACTTCTGCCTTGCGCACCCACTGGGCGTTTTCTTTCAACATGTCTTCGTTAGGGGTTTGGGATAGCGAAGACGTTGAGCAATCCAGGGTCCGGAATCGCGACTTCCCCGGTGGCCCTTACATTCGTGGGACCCTTCTTGGTCAAGGCGGCTTCGCCTGCGTTTACAAAGTTCTTCGACAACGCGATAGAGGCGTGTTTGCCGGCAAGACCTCTCCTAATGCAGTGACTAACCTCCGCCGAGAGGCTTCCGTGCTCCGAAATTTGAACCACGTAAGTGAATGATTGCCTATACTCGTGGTGGCTGATACTTATCAGGTCGATAAAGGAACACATCGTCAAGTACATTGACTATTACGAGGATGCAGATTATCCCTCCGCAAATGTCCTCGTGTTGGAGCTCTGCCCACATGGCAACCTGCAAACACTCATCAACGACTACACATATGGCGTGCCACAGAAGAAGACGCTGGAAGTGATGCTTCAACTTTCACGAGCTCTTCGATACCTCCACGGACAGGGTCGCTATCACGGAGACTTTAAACCTCGAAATGTCCTAGTTCGATCTTGGGATCCCGTCAACGTGGCCATGGCCGACTGCGCAGACGTCAAGCGAGTCATCAACATCAACAGCCGCGACAAGCCACACGGGACAAAGTCGTACTGGTCGCCGTACGTCTGGAGACACAACCGACACGCCGGGACGAGCGATGACATCTGGGCCCTGGGTGTTTCGCTGCTCGCCATGATGTCGCAGTCTCCCAGATTCGTCAAGAAGGAGGAGCGAATGTATCCTCGACAGTGCCACACCCACGCCCAGAACCTGGCGGAGCTGAACCCGAATCACGACATTGTCGGACTCGCCAGCCGCATGCTGGAGTGGAATCCCAAGGCGAGAGTGACTGCGGCTGAGCTTGTGGAGGTCATCCCTGATATGCTCAGCAAGGTCGAACGAGAGGAATATGAAACGGGGAAAGCGAAGAGGCTGGAGCTCAAGATTCCAGAGGGGTTTGAGCCCATTGTTTTCTGGTAATGAAAGGTTGAGCGTGAAAGCTACAGGGGAGTTGAGGGGATGTAATCAAGTGAGAGCGAGGTTGTAATGCCAGCGTCGTAGTGTATGAGAGCATAATACAAATTGCGACACAGTCTCAAATGCTGTGGTTCGCTGAATCAGAATAAAGAGTCGAAGCGCTTGTCATGGTCAGAGTGATGAAGTAGGAAGTATGCAGCCGATAACAACATGGAGGTTCAACCTTGAGGTCCAGCCCACCTCCGGCCTCGGCCGGCTCGAATGAAACTCGGCATCGGGTCGGAGGCGGGATGGAAGAGGGTATCATCGGAAGCATCCCGACGCAGGCCGGAGGTCATTTCTTGAATTGCAAGACCTCAAAGGAAACCTGATTCGACGAGCCTCGCAGCGATGCTACCCCAGTGTGGAGTTGTCGAACCAATCCTCGCGGAAATAGAATCAAGTCCTCATCATTGGAGGGTATGACGCGATTCGCACTGTCTCCCCCGGACTCCACCACATTAGTCATCAGACATTTCGTCCCCGGTTACGGCGATGTCGCAACCGCCAAACCTTGTGGAGAGGAGACGGCTTGAGGCCCAATTGAAGACTTGATTTGAGAATCTTTCCGCGGGAAGATAATAAGTGAGATTGCCCTGAAGAGACTTGCCTGCGTAAAGAAAAAAAAAATTAAAGGTCATCTGACTAATACCCAGGATAGGTTATCTGTCGTGGTTAATGTCGCGCTCCATATTAACCACGAGCCCCTCCTCCTCTCAGTCTGTGCTCCTTCGGACCGCACTTCGAAGCATCACCCCTCTTCACTCGAGAGCATTCACCAGCAGCGTCACCATGAGCCAGACACGGAAACTTCAGCCCGCGACTCGGGTGGAGGGCCAGAGGAAGGATGTCTGGTGAGTCTTGGAACACTGTATGGCTTTCACGACTCTGACTCTGCTGGCTGACAGGTCCATCATTAATGAGGCCGCTGCCTCTTCTCCCAACCAGCCTATCGTGAACTTGGGTCAGGGTTTCTTTGGGTACAATCCTCCCAAGTTCATTCTTGATGCTGCCAAGGAGGCTTTGGATCGTGTTGAGTGCAACCAGTATGCTCCCGCCAAGGGACGACCTCGGTTGAGGAAGGCCATTGCGGATGCCTACTCGCCCTTCTGGGGTCGTCAGCTGGACCCCGAGACTGAAGTTACCGTCACTACCGGTGCCAATGAGGGTATGCTCTGCGCTTTTATGGGCTTCATTGAACCTGGTGACGAGGTTATCGTCTTTGAGCCCTTCTTTGATCAGTGAGTGCCCCGCTATCCTATCAGTTCCTGAGTAGCTCACTGATAGCCATTTAGATACATTAGCAACATCCAGATGGCTGGTGGAAAGATTGTTTATGTTCCTCTTCATCCTCCTGCGTCGGGGGCTACTAGCAACTCTTCTGCTGCTGACTGGACTGTCGATTTTGAAGAGCTCGAGAGGGCCTTTACTCCCCGTACCAAGATGATTGTCATCAACACCCCCCGTGCGTACTTCAAACTCGAAGATTTGGTTTCAAACTGACAGCTGGTAGACAACCCTGTTGGAAAGGTCTTTTCTAAGGACGAGGTCCAGAAGATTGGAGACCTCTGTGTCAAGAACCAGGTTATTATCCTCTCCGATGAGGTATACGATCGTCTCTATTATGTACCCTTTACCCGAATCGCCAAGGTTTCTCCAGAGGTTGAGAAGATTACTCTTACCGTTGGCTCTGCTGGAAAGAACTTTTACGCTACTGGTTGGCGTGTTGGTACGTTGACCTCGCCATCTTCAAGGAGTGGTAGTAACTGACATGTCTACAGGTTGGTTGATTGGTCCCCCTGAGCTCATCCAGCACGTCTCTGCCGCCCATACCCGCATCTGCTTCTCCACCGTGGCACCCCTCCAGGAGGCTGCGGCTGTCGGCTTCGAAAAGGCTGCCACCAATGGCTTCTGGGACCAGACGATCCAGGAGATGAAGGGCAAGATTGATCGACTCAAGGAGGTCTTTGAGGAGCTCAACCTGCCCGTCACCTACCCCGAGGGCGGATATTTCTTGCTTGTCAACATGGCCAAGGTGAAGCTCCCTGAGGACTACCCCTTCCCTCCCCACGTGGCGAGCCGCCCGCGCGACTTTAAGCTGGCGTGGTTCCTGATCCAGGAAGTTGGCGTCGCGGCGATCCCTCCGACCGAGTTTTACACCGAGGGCAACGCGCACCTTGCTGAGGACTACATCCGGTTTGCGGTGTGCAAGAATGATGATGTACTGGAGCAGGCCAAGGAGCGTCTAAGGAGCCTGAAGAAGTACATCCAGGAGTAAGAGAGTTCAATATTAAAAAGCGTTAAATGGAGGTGTTAGATATCGGATAGATGAATGTCATAGATTTTTCCACTTTGAACAAATCGGGAGGTGTCCCGTATATGCGTGTCTACCCTTGTTCATGCACCTCGGTCGTTTTTGATATGTACGTAGAAGCATGCTGGGAACCTGGGGAAGTCGGGATAAATCCCCGGATAGGATGCCAAGAGATAGCCGTGTTGATACCTGGAGTGAACTGCAACAAGGTGATATGGCTCGAGCAGGTTGTCCTTGTTGATAGGTATGGGGTGATCTATATAGGCAGAGTGATTTCTGGGACAAGAACAAGAGTGAAGAAATGGTATATATCTTGACAGCCTTATCTAATACAAATCTCTATCTTTACTCTCCTCTTAAAAGGTCCCTCCCTATCTCAAGGTGGAAACCCCCGATCAAACTCCCCGCGGAGCCGGCCGAGGCGGTGGACCCTTCCGGAGGAGGAGAGACGTGGGGTAAGCGGCAGGTTCCCCGCCCCGCGGTGGCGCACGGGTGCAAATCTACCCTTATCAGTGGCGATTAGTACTACGCTGTCTCTGACTGGCGGGCGAATCAAACCAATTTGGCACGCGCAAACTCGCCCGCGTTTGCTCACCGTTCACCTCCCTTAATCGATCAGGGAAGGTGCTGCTGCACAAGCGCCCGTGGGATTTGTCCTGTCAGCGGTAGAGATGACGTTCTGGCTGCTTGATGATACCGCCCCCTCCCTCCATCTAACCTGTGCCGGCGCGTCTCGTGAGCTGTCTTGTCCCTCCCCCCCTCCTTGTCAGGAACCTCGGTTTGATATGAACCCTTAAAAGGAACCATTGCCTCTAGTTTCGAAGCTTGTTTTCTTTTCTTCTTCTAATTGCTTCTTCTTGCCACTTTGATAGCAGGTGCTTTCTGTCAATACTGCTATCTCATACCTACTTGACCGCATCACAACTATCATGGCGCCCAGCGCCGTGTCTCCCGTGCGGGACACCAACCCTGAACCCTTGGCCACTCTGACCTCCAAATTCGATGATACCCTCCGCTTCTATTTAAACGGAACAAGAGTTGTGTTAGATGAGATCGACCCAGAGGTTACAGTCCTCGAGTACCTGCGGGGAATTGGACTTACAGGGACAAAGCTGTAAGTGCTCGAAGCCCATCGCGAACCTCTCATGCTGACGTATCTTAGTGGCTGTGGCGAAGGTGGTTGCGGAGCCTGTACTATTGTGGTCAGCCAGTTCAACCCCACGACGAAGCAAATCTACCATGCCAGCGTCAACGCCTGCTTAGCCCCTCTCGTCAGCTTGGACGGCAAGCATGTCATCACGGTCGAGGGCATCGGCAACACCCAGAGACCTCATCCTGCCCAAGAACGGATCGCCAAGTCCAATGGCAGCCAGTGTGGTTTCTGTACCCCTGGTATTGTGATGAGCTTGTACGCGCTGCTGCGGAACAATAACTCGCCTTCGAAAGACGACGTTGAGGAGGCTTTTGATGGGAATCTGTGTCGATGTACGGGTTACAGGTCGATTCTCGATGCGGCTCAGACGTTCAGCGTTGATAAGCCTGGTGTAAAGTTTAAGAAGGCTGGAGGAACCGGATGCTGCATGGAGAACGGTAATGGCCCGCCTAATGGAGGATGCTGTATGCAAAAGGCGAACCTGGACGACGCACCGATCAAGAAGTTTACGCCCCCGGGGTTTATCGAGTACAACCCAGAGACTGAACTCATCTTCCCTCCCGCCCTCAAGAGACACGAACTACGACCCCTGGCCTTTGGGAATAAGAGGAAGAGATGGTATCGACCTGTAACTCTCGATCAGCTCCTTCAGATCAAGGCCGCACATCCACAAGCCAAGATTATCGGTGGAAGTACTGAGACGCAGATTGAGACCAAGTTCAAGGCTCTGCATTACCCCGTCTCGGTTTACGTGGGAGATATTGCCGAGTTACGGCAGTACAGCTTCAAGGACGATCATATCGAGGTTGGCGGAAACGTTATCCTGACTGATCTCGAGAAGATATGCGAGCATGCCATCCCCCACTATGGACACGAACGTGCTCAAGTCTTTGAGGCTATCCTTAAACAACTCAAGTACTTTGCAGGTCGACAGATTCGAAACGTCGGCACACCAGCTGGGAACTTGGTCACTGCCTCGCCAATCTCAGATCTAAACCCGGTGCTGTGGGCGGCTAATGCTGTGTTAGTCGCCAAGTCGTCAACAAAAGAGACGGAAATCCCTGTCTCTCAGTTCTTTACCGGATACCGAAGAACGGCGCTTGCTCCAGATGCGATCATTGCTTCAATACGAATACCCGTCACTCATGAGAAGGGCGAGTTCTTTAGGGCATACAAGCAGGCGAAGCGGAAAGATGACGACATTGCCATTGTTACCGGCGCCCTCCGGGTGAGACTGGACGACGAGGGTATCGTCACAGAAGTTAATCTCATTTATGGTGGCATGGCTGCGATGACCGTTGCTGCCAAAACAGCCATGGAGTATCTTGTTGGAAAACGCTTTGCGGACTGGGATACCCTTGAAGGGACTATGAATGCCCTCGGTCGAGACTTTGATCTGCAGTTCAGTGTCCCCGGAGGAATGGCTTCATACCGAAAGGCCCTTGCTTTTGGCTTCTTTTACCGATTCTACCACGATGTTCTCACCATTCTTGACGGTGGCTCGAACCATGTCGACAAGGAGGCGATTGATGAAATTGAGAGAGACCTATCACAGGGCCAAGTTGACGAGCATGCCGCGGCTGCATATACAAAGGAAGTGACTGGACAGTCCAAGTCTCATCTAGCTGCCCTGAAGCAGACCACCGGCGAAGCACAATATACCGACGATATTCCTCCCTTGAAAAACGAGCTTCACGCCTGCTACGTTCTCTCAAAGAGAGCCCACGCCAAGATTATCTCGATCGATTATGCAGATGCACTTGATATGCCCGGAGTGGTGGATGTCGTGGACAAGGATGATATGCCATCTGCGGATGCCAACAAGTTCGGACCACCACACTTTGACGAAGTCTTCTTCGCAGAGGACGAGGTATTGACTGCAGGCCAACCGATCGCCCTGATACTAGCAACCTCAGCTGCAAAGGCGCAAGAAGCAGCCAGGGCAGTCAAGGTGGAATACGAGGATCTTCCTGCGGTTCTGTCGATCGAGGATGCTATCGAAGCAGACAGCTACCACAAGTTCTTCCGCGAGATCAAGAAGGGCGATACGGAGGAGGCTTTTAAGAATTGCGATCACATCTTTACTGGAACAGTGAGAATGGGTGGTCAGGAGCATTTCTACCTCGAGACGAATGCTTGCGTGGTCATTCCGAAGCCTGAGGATGGTGAGATGGAGATATTTGCCAGCACACAAAACGCCAACGAGACGTAAGTGCATTTCTCGGATTAAAATTTCGGTTCTAACAGTTCCCAGACAAGCCTTTGCGTCACGAGTGTGCGACGTGCAATCAAACAAGATTGTTGTTCGCGTGAAGCGATTAGGCGGCGGTTTTGGTGGAAAGGAGTCACGATCAGTGATTCTCAGCTCTGCAGTGGCTCTCGCGGCAAAGAAGACCAAGAGGCCTGTTCGCTACATGCTGACACGAGAGGAGGACATGATGATAAGCGGCCAAAGACATCCTTTCCTGGGCAAGTACAAGGTGGGAGTCAACAAGGACGGCAAGATCCAGGCCCTGGACTGTGACATTTTCAACAATGCAGGATGGACGTTTGACCTGAGCGCGGCGGTATGCGAGCGAGCCATGACGCACGTGGACGGGTGCTACAGCATCCCCAACGTGCATATCAGGGGACGTCTGTGCAAGACGAACACCATGTCAAACACTGCCTTCCGAGGCTTCGGCGGGCCTCAGGGCATGTTCATCGCCGAGACGTACATGGAAGAGGTGGCGGATCGGTTGGGCATGCCGGTCGAGCAGCTGCGACAGGTCAACATGTACCGGAGCGACGACAAGACGCACTTTGGCCAGGGCCTGGGAGACTGGCATGTGCCGCTCATGTACAAGCAGGTGCAAGATGAGGCCATCTACCCGCAGCGGAGACATGCCGTGGCCGAGTTCAACAAGGCCAACAGGTGGCGGAAGAGGGGTCTGGCTCTCATCCCGACAAAGTTTGGCATCTCGTTTACCGCCTTGTTTCTGAACCAGGCTGGTGCTCTCGTGCACATTTACCACGACGGCTCCATATTGGTGGCCCACGGAGGCACAGAGATGGGACAGGGGTTGCACACCAAGCTCACGCAGATTGCTGCACAGGCATTGGGTGTGCCGCTGGACAATGTCTTCATCTCGGAGACGTCGACCAACACGGTAGCCAACGCATCTGCAACGGCAGCTTCGGCGTCTTCAGACCTGAACGGTTATGCCATCTTTAATGCTTGCGAGCAGCTCAATGAGCGGCTGGCGCCGTATCGAAAGAAGCTGGGACCAGATGCTACCATGAAGGAGCTTGCTCACGCCGCGTACTTTGACCGTGTGAATCTTTCGGCGCAGGGTTTCTACAAGACGCCAGAGATTGGCTTTGACTGGAACACGGGCAAGGGCAAGATGTTTTTCTACTTTACGCAAGGAGTTGCCGCGGCTGAAGTCGAGCTTGATTTGTTGACGGGAACATGGACTTGCGTGCGGGCAGATATCAAGATGGATGTGGGACAGTCGATCAACCCGGCGATCGACTACGGACAGATCCAGGGAGCGTTTATCCAAGGACTTGGTCTCTTTACCATGGAGGAGTCGCTTTGGCTGCGGAACGGGCCGAGTGCCGGACACCTCTTCACGCGGGGACCAGGCGCATACAAGATCCCCGGGTTCCGCGACATCCCCCAGACCTTCAACGTGTCGCTCCTCAAGGACGTGGAGTGGAAGGAGCTGCGGACGATACAGCGGAGCCGAGGCGTGGGGGAGCCTCCTCTCTTCATGGGCAGTTCCGTCTTCTTCGCGATCCGGGACGCGCTCAAGGCGGCGAGGGCACAGGCTGGGGTTTCGGCCTCGGGGGTTGGAGAGGACGAGGATGAGGGTTTGCTGAGGCTGGAGAGCCCGGCGACGCCCGAGAGGATTAGGCTCGCGTGTGAGGATGATATTATGCGTAGGGCGAGGGTTGTGCCCCAGGATGGGGAGAAGAGTTTCTTTGTGGCGATCTGATCTGATCTGATCTTGATGAAAAAAGTGTGGAGGACGGGACGGCAGATGGACGAGGGGGGGCCATGTCTCGGAGGCTCAGTCTAGGCCAACGAGACAAGGTCACGGCAGAGTACCAGAGTGGGACAGGATGTGTCAAGGGCTTGGATATCGGTTGGTCTTTACTGTTACTACGTAAGAGAGTAGCCAGCTTTTGCAAAAGAATGCTCAAGGACCCGGTGTGGGCTTTAGATCAGCTGTGGCATTTTTCACTGGGCTGCTTTGAAGCCTCTTCCAGGCCCTTGTCCAGTCCTTTGCCAAAGTCGGTTGCTCTCTTACGGAGTGATACTGTTCTGGATATTGGATGATAGTTCAACTTATGGTTAGGGATGGATGCATGACATGAAATGTGCTGTATGTAGATGATAATGATGATGAACAACAATAACAACAACCAACCTCGATTTAGATGCAAGTGCATTTCGGTGCAACGATGTGCCGACAGCACAACATCATGAAGATTTGCAGAAAAAAACAAAAAGATGTGAACTTGGCCCTGCAGCCGGAGCGGCATGTTTTGATGCAGAGACGCCAAGCGCCCTGTCGCGCTCTTGCAGATCCGAGTAACATTTCAAGAGGTCACGCTTTGCGAGGAATTGCTTTGTCCAGCCACGCGTCAAGATACATGTCGTTTCTTCGGGGTGGTTGCTGTGTCCGTTGCGGGGGTTGATGAGGGATACAGATAATGCTTCAGTCAAGGGACTCTTAGACGTTCATCAACAGCCATCTGATAAAACTCGTCAGTTCCAGATGCCCGGATCTTGGATGATCGACAGATCAGATATAGGTACAAGCTGTGGCACCAGACGGCCGGGTGGTGCTAGGGGACCACACGCACCGCCTCAGGCACACAAAAAAAATTCCAGCCTCCAAAAGTCAGTGCCTGGTCCTGAACCGTCCATGTCACCGATGTCTTGCATCGGCCCAACGGGGCTGGGGGGATGGTCATCATCATGGATGTCGCCTTACGTATGCAAGTCTAGATGTAAGTCCAAGGCAAAGTACCTACACCGGGCGCTTGAAAAAGCACACACACACACGCACACACAAACGAATTGGCTTGAGAGGAACCACGTCCATGATGGTTGTCACAAGGCATATCATGAGGGCGTGTTCGTGGATGATTGATAGCCGCGCATAGCCGATGTCCGGAAGGGACCATTTTCTTCAGGCAGGACTTTGAACAGTTCCATCCAAGTTTGGGGGGCTGACAAGAAGGGGCGGGGGGTAATCCAATTGAGCGGTGAAGAGACCTGATGAGGCCTCTTGCGAAATATACCATGCGAGATTTGCAAATGCAATGGTCGATGGGCATCAAGAGGCCTACAGTTGTGAGAGAATTCATTCAAAGAATGGCCCAAGTGAGAGATTACCCAATTTGGAAAGGTGTCTTGAGTCTAGCGCCATGGATCTTCCAAAGCCTTCTCCGTCTTCTACGGATCTTCTCGTAGAAAAAAAAAAAACTCGTACGCTTCAGATGCCATCGTACCAGGCCCCATAGTCCAAGCTGAACATCAGATGATATGCCTGGTAGATACAGATACACAGCCCGTTTCATTTGAACAAAGCAGGGTCAAAAAAAGTGGCCTGACGGAACGAATTGAAGACTGGGGTTTTCTCACGGGCCAGAAGTCAGCAGATGTGAAATGAATTTCTCATCCTTGGAGGGGGGGCTTGGCTTTGAGCTTATTCATGCTGTACCTGTCCCATCCCTCATTCGGCTATCTTGTGCTGCTGCTCATTCTTTCATTCTCCTTCCGCTCTGCCGCGATTTTCGGCTCCGGGGAATTATGAGGGGTCCGAGGAAATGTGGTGTGTTTTCTGCTGATTGATGCAATACAAATCAACCAAGAACAAGGTAGAGAGGAGCACAGTCTGCTCTCAATATCATTCAACACTGTATACGAATACCATCGAGTGTTGGTTTCACTGTCTTGTTATGTAAACCAAGCTGTACGGTGCTTGCGCTAACGAGTCGGCTGTGGAGCTGTTGCGCGCCTAGAGTGAAGGGAAGGTCAACGCGGGCAGGGGAGTTTGGATTGGAAGCTGGGAGAAGAAGGCGTCTCGTTACGGTCACTTGCACCTTGGTCTGCGGGCGTTTGAAACTTACAGAGCAGCATACAGTACAGTAGAGACCCGGGATCCGCCCCGGCCGGCTTTGACTCTGCTCACCGGGGAAGCCAACCAGTGCTGCCCCGCCAATTCCCAGGGCCCTGACCGTCAAGTTGTCGTCCATCCGTTTCTCCATCGAGCCATGAAGCAGTTTCATCCTTTCATCCTGGGACTGGCCTGAGCTTGGTCAAAGCTGACGACACAGACTATTACCATCTAGAATCAATCAATCGTTCAATCTCAATCTCACTGACCACCGGAGACAGAACCAACTGATGAACTAAACGTTGAAACTGGCTGATCAACCACCTCGAGCCCACCGAGAATAAGATCCACACTCCACTCACTCCCCTCGTGCGTCTCCCGTCGTCTCCCTTCAGCGTCTAGGTAGTCGTCCTCCTGCCCCCACAGTGGTCAACTAAAGCCCAGCCCGTTCCGGCCCCAGGTCAGGCCAAACTTCACCGTCCGTCCAGGTCCTCATCAGTCGGTCGTTCCAATTTTGTCTCTCTCTCCGACTTGTTTTGGAACTCTCTGGCGTCCCTTCTTTTACCTCACCCCGAGCCAGCCTCGGCTGCTGAGCTATCAATTCTAAACACCCTACCCGACCCCTTACGTCGCTACCGACTGCCGTCTACAGTGCCGCCGTCTGGGCTGCCTCACCTGAGCCTTGCCTTGCCTTGCCTTGCCTTTCCTCCCGCCTCGGCCTCACTCACTCCACCTCCGCCGCCACCTTCGACTCTTCCCCCCTCCCCCTCCACGGGACCATTTCCCGCGCGCGCGACACACCTACGGTGCCAGAACAGATTCCAACCCTTGCCCGAGCCTCACCAGCCCGCGCATGCGCTTCGCAGAGACCGCAAGCAACACAGACCAGAGAAGCCGACGAACCCCAACAACAAACGTGCGGATGGATCGTGTCGCGTTCGGCTGAGCCCGTAGACCTCTCGAGAGAAAGAAAAAGACGACCGCCGCCGCCGCCGCTGCTGCAGCGAGCCGCAAATGATCTGCGAACCTGACGCCCACTGCGTAACCTCGAGATCCAATGGGAGCATAGGACAACATGACCGACCGGAACGCCGCTGCCATGGGCAAGAGCGTCAAGGAGGACCCAGCCAAGGGTGACGATGGCAAAGCCAAGAATCGCGACAAGAGCTCGAATAGCGCCGCCACAGGCAACCACAAGACTCCTACAAAGAAGAGACGCAAAGTGAACCACGGTACGCCCAACCTTAGAATGCTACTACTGCTTTAACCTGTCTTGTTCCTTGCTGGATGCGCATGCGACCAAGCCCGCGCCATTGTCTGGTTGGTTGGGGAGTTGTTGCGGCTCTGGCATATTCATTGTAGATGAGGTCCCCCCAAGACTGTTGAAGCACAACGAATCAACCACCTGCCCTACCCGCCTCTGCTCTGTCAACTCCCAGACCTGGCGGAAAGGGAGGCTTCGGCGCAGCGCATCGCATGACTTTATTTTTGAAATCAAGACTTTGAATCTGGGCTGACACTGCCGGGGGGCGCGCGCGTTCCTACAGCTTGCGTATATTGCCGACGATCTGTAAGTCAACCTCAAACTTCAACCCATGCGCACTTTGCATTGGCTGCCCTCGAGGGTCTCTGAGACGGCCTCGGGCGCTCCGAGGCGCAAGACTATTTGCTGCGTCGACTGTGGTGCGACGATGCAACGCCTACGAAGTTGACTTGCCTTGCCTTGCCTTTCATGTCGACCCTTGCCCTGCCCTGCACTCGCTCCGAGTCCTGAGAGAGAAGAAACGTTACTGACACCATGTTTCCTATGCGCCTATAGCACATGACATGCGATCTTGTATGTAAGATCCTGGCGAACCCCTCCCCCCTTGATGCGCTGCGCAGCTCAGCTCAGCTGGCAGTCGTATTTGTCTGTCAGGGCGGAAAGGGGGCTTGCTTCTTCCCACCCTCGAAGACATGCCACTGACGTTGTGGATAGGAGAGACCATGCACGAGATGTATCAAGCGCAACATCGGGCACCTCTGCCACGACGAGCCCCGCGACGCCGACTCCAAAAAGGCCAAGAGCGTCCAGAGCATACAGAGCACATCGGTCGTCGACGAGTCGGATGCCCAGTCCGACATGGCTCGAAGCTCCATCTCGAGCACCATGGGTCCACCGCCCAACTTTGATGCGACGAGGCAGAGAGGTGCCAAGGGATTTGGGGGCGTGCTGGGCCAGGGTAGCCCGCTGTCCATTGTGCAACCCGGTCATGTCTCCGGGCTGCAGGGAAATACGTTGAACAACGGAAACAGCAACGCGAATCAATGTACGTCTTGGGTCCCCTCTGTCCTGCCACTGGGAGGGGCCCGTCCCTTGCCTGTCTCGATTTTTAATCACGAGCGGAGCACGCACACACGGGTGGTGGTGGTGGTGCTCGCCTTGCTTGCTGTGTTGGGGGCTGGACCTTGTCTTGTCCCTGAGCTGAGCTGAGCTGAGCTGAGCTTGTTGTTCCTGATGTTGTTATGTTGAGTTGAGAGATTCGCTGACACGCCACCCCATACCCAGTCGCTGGCTTTCAAGATGCGTGGATGACGGCCCAGAACCACTTCCATGACATGCACAGCTTCCACCCCAACTACATGATCGCCCCCGAAGTCACCCACGAGTTCAACCTTCTCAACGACTTCCTCCACACCAGCCTGCTCGATGACGGCGGGGTTCCGTCCGAAGACTCCCAGCAGAGCCCGGCGGCATTCAGAAGGTCGAGCCAGTCGGAAATGTTGCCTGGATTCGGCAACAGCAGCAACTCCCTGACAGCTGGCGGCTCGAACCCGATGTCCAACAACATGTCGGGGGGATCGATGCTGCCACCCCCGACCAACAACCTCGAGGGCAAGGCCATCCCACGGCCGGGGAGCGTCGTGCCCGCCGACAAGGCCCGTGAATACTATCTCCAGGCCGCCGATCCGTCGGGCAACGATACGCCCGAGGAGCGCATGGCTCGTGTGCTCAAGGCCAAGTACGACGCCGGCCTGCTCAAGCCTTTCAACTACATCAAGGGGTACGCTCGCTTGGGTACTTACCTCGACTCTCACATCGCTCCGTCGTCCAAGCAGAAGATCCTGCGGACCATCAACCAGTTCCGGCCCAAGTTCCGCGAGAAGGCGCAGGCCTTGACGGATATGGAGCTTGTGTACGTTGAGATGTGGTTTGAGAAGCAGCTCATGGACTACGACCGGGTCTTTGCGAGCATGGCCGTACCAGCATGCTGCTGGCGAAGGACCGGTGAGATCTTTAGAGGCAACAAGGAGATGGCCGAGTTGATTGGCGTGGAAGTCGCCCAGCTCAGAGATGTGAGTCTTGTTCCTCCCGACGCACCTCCACGTGGCTCCGAGTACCTTGTCTCAGTGAAAGGAGGGGCGGTCAAGATATGTTTGCTAACGCTAGTTGAATTCAGGGCAAGATTGCGTTGCACGAGATTCTCACAGAAGAATCAATGGTTCGCTACTGGGAGGAGTTTGGCACCATCGCTTTTGATCCGGCGCACGAGACCCTCCTGACGGCCTGCTCTCTCAAGAATCCCACTCCTGGGTCAAATCACCCTATTGTGAAATGCTGCTTCTCGTTTATGATTCGACGGGATGATCACAAATTGTACGTGGGGGGGAGATTGAGTCTTGTGGTGTTGTGTGTTACTAATGCCTTTCTTTTCCTAGGCCAGCCTTAATTGTGGGCAACTTTTTACCCCACGACCCGCCTTCGCAATGACGACCGGGGGGGTCTTGAGATGACCTCATTCTACCATACACAATTGGATATGAGCCTCTTTAGGATTAACCAGGAGTAGTCGATTTGAAGGGGATATATGCCTGATTGGCACTTTGGAAACAAGGGAAAGAGAACGGGCGCATTGGTTACGTTAAGTTACGTTACGCTGGATTTTGGAAAGCGTATATATATATTGTCTATGACGCGTTAGATAGCAAGTGTCTGTCTACATATGTCTCTATTGGTTTTTCAATAACCATTTTTGGATTGTTGCTTGATATCGAGTTTTGGTTGATCAAATTGGAGTGGCCTCACAGTTTCAAGCGACTTGTGTATGAAAGAAGGAGCGCCCAGGGTGCTGTTGCCATCAACGCGACAGACTCACATGACATTATCCGTAAACATGCTCGATCGACTTCAAACACTATTCTAGAATAACCATCATTTGGTCATGAGCTACTTCTTTTCCTCCTTTCACAGTCAGCATGGCATCGGTCGACCCGTTGAGTATCGGCCGTGACAGGAAGATCAAGGGGCTGATAGGTAAAGTGCTATCCACCACATGAAGAGGGCAGGTCATTGACATGAACTCTCTCAGAGTTCTCCACAGATCTCCTCCCCAAGCTACCGACCTCCCACGACTCGAGCTCGACCGACACTCTTCTCGCCGACTTGAACCATCACATCACCACAGTCAACGCCATATCCCAGAAGTCGGGGACCGTATCGCACGAAACTGCGCAAGATTTGAAGGAGGCTGGGAGGAAACTATGGAACGAGTGTATCAGGGAGAAGAGGAGACCAAATGACGTGCTAGCATCACCATCGAGGTCAAAGTTGCTTGTCCGAACACGACTGTTTTCGTTTCTCGTCAATGTTTTCTCCCGGGAGTGTCTCCGCGGAAGGAGGGGGGATGTGGAAGACGATGCTGTTGCGATCATCAACCAGGGTCTGGTGCTGGCAAAGATTTGCATCAATGAGTCGGATCTTGATGGTGCTCGGTTGGGGCTGGGCAAGGTCACCACGTACATCGACAAACTCAGGCAGTTGGATGCGGAGAATCATCTCGGTCCCGGACACAGGGTTAATATCGAGGCAGAGTATCTGACCATGCGCTGCGCTCTGGTAAGTCTGAAGTATGGTGGATTGTGGCGTGTTGCTAACATATTCAGTCGTTGAAAGAGGACCGCCTGGACGTTGCTGAACACATGTACACTAAAGCCGATGATCTCCTCCGCAATCTCGACCCGTTTTCAGCTGAGCAACTAGCGGATACACTTCAGGACATTGGGGCCAACTTGTCGGAGAAGGGTGACCATGAAATGGCGCTCAAGTGGCTGCGGCGAGCACATACCCTCATCAACAGCCAAGAATTAGAGAGGCTCTCGACAGAGGGACTAGAGATACGGATGGCAATTCATCACGACCTTATCCAGACACTATTGGCAACACGCTCACCTGAACGGGTTCAAGAAGCCGACGACTTGGTATCGTATGTGGAATCAGAAATCGGAGACAAGCCGGTTGTTCTGCACTGGAAACTGGAGATCCTTCAAAGAAGCCCTAGCGAGATCTTTGATGTTGATGCATGTGCAAGCATATTGCGACGAATGGTTCGCTCCCTTGACTTATCAGATGCTGCATTGGGGTTTCTACTGCACAACATCAAAGAACTCCGGGATAGGGGTTCTCGGCTGGCAATTGGCCTGCTGGATGAGCTACTACTGACTAGGTTGCTGCCATGTGGGAATACGGATTGGATAGGAAAGACGCTTGTTCGACGAATATGGATGGGGACGATAGACACGGAAGCCTCTGACGCCGCGACAAGGCTGATTCAACTTTTGGAGCAACTTGCAGAAGACTCTACGCCATGCAACGTAGACGTTGCAGCAGCAGCACAGTCGGTGAGTACTTTGACATTTCATTTGTTGACATTCGATACTGACTTGGAAGCTCATGTGGAAAAAGCTCGATGTGAGTTATGCCAAGAAAGAGTACAATGTGGCAGAGCTGTGGTGCCAAGTTGCACTTCATCCCATCTTCTCGAGTACAGGAGAAGTGAGCCAGGGCAAGTTTGCGAGGCGACTGATTCTCTGTGCAATATCTCGCAGCGACCCCGAGACTGCCAAATGCACCTTTGATGCTCTACCAACAGCTGTTCAGAATGACCAGCTCACGAGGTATCTCATGTTCAAGGTCTCCTTGATCAGCTGGGACCATGATCTGGCCCGCCAGTGTGTCGAGTTTTTGAGCAAATCTACCGAGAAGGCCAAGAGTCGAGATATTCTGTACGCTTGTGTAAGAGAGGCACAGCAATTGGGAGACAAGCTTTCTACGCTGGAGGCTCTGAAAGCGGTATCGGCGACATTTGTCACAGGTTCCTCGACGACGGCGGCGTCTAACTTGCCGTCTATCCTAAGATGTACTATCAGATTGCTTCACATAATCGAGAGCCAAGATAATCAGGAGGAAGATCAAGCACCCGTCCTTATAGAGGATGTTTGCGATATTTTTGAGAAAGGCAAGTCGATCCCTCAACTGTCTATCGATACTAACATCAATAGCGGCCGGATACGCCAAATCAGACCCAAGGGATGAAAATGGCAACAAAGCCTTCACAGTTCCCGAGCTAGAATGGTTTCGAAAGAATGCCTACAACATCGGCGTGACAAAGTGCCATGTCTAGGGACTCCGGCCTTTGGTTCGCATCTTCAGCGCCTGCCTCACATTCATGGAGTGCTATCCCCAGGACATCTCCTCGGAGAATAGCGCCGACTTGCAGCTAATGGCCATGCGTTGTCACTTTGTCATGGCTGCAGCGATCGTATCCAAAGCACGGACAGAAGACAAGGTGGACGAGGCACTGCAGCGGTATTTGGAGGTGAGGCAGCATGTTTTAGTATTCGATGGCCTGTTCGAGAAGCATTTTCAGAACACCTTCGCAGCCCGGAATGTCAGGGTTTATACCGACTTGACGGCTAAGATGTCGACACTCTTTGTCTTTGACTTTGAAGGTGCCATCTGTTTGAAGAACTGGGACGATCTGGGTCAGATTATCCGAAAAGCAAGAGTGTGTAAGGACGAAAATATGTACAAGGCAATGGGGGATTGCCTACTAAGAAGCAATGCCTCGGGGAAAGGTGCGTACTCTGACGGTGGACTTGTAAGCATGCTCACACATTTATCCAGTGGTTTACACGAACATGCGACTCATCATTAACGAAATATTTGCTCTGGAGCAGTTCGACAACCAACGGCTGGCAAAATACCTTCGATGCATGTTTCAGGCTGTCCTCCCCCTGGATGACAACCTTTCTCTACAAGTGCTCGGACAGGCTCTCGAGATTGCACGCGAGTGCAGTCAGGTATGTCACAAGATCCGGCCTGTGTGGGTGCAGAACTCACACTGGCTTGCAGATGCAGAAACCTTTCCCTAGTGACGAACTCGACTGGATTGTTGTTACGACATTCAACCACGCCCTTGACATTCATGTGAGGGGCGATGAGAACATGTGCCAGCAGTGGGCGCACAAGGCTCTTGCTCTGGCCGAGTATATGAGTGACCGAGGTGATCTGAAGGATGTACTGCGCGAGAGGGTTGCCAAGTTGTCTTTGGGCAAGGAGACGTCCAGTTAAGTGCTGTTCAGGGGCCAGTGTATATTTCCCTGTATGTCTCCTCTTGTAGCACAACATATGCAAATGTCTTGATAGAGCCAACTTGGCGTCACACACCGGTAAGCCGTTTACCAACGGCAAACTCATGTTTCTTCTCCATTCATTACCTTATATCCGCGCTCGAGGAAGAAGACGACAAAAAAAAATAAACATACAGCTTTATCTATGGGTCCCGCCCAACGCCAGCCAGGTGCGTGCGTGCGTCCGTGTGTGCCATGCACATGCAATCCATACATATCTCCACTTTCGCTTCGCTTCGTTTCCATGCATGCAGTGTGTGTGTGTGGTATCTCCATCCATACATATCTCTCTCCTGTTCCCGACGACTGCCTAATAGTAGCCATCTTTTTCAGATAGACAAAGGAAAGAAAAAAAAAAAAAGGTAGGACGCCGGCCTGTAAAGATGCCCCTGAACCCATAGCGTACGCCTCCTCCCCCTAACTTTTCCTCGAGGAAGGTCCTCGTAATAGACATTAAAGATTCAGCTTCCATTATTCCCATCCTTCCACGTATTGCTTCAGATGATGTTGGCAATGCTCAGTCGATCCTTGCTAGTCCCAGCACCCGTCGTGCTCCCGCTCGGTGTCCTGCTGCCGCCCGGGATAGGGCTCACCGCCGTACTGCTCTCTCCCATCTTGGGTGCCTCGGAGCCGAAGCGTGGAATGTCACCCAGCCTTGGGATATCCACCGTCGATCCAGGCGTCTCGCTCTTGATAGGCGGTGGCAGGGTCCATGTCGTGTTCGTCGGCGTCGGCGTTGGTGTGGTTGGTGCGACGTCTAACCCTCGAATAGCAGCCTCGAGTCTTGCCCATCCGCCCCATTCTCTGCTTTCGGTTTCGTCGAGTCCTGTGCGTGCTTCAGGGCTGAAAAGTTCGCTGCGAGCCGTAGCCCCTTGCGCCTGAAGTGGTGACGAGGCACGGCGAAGAGGCGTCTCACGTTCCAAACCGGCCCAAAGCCATGACGCATCAGGAGAGGCCTGAAGATCTGCTGATACGTACGCGATCAAGTCTTCATCCCTAGAAAGCATCTGGAGAAGAGCAGTCTGATCAACCGAGGGTCGAGAGGGGCCGAAAGCCGGGGGCGCATTCCTGGCCAGATAGCTGGTGTACTCGGCTCGCTTGGTCCCCAGGCTGGAGACGAAAAAGTAGAGATACCGTCCACAAGCAACTGTGACATCCCTCCGCCCATCGATTGAAGCCAAGGCTCGAACAGTTGTCACCGCATGGTCTAGATACCCCGTGAGTAGGAGGAACAGCGCACAGCGGAAGATATGGGTGGTCAGCAAAGCAGTAGCCCCATCTGCGAGTAGAGCCGTGTTTGATCGGTGGAGAAGTGAGGATGTCTCCAGTGCGATGTGGGTGCAACTCTCGAGGGAGGCCATCCTCGCCTCAGGTGGGTATCCAGGGTCGAGATGGTGTCGGTGAAGGAGGAGACGAGCATGGAAGAGATATGCTAGAGGCGCTAGGAAGTGAGGAGCCAGCGGTACGGTGCTGGACGGTTCGCAGGCTGGAGGAAAAGTGCTCAAGCATTTCTTGAAATGGGCATCAAGAGCTGAGAGATGGATCGTGGACAAGGCCGGAGGGTTTAGAGCTGCGAGGAGTGAGGTGTACGACCGTACAACATGAATGACGGCAAGCAGAGAATGAGTGAGAGGCTCTGCTCCGTTGGGAACCAGCATGCCTCCCTCGTGGATATACTGATCGTCGACTCCAGCAGGCAATGAAACATCACAGTCCTCATCATTGATCAATACAGGTCGCCCCAGCTCGGCTGCCAGCGTTCTGTCCATGATGTAGATCATCCACCAAGTCCTGCGTCGCATCTCTCCTTCAATCACTGGCCATGGCCCCGATTCTAGATGCAGTCCCAGATCCTGACCAACTCGAACGGCTCTTCCCAGCCATGTCCAAGCCGCAGACTTGAGGTTCATCTCATTGAGGCAGAGGGTGACAAGTGTTAGTGCCCGTGCATCGTCCAACGTAAAGTCGTTCGCCCATGGGTCGATCATCTTATTGGCCGTCTCGAGAAACTCGGCTGGCTCGTAGAAAGAGTTTGGCTGCGAGTTCGATGTCGGGCTGAAGAGGCTGCCAGCAGCGAGAACCGAGAAGAATAATGAGAGCCATGAAGGAGATGTCCTATTAATGCCATTGTTGTTGTACAGATCATTGACAGCTGCTCGAAAGGTCGGAAAGTGTATAATCGGAAACATGGTGTGGGAGGAGCATTGGTAGGCGTGCAACAGCTGATCTACCAGGTGTCTGGCTGGGAGCTCCGGCCTTGGGGGGTCGGGTTCAAAGAAGACGGGTGCTCGTTCGCGATACTGGGCCGGAGGCTTCCATATGCCTCTTGAGAAGTCCCGTACATTCGCCCTCGCTCTGGCCAGCTCCGGTACGGGAGCCGGTCGTTTTCGTCGTTTCGGTTCGGATCCGATCGTTGGTAAACTGGGAGTACCCTGTTCAGCTCCCTCGATATCGAGTTCCATCGGGCCCTCTCGGTCCTGGAGTAAACGCCGCAGGCCGCTGTTCTCCCTCTTGACCCGTTCCATTTGCTTCTCCAGATCCTGCACCTGCTTGATCGAAGACATGCGCCGGTTGGTCTCCTTGGTGAATTGGCACTTCACATTCCGGCTTGAGCACTCGGAGCAACTTGTTGTCTCCGTGGCGTCACATTTCACTTTCCTTTCCCGGCAGGCATCGCAACTGGGATCCTTCCTTCGCTGTCGATAAGCCCTCTTCTGTCCCTGAGCGCCGGGGGGGCCAGGTAGCTGTGTCGTTTGGGGGCCCGGTGTGCTGGCCACCGAATCGGTTGAGGCGAGGGATTCCTGTCCAAGAGAGGAGGGCGTTGTCATAGGGCCGTATGACTGGAAAGACTGGCTGACAGGAGGGAGAGGGGGGATGCCGATCGGTTGAGCGGTCGCCGCTGGATTTAGGCGCGGGTTGGGATTCATGACCCCAGTCGCGAAGTGGGATAATGACTTGGGCGAAGTAGCAGATGAGACTGAGGACGAATCGTAGGACCTAGTTGAGAGGTTGGGGGAGCGGGCATAGGGGTTCTGCGGTGTTGACATTGCTGAAGAACCTCTTGAGATTGAGTCTCTAGCCACGCTGGTAAGAGAAGATTCAAGGAGATCCCCGTGGGGGTTGACGTTAAAAGGACGTTGATCAACGAGCATATAGATGACTCTGTTGAACAGAAGCTGCGGGAGGTCAAATACACGGAAACCGAGCCACCCTGGCACGCTCTGCTAGGACACGAGACAGCAGAGCAGAGATAACCCTGCGCCGGGGCTTCCAAACTATTACCGCCAACGTCTTCTTCCCTAGCGAACAGTGTAAACCCGTCTCTGCAATAACGGTATCTGAGTTGTTCCAAGGCTGTGTAACCCGAGGCCGTTCTGCTCCGAAGGGGGCCTTCGGCTCATGACCTTGTTCAACGCCTGGAATAGATTGGAGGGTCCCAAGGTGCGAGACCGTTACCAGGAATGGACAAGTGATGTTCTGTGGCGCTGTGCTCGGTAGAGGCCTTCGGAATGGCTTCTATTCCCTGCCCAAGAGCCAGTGGCTGGAAAGTGTATCTGGACTTGGAGGCCAGCCGGTAATAAATCAGAACGAGCAGCTTGGGGAGACTGGCAGGCTACTGCTGCTGCTGCTGCTGGAGGGTGAGTAGGCAGACAGCCTTGTGACCTAGACCGCTGCGGTTCTGGAGCGGCCGCGAAAGGGGGACAAGAGTAGGCGAGGCCACGAGGCCAGGGCTGACGTTGTCAAGTTTGGCTCACAGTATCTGGGAGTAGGAGGAAATGTATGGGAGAAGAGGCGCCTGCAAGCAGGTATATCGCTGCCCGTCACCCGCCGGGTACAGCAGCAGCACCGTGTTAGTGGCGCTGGTCCGTGATCCGGGGCTCTCCGCGCCTTAACGCAGATTCGGAAATATTATCTGGGCCAACTATGGTAAATTGGGGGGAGGGGTGGCCGGGCCCTGGGCGAGTTGGCTGAGCAGGGCTGTTGAGATCAGCCATGGCCGCTAATGTGTTTCGAGCGGAGTTGGGCATCCTGGAATAAGTCGCCAGCAAAGACCCCGGATCCCGGTCAATCCATCCATTCATGGGTCCAACGAAGTGCTTGTTTCCAAGCCTGGCCTGCCGAAGGAAGGGAAGGGAACTCTCTCTCTCTTTCTCTCTGTCTGTCTGTCAGAACTCGGGAGCGTGATGCGTGGGAGCGATCTTGGACTCGCTAGCCGACCGGCAGGCCTAGTGGCATTATTGGTGGTAAGCGCCGATTCCGTCCATCCAGGCAAACTGTACTGTACTGTACTGCCGCGAGACGACCACAGGAGCACAGTAGGCAGGATAACGAGTCGTGATAGTAAATCCCGGCGCCGCGCCGCCCGATTTCACTCTACCAAGCTTTTCTCGGCATCTGGTCCGCCTTTGGGGCAGCCGGGGAGGGCTAGTTTCGGAGATGCTGTGCACAAACAGGCCGGGACGATGTTCGGTCATCTTGCCTTATGCTGTCTCCTATGCCATGTGCTACCCCCGCGCCTGGATCGGCATGCCTTGGAGAAGCGAGGTAGGTTGTTTTAGTTAGAGACCCGAAAATGCGCCGAACAAGCCTCTCCTGTTCCCGCTCATGCTGCTGCTCAGGTGAGCTCGAGGCTCTGCGCTAGAAGAAACCAATCCACTAAGTCTTGACATCGAAGTGGCTCGTCGTCTCGTGGTGGCTTGCCACCAGAGCCGATATCATTTGTCTAGCACCGACGGACGACCATGTGGTTTCGACAAGATGTAAGCATATTCGCAATGGTCGCATGAGTCGGGCGTGGTCAGAACTGAAACACATCGTATGGTAGCGCAGTCATGGTTCAGTCGGCTCTGGCATATCGCAATCGTCGATTCGTGGAGTCTCGTCTGAACTGAACAACCTGAAGCTTGTCGACTCCTGATTCACGGCTGTCATGCCAGATATGTGGCGTCAGCAGCCGTTGGTTTGTCCAGGCCAGGGATAAGCATACGGATACTGGGTGCCTCGCACTGCTGTCTTAGAAGGCGAATGGCCATACCCCTTGACCCATTCGAGGATCTCGCCCGAGCTGGTGGCTAGGTTGGCCGTCGACTTGGAGGCTGCAAGCTGCCGTTGGGCACACGGCCTGCCGGAGCGCGTGGGTTCGGCCATGGTGGTTTCCGAGGGTGGCACCTTGTCCATGTGTTCGCCAATGGGACGGTTATATCCGCCGCCGTGGGTGGGAAGGGGATGACGAATCCCCAGTCAGGGTCGCAGTGGGGATTCGGGCTAGAGCCGAGTGAACCGCCGGGAAGGGAAGGGCTGGACGGGCGGCTCGCCCGGGCCTTGTGGACAAAGAAAGGATCTCGATGTTTGGCCGACGCCAGGCTATTACTTGCCTAACTTAACATGCCTATGCAGCAAGCGTTGTGTTGTGCCATGGGAGATGCGGGAAAATCCCATTTGGCAGGGACGCAAAGCAACTCAACTCAACTCAACGCCCTGGGCGTTGGAACCAAAGAATTCATACAGTACGGCGCGGAGCCTGACCCGCCTCGTATGTAACGGAAAACAGGGGGATGAGAAAGTGCAGCTCGGGGGGGAGGCCGATGCAGCATTGCAACTGGTTTGAAGCATTCAGCACCTGATATGTGAGAGATGCGCCCAGAGCACAGCACTGAGTGCCCAAGGTGTGCTGCTCGGAATGTAGCTCGCAAGGCCGGTAGGACCCTTTTCCTTGCTCGGTTGCCGGGCTAGAGTTGAGACGAGACGAGTTTTCCAGCCGAGCATCTGATCCGTATGCAAGTCAACCCTTACTCCGGAGAGCCGGCGACATGGACATGGACGTGGACGTGGACGTGGAAGTGGACGTGGACCATATGCAAACAGGCTTGTCTAGTGGCGGCAGCAGCGCTTCTGATTGCGAGGTTTGGCAGGCACACTGCACTGGCCCAACTTCGGAGTCAAGGCTCAGAGAGAGGAGAGGCATTCGAGTCGAGGAACGGTCCACGGCCGGCCGAAGAGTGGGCACGAGTCGCCCGTGTCAGCGGAGGCAGCGGGGCCGGGTTCAGAGAGATAGGGGGCTTTAGCCGCAAAGCAGCCAGCGAGAGACCTGTCTCTGTGCAGCCTAGCTCCAGAGGCATGCGACGGTGCTGTATCGTAGTGCGGTGGTAGAGGGGCGCGACTCCATAATGCCATTCGCCAGGCGGCCCTTGTCAAGATCGAGGGGGCGGGGGACCGTGTGGGCTGAGATTCGAGCTGGCGGGTTGAGGTTTCGGGTGCTGACTACCGGAGAAGGGGTGTGGTGTAAGGGGTCGAGATCTCGGAGTCAGGATTCGCAGTGTGACAGTGCAGTACGGAGTACGCGAGCAGGTACTGGCCAAGGTAGGATCGAGCGAGAGCTGCAGGATCTGGGCATCAGAGCCGGAGCCGGAGCTGGAGCTTGAAGTGGAAGAGTGTTTCGCATCATTACGAATGGGAGTTGAAGGAGAGATGAAAGATGGCGGGGGAATGCATGTCGCGATTCAGGTTAGGCGAACCTCAGGTTAGTACAGTAGATAGCTCTAGGTTTAGGTAAGGTTAAGGTAAGGTAAAGTTGGGTTAGGTTACGGTATAGACAGGGGTCGCACCTTACCTTACTGAAAGAGCTGTAAGCAGGAACTCAAAACAAGACGTGGTAGGGGGGAAGGATCTCGGGTTCCTGGCTGTCATGTTTCCAATCCTACCTATACCTGTTGTTCCTGAGCTTGAGTTGCAGAGGCGAGATCGAGACGAATTAAAGGCCGGGCCGCTGACGTATGTAACTTAACTGAACTGACAGGTACGTCCACTGTCTGGATGGGTATCATCAGCCTTCCTCCCTACCTCTGACATCTACAGCTTCACTCTCCGCGACAGAGAATATCCGACAAACAGCCTAACGAACCCCCCCTGCTGTCCGTTACGAAAACTCTCCATCTCCGCCGTTTACTCTCACAGTGCTTCCGGTAAGCTTTTCGTCTCCCCTCCCTGTTACTCGCCAGGTACGAGCTACCCCGGCGTCTGGGGCATCGCCGGCTAGGTCGACACTGGCCATTCTGGCCCCCTGCTTCCGCTTCCTGCGACAATGGCCACCTGAGGACGGATGGAGTTGGCGATCAAACATGTCCACCGCCGACTTGGGTATTCAACCATCCGTTTCATCGGCCCGTCAATTCATTTCAGCGCATGCTGTGAGCCGCCAGCCGCGAGCACCCTCGTCGTCGCTTCGCCAGTAGCCGCACGCCCACCACAAAGCATGCGATTGCGACCCATCACATACGGCAGCTCACTGGTACCGAGTCATCATGCCACCAGATGAGCCATAGTTACGAGAATGGAAGCTGTGGAGTACCCCATACATACATTGGCGAGGATGCTGCCAACTTTTCGAGAACAACAGAACAAATCCGCGGCGGTCCCTGGCCTTACCAACTGAGGCCAGAAGGGAAAAGGGCGCCGTCCCTGCGGCTGTTGTGGGCCGTGACCCTGACAAGGGTCAATTGGATGGAACGCGGAAGCGCGATGCCGCCGTCGTTGTCGTCTACTGTGCGTGCAGTCAGTACCTTCTCCATCCCATCCATCTGCCCTTGCTAGCCACAGCCACCATTGAACAAGCCATTATCGCAGCCCGTCGTCTCATGGAGCGAGCCGTCCAACGGTGCCATGCATGCAATCACGCCTTATCGAGTCCTGTCCTCGAGGTATCATGTACCTGGCATGTTTGGATCTGGCGCTCCACCCTTCCTATTCAAGATGAACGAACGGCGAGTGGTCAAGGTTTGTTTGGTGTGAATGGCCGTGTTGAACGAGCTGTCAACTGCAATCCCCTGGCCAATGATACGCAACCGACTTGTTGGTTGGACTCCCTCCTACGACCTCATCCCGCCGAGCCGTTCCCTCTGCCGTCCGCGAGGCTCCACTCGACTCCTACCAGGGACCTTTATCTCATCGGGACCATCCAACAACCCGGTCTTCGGACCAAGCCCGCCCGGAAGGAAGGTGACTGTTCTGGTCGGATAGGCGAAGCTGGCGCTGGCGCTCAAGACGACGCCGCCATCCACCATCCACGTGCTACACGCAACTCTCGCGTATGATATCTCGCGCATTACGGAGTACGCCTTTAGGATAAGCCGCCTCGGGCGCGGGCTTGAGTCTTGAGGTTACTGTGTGTGTCCGCGTTAATCTCCATCGCAGGACCCTAATGCACATGCATCCGCCGAGTGAGCTTCTCAACAAAATGGCACGGTTTCCCGAAAAAGCAGCATGGCAGGCATTCATTCATGTGCGAGCCTAGAGAAAGAGTTCTGACGGGAGAGCAAAGGGGCAATAGTTCCGGGCATCTGGAAACCCCGAGCGATTATCAGTCGCCTGCTGTCTGTCAATCCGCGCTCCAGAAAAACTGCCGACAAAGCTTGGTCCAGTTGACCTCCGCTTGTTAGTCTCCGCCGGGTGTTTGTGCGCTAGTCGTTTCCTGAGACATTCTAGCCGTCAATGGCTGGGATGGTCTCCCTCCGCTTCTTGACCGGGCTTGATTTCCACGCAGCTCCCACTTCCCGCAGCACGTTGCAGGCTTGTTTAAATCCACGAGCTTACGTACGCTGTTCCACATGGCCCAAGCTCGCAAAACGAGCTCCGTGAACAGATGGACTCGTGCTGGGTCCTGGGCCTAACGTGTATAGCCCCTTTCGACAGAGCTGAGACCGCGATGTCGGCCGACTCGAGTGGGCACGAGGCAGAAGACGTTCTTGATGGCTTGGGTGACTGACTGACCAGAACCGGGTTCCGAGGTCGATGTTGCCGGTTCGCAATCGCGAGATCGACAGAGCACGGCTCAGACATATGATAAGATGGGCTGCTATAGGTATCCGTGCCGTCTGCTGAGGCCAGAGGATGAACCAGATGGCGCCACCACGAAGATGTCAGGACTAGTCCTCAAAGGGAATCCCATCAGGATCGGGGCCGGCTAGGTACTTCTCAGCGAACGCCAAATTACTTGGACGATCAGTGGATTATCAGCCGGAACACGGAAAAGCAACTGCCAGCTCTTGACAACGCCGAGCAACAAAGGTTAATCCTCCAACATGTTGATAGTTTCATAGGGTTGGTTTGAGACGAGTCCTGACCGACACGGCGGAACTCAATTCCTTTCCATGTTACTCGGCACTCGACAGAAGCAATCGAAGAATGGCATCCCGAGGACAAAGATGATACTCCGGGTCCACGCCCCGACGACACATGCTCAACGATGGCACGGATCTCGTTCCTCGATATCACCACAGCGGTACAAATCCCGCCAACCCCCGCAATGCCTGAAACCGAGCCGTGCAGCGCAGAGTCGTTGAAAAAGACGGGGAGGAGGCGGCATGTTCCATATTCCCTCTTACGTTATACTGGTGCCCAGAGGTTGTTGAAAGCTGTCCGAACATGCCCGCACTTCAGCCAGCCCCGGGCAGATATGAGTGCTTGCGTCCAGTCAAGAGGGCAGACTTGCTTATTCTTATGTATGCAGGCAGCACAAGTGTATGCCACGCGACGCAGATGTCGTGAATCTCCATGCGTCTGGTACCGATCATGGGAGCCGTTCCGATTCGCACCCTTGCACGGGTAGGCGGATCAGCAATGAGTTTATGTGCTCGCTCGAAACCGAGACGAATCATAGATCAGAGGGGGAAGTTGGCAGGAATTCCGCGACTCGCGTGCGCACGCATGTGGCTTGTGGGGGACGACGAGCCGAGATCTTTCGATCCCAGCGGGTGCTTGATATTGCTTCTGCTAATGCTGCTACTGTCGACTGAATGAATGAGTTGCTTGCTTGCTTGCTCGCTCACTCACTCACTTATCAATCCCCATCCCATGCATGCCTCCATGATCCATGTTCAGGAGACGATGAATCGGAATGGCGGCAGGACGGACTACCTTGGCATCAAGCCTCTGAAGCGGGTGGTGCCTTGAGCAACCATTCCTCGCTCCTGACCGGGCTGCTGCTTCTAACAACAGCGTTGTTACATCGTGCCTTGTGATGCTTGGATGGCTTGGGGGCAGGGTAGAACAGGGCATGGCAGGGCAAGGACATGGTGACTGACAAGACCGGGATCTAGTTTATTTCGGTCGTCAAGCTTCGACTAACAGAGGACGAGACAGGCTCGCCAAGCAACAGCTCGTGGTGTTCTGTTGATCCTTTACCCGTCAGATCACAGTCCCGCCCGACCATGACGACTCAAGACAGCGGCCGATCCGGCGACCAACGGAAGGGGCCAAGCCCTCTTGTGGGGTCGACCAAGAGGTGCTTTCAAGGGAATCCGGAGCGGCGGTGTCCGGCAAGAAGCGAAGGAAGGGCGGGACACAGCTTCGGAGACGTATCTTCTGCACTGCGCTTTACTACATGGCGCTAGCTGGCCGAGGAGGACTCGACTCGAGTAAGGATGTTGTTCTCGCATCTGAGATGTGGATGAGCGACTTGACTCGCCGCAGCCGCACAGCACAGCACCGCACCGCATGCACTGCTAATACCCGGCAAGCCATCGTCACCTTGGCCTGCCTCCGTCCGATGTGTGCTCCCGGGGAGGGGACAGTTTTACTTTTGGCGCGGGTGTCGGAACGGGAATGTTTGCCCTTGTTGGTGGTTTGCTTTTTGCGCCCTGTCCTTGTCCCTGGATCCCCTGGGTCCAGAAGACGACCCGTTGGCATGGAATGGCACGATAGGAGGCGATGGATACAGGCTGAGGCGCTGCTGGTTGGTACATACAGTGCAGTAGTTGCATCCCAGTCCAGCCCAGTTGCAGTTGGGTTTGTGCAAGCCTCTGCGATGGATGGATGTGATGTCGTTCTGTCCCTAGGTCTGGGGCGGGAACGACAGGAAGGAGTCCATCCTCCTTGTCGTGTGGGAGTGTGCCATCCATCCATCCCATCCATCTCGGGCTCTGGCGCATCCCAAGGATCTCACTCAGGTGGATTCTGGCGAGGCTCGCTCAGTTTCAAGCCTAGGATTACGACGGTGATTCAATTGTGCATGTGCCCCAGCATATGCTGCATAGCGACATGTGGTAACCGCTAGACTCGGACTAGACGCCGCCGTCAGCACTTGAAGCGATGATCAGTGGGAAGAAGCAATGAGAGATTTCGGCACTGGTTCCAGCAGCATCAGCAGCAATCAGCAATCAGCAACAGCACCAGCACCAGCACCAGCAGCGGCGCCAGCCCGAGGCGCCGCCGCCGTTCTAGCTGCAGACGACTCATCGTTCCAGCCCTGGCCAGCCCAAGCCACAACGTTGAAGGCTTGTGATTGCAACGTCCGACAACGTGGTGACGATATTCACACGTTGCCTAGTTCCCGTCTGCCTCCCTCCCTACCCACAGACTTTCCATGTTTCTGTTTCTAGACAGAAGTCAGCCAGAAGACGGGCCACGTTTTCTTATCCAGGAACTTGGAAAGCTGTCCACCATCTCATCTCATCTCATCTCATCTCTGACTACCTACAGTACAGTAACTTATTGTATGCTCCGGACTTCCTGCCATGATTGTAACGGGGCCGGGTGCTCCCGCGGCCGTGCTTCCTCCTATCGGACCGTGGGAGTCTAATCATCGTTCGAGCTTAACGAATTATCAAAACTCGATCTGGTCACGGGTGCACAATCTTGTCGGGGCACTTGCTTGAATGAGGATATTGACGCACACACTTGACGAGTTTTTGTGTTACTGTACCATCACAACCAAGTTGAAGTGACATAACAAGTTTACTTTCGAGGCTTCAAGCGAGCCTTAACCGCCAAACCCTTTTTATCAAACAGAGCACGCGTACATCCATCCATCCATCTTACGACAAGTGGCCGTGTTTTCAGGCATCTTCAAAATGTGCAAATCCCCGCTTCACGATTTTCTCATCGCTCTTCCAAAGGTCGAGCAGCACCTCCATATCGAAGGTACCCTAGAGCCGGAGCTCCTCTTCTCGCTCGCTGAAAAGAATGGCATTGCTCTTCCTGATGACCCCGCTTATGCTTCCCCCGAGAAGCTGCGAGAGAGATATGGACGCTTCACCTGCCTCGACGACTTTCTACACTATTACTACCTGGGGATGAACGTGCTCATCTCGGAGCAGGACTTTGAGAGTCTTGCATGGGCCTACTTATGCAAAGCTGTAGAGGAAAAGGTTCGCCATGCCGAAATCTTCTTTGACCCCCAAGCACACATTGCTCGTGGAGTCAGTTACGATACCGTCATCGCAGGCCTCACGGCAGCCAAGCACCGAGCTGAGAAGGAGCTGGGCATCACTGTTGAGCTGATTGTCTGCATCCTTCGTCACCTTCCAGTCCCCGAGTCTCACGCTCTTGTCGACACTCTTCTCGAGCGCGGACACTTCACCGATGGCACTCTGACGGGCTTTGGCATGGTCTCGAGCGAAAAGGACAACCCTCCCGAGCTCTTCACCGACGTCTTTGCCCGTGTCGCCAAAACCGGTACGCACCTTACCACTCACGCCGGCGAGGAGGCGCCCCCTTCGTTCATCACGGCCTCACTGGAGCACCTGCGCGTCACGCGTATCGACCACGGCCTTGCCGCCGCTCAGGATCCAGAGCTTCTGAAATCCCTCGCCGCGAACAGGACCCTTTTGACCTTTTGCCCCTGGTCCAACGTTGCTCTCTGCAACCTGCCCAGCCTCGCTGATGCCCCCGTGCGCGCATTCCTTGATGCTGGTGTCCGCTTCAGCGTCAACAGCGATGACCCGGCCTACTTTGGTGCCTACGTTCAGGAGGTCTACTGTCGTGTGCAAGACACTTTCAACCTGTCTATCGAGGACTGGGCGTGGATTGTCCGTGGTGGTGTGGAGGAGGCCTGGTGTGCCGATGAGCGCAAGACAGAGATTTTGAAGGAGATTGACCAGGTCGTCACCGAGTTTAAGGCTAAGACGGCAGTGGAGGCATAAGTGACTGTATTTAGTGGAAGCGTGAGATTTGATAGGAGTCAGGGGACTGCGTTGGAGATACCCGAGATCTGCTGGAGAATAACTGAAGAACAAGGTAGTTGACGAGATGGGGAAACGGTGGCAGGTCTGGAGACAGGATGTTGGCATGATCTAGAGACAACGCCGGTGATGGCATGTTTGAGAGCATCATGATCTACCTGGTTATGTGTCACGGCCCGTAGACCGCAACTCGTGGGCGTACATACACATACATATCTGGTCTGTTTGTCTGTTCTTATCACTGAGTCGTAAACCGGTTTTCCCGCGCCTCTTCCTTCCCGCTCTCTCCTGCGCTGTGGAAACCCCATGGTAGAAAAATCAAAACCGTCCGTATGCATGCATCCGTCCCTCGATGAGTCCCCCAAAACAACCGCATACGCTCATTATCCCCCTTTCATGAAAACAACCTTTTACCCCTCAGTCGTGTCCATAGCCTCGCTCTTCATCTTCTCTCTGGCCGCCTTTATCTTTTCATCACGCCACTGCATAATCTTCTCCTTTAGCTCTGGCTGCGGGATGGCATCCTCGATGGTCATGGGCTGCCTGGTGAAGGGGTCCTTGCGGTCGCTCAGCAGATGCTGCACAATGGTGGAACGGTCCACAATGTGCCTGCTGGGCAGCAGCACGGGGTCCGTCATGAGGTCGCCCATGATGGGGTCCTCGAAATCAGCCGGGATCTCTCCCAGGTCCAGATCAGCCTGGTCGAGCTGAAGTTTGGCGTCGATGAACTTGAGCTTGAGCTTGTCCCAGCGGGCAATCTCGGTCTTCTCCTTCTGATGCTTGGACGTCAGGATCTGGCTGACGCGGTTAAGCACCTCGGGGTTGTAGGAGCGTCCGTCGGCGGCGACAGCGTCGATGAAGACGGCCGAGTCTTCCAGGTTGAGGTAGATATCAACAATATCCGAGATGATCTGGACAGGACGGAAGTGGTACTTATCCTTGTTGGAGACGCTGAGCTCGGCAGCCGCCTTCTTGCCCGCCAGCGTCTCAAGGTTGTAATTGAGCATGCCTGCCAGACGAGACACAATCTCAGGCATGGTAAAGGCCTCGCCCATAGCCTCGGTGAAGAGCTTCATCATCTCAAGTGTCTCATTGGACAGCTGCATAAAAGACTTGGCGGTGGTAGCAAGCTGCTGGAGCTCCTCGTCTTTCTTCTGACGATCCTCTGGTGAGAGGAACCGGTCCTCAAGTTCCCTCTCAAGGCTCCTGATCTTGGTGAGCTTTGTGAGAGCTTCGTCTAGGACGTAAATGGCATCGTTCAACAACATGTGAACAAACTGAACGAAGAACTGCTTGTTGACCCTTTTTTTCCTTGTTAGCTGCCCATATTGTCAAATTAGCTTGGGGAAAACTCACTTGCTCTCCTGGGTCAACTGGCGCTTGTAGTGATCATTCACCCAAACACACTTGATCACCTGGAAGATCTCATAACGAATGTTAAACTTGTCATAAAAGGCAGAGTCGGCGCCTGTTGACTCGCACTCGATATAGAACCTCATCAATCCTCGCAAAAGGTGTTCATTGGCGAACTTGCTGCCAACAAGCTGGTCACCCAGTACGCCACGCTTCAGATGCATCAGTGGCCAAGTAGACGAAAAGAGCAAAGAAACCAATGACGACTTCAGGTAGGGGTTCTTGATGTACTCGGTTGAGCGAAGGAATGTCACACAGAGCGCAATCATCTCATCTCCAATCGCACTAGGAAGAATCTTGGGAATCCATCTGGAAGTTGTTAGTTCGGTTGAGACATATATGAAACGAAAACACTTACTTGAAGAGGAAAGTGAAGTTGTCCACAATGTTCTGGAGTGCGTACTCTGGCAAGCATGAAAACACATCTGGTATCTCTGCAGGAAGAGGAAGTCTGACAGGTCAGCATACGGTAAAAACTCCAGCAAAGACATGTCATACTTAATCTCTGACGATTCCATACCGGGCTTGTACTTGGATCGAGTCACAAGACGCAGCAACCAGACGGCCACATATCGCATGAAACGCAAAGACGTACTCTGCATCCGCTCGTCAAGCAACACACCCTCGATAGCATATTTCTTGGCAAGCGCATGCTCCAGCGTCCTTACGTGGGCTGCAATGGATGCCTCTAGCCGCTGCGCCTGGTCAGGGACGTTAGCCACCCTAGGACGCTCCGCCTCCATTAATTCGATGCGATTCTCAAAATACCGAAGGTCCCGATCCAGGCCCTTGAGCTGTGAGTTGCAGGCTTCGCTTCCATAGTGATGCGCCGCCAGGGTGAGAAAGAAGGCCTCTGAGATAAAGTTGGCCTCGCCGGGCACCTTGTTAGCGTAGAAGTTGTCCGAGTGGGCTTGGTCGGCATTGATCTTTGTCTCATCCTTGATGTCCACTCGCGGCTGTTTTCTGAAGTAGTTGTCGTCAATCTTGTCCACCTTGCTGAAGTCGTTGTCCATGAAAGGTTCGCAGAATCGGTCCAGAATCGTTGTCACGTTGATCATGAATCCGTCCGAGGCAACCTCCCTCGGATCAACTCGCATGCCCCTCCTCTTGTGGTTCGTGTTCATGATGTAAGCAAGCCAATCCAATGTTCGAGATCGAGTATCAGCGCCCGCTCGGATGAAGGCGTTTGCAATTACCCAAAGGTCCTCTTGGTGTGTCCGTAACACCATGCGGAGGGCATCTTGTGCGATAGAGATCTTGCTCTTCTCAATGGACCGGGGCCCCGGGAAGTAGCTCTTCACAGCCTCGCCCTGGAGAGGTGAGAGGCGGAAAAAGGGGCCGAGAAGAGTGTGCTTCTCGATGCCAGGGGCGCTCTGTGCCATGTTGAAGCAAGGATGTTTGGCCAAGTTAACAATAAGGCGTGGGAATCGTGCATATGTAAGCATCGCCTGTCAACCATGTCAGAGCTACGGCCGTATAGTTGACGGCATTTCATTTATGGGGCGCACCTGGACGTATGGCTTGTAATCGTCATTCATAGTCATGGTTCCCAGTTTGGTTGAGATCTGAACCATGGCATCGTTGAACAGGGCAGGTATAGCTTCGTCGTCGTCAAACCGCTTAATAGCTTCCTGGATGAAGTTAAAGCATAGGCCATTCTCGTCCTGGATACTCTTCAAGAGGTACGGCACGAGTGTGTCATGCCTTGGGTCTGGTTCGCGTCTACATATGACTGTTAGGGTTGGCTTCCCTTCCACAGAGTTACAGCTCTACTCACCCGTACAAGTCCGGCATAGTCAAAGCAAACAGGCAGTTGCTCATGCACAGTCGCTTTGCCTCGCTATGCACCTCGAACCGGGGTCCCTCTGTTGCCTTGAGTTGAGTAGCTGTTTTCACAGCCCGCTTCCAGCAAGGCAAGAAGTAGTGCATGAGGGGCTTATCCTGGGGCCAAGCACCAGCCGCCTCCATGAGCGCTTGATCCAAGGAAGCGGCTGAAAGCTTCAAGGGCTCGCCAGAGTCGTTAAGCTCCTGGTTCAGGTTTGGAAGGAACATCAGCCTGTGGCCATGGCTGTTAGACATGTTGTGCGGGTCCACAGTGATGCGGAAGATCTGCGACAGGACTCGGTCGGCATAGGCCTCGTCGGACTCGGGTTGAGAGTTGGAAGGGCGTGGAGAGGGTCGGCCCGCTGGAACAGCGTCGTCAATCTCAGAAGCCTGTCTCTTACGATTCACACGGAAGCTACCTGTTGAGCTTGACGGCTCGGTCTGGTTCTCAGCCTTGGCCACTAGCTTGGTGAAGGGGTTCGCGGCGGAGCTCGAGGAGGGCGCGGAGGGGGTGATGTTGATCTTGGGTCGTGATGAATCGGTCGAGGTGGTCTGCGGCTTCGGTGTGGACGTGCGTGACGGGTTCGACGATTCGGAGCCTGGAGCCTTGTTCTCGTCCGACTTTGATGAAGCAGGAGTTGAAGTTCCCAGCTTGGCCAGGCGTCTAGCACGGATCTGGACCTCGCATGTTAGCAGACGGCTCCATCATGAGCTCCATCGGCGCATGTGGTTAACGTGCCTGTTCCATCTTCTCCTTGTCGGGAGCATCGCCGCCAGCCCACGAAGGCTGCTCGTTAGGATCCATTGCGTCGTTCTCCAGCGTCGATCAAAATGCAACGATGAGAAAGAGGGGAAACAAAGGGAGATGGCGTAGAAGAGAAGTGCAATATGGATGACGAGGCTGAAGATTGAGGTGGGAGGTCAGTGTGGACCCGAGCCTCACAGATGGCAGATAGATATGGATAGAGGGAAGTAATGGTGGAGGGCGGGCGGCTTGGTAATAGTGGGGGAAACCAGGTAGCCACCACCTCAGACAGCTGGAGACAGCAATGGACGCGGGGCGGTGAGGCTGCACGCGCTGTAATTCAGTGACTGGTCCCTTGAGTGTGGCGCTGCAGCCTAGGCGCTTTGGACTGGCTGCAGCGGCGGGTAGCTGCCTGTGCCGTCGGGTCTCTTGAGGACGTGGAATGCCCTGGAAGAAGCAAGATGAGCCAATGGATGGATGGATGTGCTCGAAATATGCCTTGAGGCGGATGGCGTTTAATGTTTTCTTGCTTCTGTTGAATCCTCAATAAACGAAGAACGAGTTAAAAAGGTAGTTCCCGTGTTGAGAAGCAAATGCCCAAACTCCGCAGAATGAAGGTAAACTCCGCTCCGGACTGAGTGAGCACCCACCCGCCGCATTCGGCTCCGTGGATAGGATCCATTTCTAATAAGCTTGGCTTTCGCCTTCAACTGTCATCGGAGATATCGCCAGTTCGCGTCTTCGGGATAGTAAAGGATTAAAACTGGAGCTCCTGCATATTATATAACGTTAGATACTTGGGTCTCTCTCTTCTCTGCTGACGTCAGAATAGAACCTCTGGTTCTTAACATTGACGGCAGAGCTTTGTTCAGTTAAGACATTGTCACAACGAGACGAGAACTACCCCAGTGCATCGTAACCATCTTACTTGATTGTCCAGCTCTATGATAATTCACAATATTTTCATACCTATGTACACCATAATTCCTATTGTTTTCCACCATGCCTGTGTATATGCTGAGGGTATCCCGAACCTTTATTACGCCAGAAGAAAAGGGCAAAAGAATGGAGCACTTTGTGTCTCTCTCGTCATAGTCGAGGCAAATCAGCCCCCTCGGCGCTGGCTGAGCGGCGACGCTCCGACAGACGGGGTCCTTCGATGGACCTGTCTCGCTGTATCGTTGATGCTGATCCAGAGTTGTTGGCCGCTCTAATACGACCTTCCTCTCGGCTCCGATTCAGGAGCCAGTTGACATGCATTCGGATCATGTTAATATTATTTCGTAGTTCAGTCACTTCCTCGCGGATAGGCATGATTTGGTTGATCGTCCACATACTTTGCCGGGCCTCCAGATGGGTCAAATTCTGGTGGACTTCTTCGAAGCCAGCATCCAGGTCCTGGATAGTGCGGTTGTCTCCTACCACCGAGTCATCTCCACCTCGGCGGCTGAGAGATGAGTTGATCTCGTTAAGTCGCCGGCTCGTTTCATCCTGGCGAGCGTTTAATTGTTGGATCTGTTGTCCGAGGTCACCGTAAGACTGAATAAGTTCCCGCTGAGATCGGATAATCATGCCTGATGGAGTGTCAGGGTGAAAAGCACACCCCAAGGTGTGAATGTCCATCTGTCCACGTAGAGCCCTTGCAGGGCAGCCCAGCTCATCGTAGGGACAGTTAACAACAACACCTTCGCACTCCAGATCGCAATGCGTCTCCATTTGGCTTCGATAGACAAGCTTCCAACAGCCGTCGCAGCGGGTCTTGCTCATGGGGCATGCTAGAAGATGCAAGTCCCGGTCGGTTGCCTCAAAAGACGTCTTGCAGTGGGAACACTTGGTCTCATGATGAGGACAGGTATCATCTGTTGGCTTTGATCGTAGCCTCTTGTCGCAGTCGGCGCCGGGACAAGTAAAGTCCTTGAACCGGCACTCTGTGGTGGCATGAATCTCGACCACCTCCCGACGAACCTCTGACTTGCATCCTCTCGCGTGGTATGGGCACTTGACTTTAAGGTTGTTGAGCTGCGTGCGTACAAGTCGTGGTGCACTAAAGCAGTTTGGCCATGCCAGTGGTTCCCGGTCAATGGGACAGGCGGTACCAGAGGGGCTTGAATCAATGCTCTGGCGCAAACAGAGATAGCAAAACGTGTGGTCGCAAGGAGTCGTCACGGGGTCGACAAGCGGATCGTGACAGATGGGACAGAGAAGGTTGGGATCAGGTTCGGTGACATATGTCAGTGAGTACATGTCGAAGATGCCGTTTCCGCCATATCGCTTGGGAATGCCGAGGGAAGAAGGATGAGGCGGCAGCAAGGGCCCGGAACGGCGATCCGAGTTGACGTTTGGTATCAACAAGCCCGAAGAACCTGATGGATCAAGCCTGATCCTGATATCCTGCCTTGCTTGTTGGGCGACTTGGGCCCCGTAATAAATAGCATCAGGCGATGGCGGTCGAACGAGGCTTGTGACGAGATCGGGAGTCGGTGATGTACGACGAAGGTTGCGACGAGCAAACCGACGAGCAGCGGCGGGACTTAGACGGATTCCATCGTCACTCGACTCGGACGCGGACGTCAAAAGAACCGCAGAGGTTGTAGCGGTGGTCGGAGAAGTGGGAGTCGGTTGCTCGGGTTCGGGAACCGTTGGTGGAGTTGTCGCCATGGCAGTGGAGGTTGGGTCTCGAGCAGCTCCAGCTTAAACAGGAGCGGACGACGATTCAGGCCGTTTAACTCGGTATTTTGAGGTTGTCGGGTCGAGACATGTACAGGATTCGGGCGACGTCGCGATGACGCTCATGTGCGGGGAGTTGATGAATGGGGGAAGAGAAGAGAGGAGAGGAATGAAGATCTCGATGGATGGGCAGATCAACTTGAGGTGGAGGAAAAGCCGGGGACCATGAGGTGATAAGATAGTGCGGATAGGGTCGAAGGTCGCATTGTGGCGGGGTCGACAAAAGAACCGCGACACAGGAGAGGGTATTCAGAGCAGGGATGATTATTCAGAGGATGGTCAAGGAGGGTTATTAAAGAATTAAAGGGAGGCCTTGATTCGGCTTTAGGTGAATTTTCTCAGAACATTCTTGTTAATGATTGTTCAAGTTATTGGGCAGCTGGCGATGAAATATGTTGACGTCTTCAGGGTCTGGCCTCCTCCAGCTCCTCGTCCCATCTTGCTTTTTTTTTTGTCAATTACATCATCTTGCCCCGGGTCTCGGCAAGCCAAGCCATCCACTTGTCCTAGGAACCCTTTCCGTCTTTGGCACACCGTTGATGGTCTAGTTTGACAAGGGCTCATGTCACCATGCCACCATCCAACCTATGTACCTACATAAAGAGCTGTCTGTCCGCACATTGTGTTTCCATACATTGTGTAAGTCGGGCTCCCATAGCTTGCAATACTCCATTGACACGTATTCAATTGTGTTTTATTTCAACAACGGCAACGGAGATCCTCCCTCGTGCTGTCGAGACGATTGAGCAACCTGTCTTGGCAGGATCATGTTTAAAATTATGCTTGGAGCAAGTTCGAGGATACAGAGGCACCAATTGTCCCTCAATAACAGCCCTAAGAAGTTCTTGAGGCTGGGAAAGAGTTGGATCAATTATCCAAAGTTGTGGTAGACACTAAAGAACCAAACAACAAAGGCAGGTGCTCTCCTCCAGCAGCCTCCTCTTCAACTCCGTAACATCAAGTCGTGTCATCGCACCGCGGGTCATCGGCTCTTCTTCCCTCCTTCATATTCGGTCTCTTCCATCTTTTCTCTCGTTACGCCCGACTCCAATGGTTCGCGCAGCCTGCCGACGAAATGAAGCTGAAGGTGACGTTTGATGCTTTCTTCACTTGCGTAAGGCAGGGTTCAGTCATCAATAGAGTCAATGTCCGCCTCATCTCAATCCTTGCGCCCGCATTCATGCAGTTCAGGTGAGAGCACCTAGAAAAACATCACCTCATCAACACTGCGCGCCGACATCCAATCAACCAAAGCAACCTAGGTAACATGTCAGTCCCCGAAGGCAACCATGGCCTGGGTAGCTCTTATTAGCTGCCACAGGTGACACAGACAAGTCCCTGCAGTCATGTCTGCATTTTCAACCTCCAAGTCAAGTCTCTTGAACCAATCACCAGCCATTTCGTTGTTCACATCAACCACCCAAGACGAGCAACGTGTCTCAACACCAGTTCCAGCTCTCATAACAATGCAGATTAGCGATTCTTCAATTTGCCAAGGTCGTAAAAGACAGCTCGTGATCACCCGGTGTTTTCAGTCATATTACCCTTGTGACTTGTTGTTATGCCACCTATTGCAACACCACAGGCCATCCTGGAGCCAGCCTTACGCGGTCTCATCACCGGCTGCATACCCATACGTGTAAGCAACTGAACCATTTCGACTCATCCAAATGACCATTCGCTCTTCAACTTGGTGGCGGCATTCTTTGCCCGACGGCATGTGTAACATCCCGTGTTACGCCCGAGTTGTTGGTGAGCTGACTCTAGGCCAAGCTGGGCGACAGATGACTGCCTTAATCTATGTCTTTTTTGTCCATAAGAACCAAGGTTGATTCCTCTTTGAGATTTCCTGAACCCCAAATTCTTTCTCTTTACACGTCTTCCAAAAGAAGCATTCTTTTGACAAGTTGCTTAATCCCAACCTGAACCACCTCCTTCTCCAGGTCACCAAACTTGAACATCATGGCAAAGTCGACTAAATCGTCTACCAAGGCCTCCGATGGGAAAAAGGCTAAGCAAAAAGCTCTCAGTCCTCAAGCTGTCGTGTCAAAGTTCTGGGACAAGTTCAACTCTAAGGCTCCAGGCAAGGTCACTTCTATTTTCCCTCGGAGCCTGCACAAGTCCCTTATCGAAAATGCCGACGCATCAACTCCCAAGTCTCGAAACGCTGCACAGAGCTATGAGGACGCCGCTCAGCAATGCAAAGATCGAGTTCGTGCCATCGTCAAGGAGTGTGAGCGCACCAACTCCAAGTTTAGCGATCCCGAATTCGATATCGAGTTGGATTTCAGACGGTCCATCCACGACTGCCTCTTCGGCCTCCTCAACGACCTCAGTCTAGAAGGTGATGGCGGTCTCAAACATAAAGGTCTCGATGACCAAACCAACACCGAGACACTAGAGAAGTCTCTTGAATTCTTCAAGAACAGTGGTATCTTGTCAAGCAACGAGCTCAGGGTCGATATCTGGAAACTTTGGAGATGTCTATCCAAAAACGATTCCTCCTCTAGTTCCGACTACATACCTGGCTCAGTTCACCGTATCCCTTGGATCTTTGAGAATCCTCAGTTCACCATCGGTGGCTATTCGGGCTCGGACATCAACCAAGGTTACCTGGGCAACTGCTGGTGGGTAGCAGCCTTGTCCACGATCGCACACCGACAAGACCTGATGAAGAAGATTTGCGTTGTACAAAATGAGGAATGCGGTGTCTACGGGTTCGTCTTCTTCCGCGATGGGGAGTGGATCTCGACAGTTGTAGACGACAACCTGTACCTCAAGGAGAAGGATTATGGGCAAGCACGCGAGACTTATGATTCAACCGGCAAGCATGAACGCCGTCACAGAAGGGAGAAACAGACGGGCTCTGACGCCCTGGCCTTTGCCCAGTGTGAGAACACCAACGAGACTTGGTTCCCCTTGCTTGAGAAAGCAGTAAGTAACCCCCTTTAACAACGAACGACAACAACTGATTAGGTCTAGTTTGCCAAGGTTCACGGTGACTACCAGTCCTTGGAGGGCGGACGTTCAAATCTCGCTGTCGAAGACCTTACTGGCGGTGTCGCCAGCACGATGCTGGCAAACAGCGTGCTTCGCAAGGATCGACTCTGGCGTGAGATGTTGGTGTCCGATACCGAGGACTCAGAGTTCGTCTTCAGTCTATCCGCGATGCGTTTACAGACAGATTGCAGCAATGGCATCGTCCAGTGTCATGCTTATTCTGTTCTAAAGGCGACTGAGGTTGAGGACGAGAAGGGTGACAAGGTTCGCCTAGTCAAGATTCGGTACGTCATTCAGCCTATTAACACCTTGTCACTAAATATTCTACCTGTAAGCATTCATACTAATGGTCTGTAGGAACCCTTGGGGTAGCAGAAACTACAGAGGCCAAGGAGCCTGGCATGGCCCTTGGTCAGATGGGTCTAAAGAGTGGACTGCGCACATGATCAAGAAGTTGCGGTACCAGTTTGGTGACGACGGCTGCTGGTGGATGTCTTACAACGACATGCTTGAAAACTTTGCCTGGATCGATCGGACCCGCGTCTTTGACAAGCGATGGACCGTCGCTCAACAGTGGACAAGTGTAAACGTCCCATGGCTGACTGGCTACCTCAAGAAGAAGTTCATCGTGGAGGTCAAAGAAGAAGGCATTGTGGTCATTGCACTCTCTCAAGTAGGTTCTCTTTCATCCACAGTCCTCACTGAATACTAACCCCAATCAGCTTGACAAGAGGTATTTCGAGGGACTGCAAGGACAGTATAAGTTCATTCTTCGGTTTCTTCTCAAATCTGTCGATGATGCCACGACGATCTGTCAGGCACGATCGATCGCTGGGACTAGTTCACGCTCAATCAGCTGCGAGGTCGAACTCGAGCCCGGAACCTACGAAGTTATTCCCAGCATTGTTGCTCAGCATGAAGAGTGGATGCCCACAGTTCAGAAGGTTGTCAAGATAGCTGCAGACAAGAAGCCCCGGAAGCTTCAACAAATCGGACTGCTACATGACCTTGCGCATGCCAAAGGAGGAATCGTGGACGAGGATGAGGCTATTCGCAAGAAGAGGGAGAATGCCAAGAAGGAAAAATTGGAGAGCAGCCGGAAGCGGGAGCTAGCCCAGAAGGAGGAGAAGGAAAAGGACGACGCAAGGAGGAAAATCGAGGAGGCATTGGTGCTGAAGAAGACTGAGTACTACAGCTGCATGAGCGAGAAGACCAAGAGAGTTGAAAGCAACGACGATGCGAGCCTGGAGAAGGTAAGTGATGGGCCAGAAAAGGTAAGTCTGCCACCGTCAGAAAGTCCGACACCTGGGTTCTGGCCTGATGACATGTTCAAGGGCTCTGTGGAAGATCAGGCCAAGTCTGAAACGCCGACTGGATCAGAGAAAGAATCATGGGAGAATGTCGAGGAGAAGAAGGACGGAGAATCACGAAGGCCCTCACAGGATTCAAGCTCGCCCCCAATGGAGAGAAGCGTGACGGACGAAAGCACGGAGTCGAAGGTCGTTCCAACGCCGCCCACCGAAGCTCATTCCGAGGAACCAGACAATTCAGACAATTCAGACACAGAGTCGGAATGCGAGTCGGGGTCTGATGACGATGATTCGGAGTCGGGCAGCAACGACAGCTCGGTTCGAAAGCAGCGCAAGAAGCAACCATGGAACCCTGTGTGTGTTATCGGTCTACGTGTCTATGCTCAACACGCCGGTATCAGTGTCCGACTTGCAGAGCAAAAGGCCGGTGACGCTGCTGGGCTTCTTCCAATCAAGGAGGATGACCCGGCCAAGCCGACATCCTAACCCGGCGTTTAGGGAGCGGACAAAACTCCGAAAGAACGGAGTTCGGTGGAGGAGGGAGAAATCACTTGACTTGGCATGGACAAATTGTTACATAAATAGCTTGGGTATGAATGGGAGCGATGGGTTTCTGGGTGGATGTGTGCCACTTCTACATCTTTCAAGTTGTCAAGTAGAAGCTTGCTAGATGTTCTCCTTATCTTACTTTCTTTCTGAATCATGAATACCAGGTCATCCTTCTTTTCAGAGTGAACTTTCAAGGTTATCTGGTGCACAGTGCGTCCTCCAATGGCTAACCTAAAAAGGCACATATATACGGCAGTTATTAACTTAGATCGATCAGAGGCTGTTTTATATAGATGCATGTTACCTTGAATCTCCGTGTTTTTTTGTTTCCTTCACACGACATGGCTCCAATCATTAGAGGATTTCGTCCGGTGAAGCCGGCCCCATATCAACGTCCCGCCAAGAATGTTACCTCAACGTGGATCTCCCGCTGACATTGAAGCAAAAGAATAGCCCATGCCTCTTTTCATTTTGTATGAAACGAAAACGCACAAACATCACAGAAGACGTCGTTTCAAACCTCAGCTCGAGCCCCCCGGGGGGCCGCCGTTTCATCGGACCCTTCTTGGCAACGCCTCCCCCCGTTTCACCATGATAATCGCCCCACGCCACGACAGGGGATTAACCAGCTTTTGAACCCAGGTTATTCGATCTGTATTAAAAGACTGGGGTAGTTATTGGCAGGGCTGAGAAGGTTGATGGGGAGTTTTTTCGTAAGGATTTCCTTCTTGGGAAGAGTTTGCGGGCTCAAGATGAGATGAGTTTGGGGATGAACTTGTCATGATATCAAGATGAAAGGGAAAAAAGGGTTTGAGCGTTGAGGATGGAGGAAAAGCATATAAGACCGAAGCCATGCTATCAGTAAACAATCTCAACAAGCCAATTCAACCTTTTTTCTTTACTTTTACTTTCGCTTCTTTCAGATCACATTCGTTTCTACTCTAACTCTACAACTTTCACTTCGTTTCAATAAAAATGCCTTCCTTCACAAAGACCATCCTCCTCGTCCTCGCGCCCTTTGCCGCAGCTAGCCCCCTGGCAGCCCGACAGAGCGGCTTCTCTGGCTCTACGCAGAACGGCCTCGAAGGAGCCTGCAAAGACGTGACTGTCATCTTTGCCCGTGGCACCTCAGAGACAGGCAACGTCGGCACCGTCGCTGGTCCTCCTTTCTTCCAGGCCCTCGCCAAGGAGATTGGTAGCGACAAGCTCGCCGTGCAGGGTGTTGATTACCCCGCTAGCATCGGTGGTCTCATGAATCTTGGTTCTGATGGCGGCAAGAAGATGTAAGTGGCGGAGTCTTTTTTACACCATGAGATAAAAGCAGGTCTAACCTTTTGGTTGATAGGGTGGCGGTTGTTGAGCAGGCTTACAAGAAGTGCCCCGACACCAAGGTTGTTCTCTCGGGTTATTCCCAGGGAGCCATGCTCGTCCACAACGCGGCCAAGTCCCTCCCCGCTGCTACCACCAGCAAGATTGCTGCCGTTGTCACCTTTGGTGACCCCTGTAAGTGTTCTCTTACCCCAGGACGGAGAAATAGTAGCTAATATGATGAAAATAGTCAAGTCTCAGGGTTTCCAGGGCGTTCCCGAGGAACGCTGCAAGGTCTTTTGCCGCTCCGGCGACAGCGTCTGCTCCGGTTCTTTCGTCATTACTGCTGCTCACTTGCAGTACGGCCAGGATGCTCAGGCCGCTGCCGACTTTGTTGCCGGTAACCTCTAAAGTGGTTGATAGAAACTCGGTATACGAAGAAGAAGAAAAAGGTTCAGGGGCAGGAACCCTGGATGTGGCAGTTTACATTTCCCGCACGGAAATGTTCTGTGTGAATAATTGGAACCATTAGAGTCGTGTTGAATTAAGCCGGTGATTTGCTTGGAAATTGATGGACTGTGTGACTGGTGGTGATGGTAAATGAGGATCAGAGCCACTGTTTCGGATGTATGTCATCGAGCCGATACAATTACATCAACGAACCAACGAAATTACCGAGACTTATAGGTTCAATTGTTCCGAAACAATGCTCTGTCTACGTTTGAGTTGTGCTGTGAGCTTCAGCTCAATTGACCCTGTGAGTGTTTCTGGTAACTCGGTCCGACTATGTAGAGGTGGTCATAGAATCAAGACAATAACAGCAAGCACTTTTAAAGCGATCGACAACAGAATCAATATTCAGGATAGTAAAGTTGCAAGATGCGGTGCCAGTTGTCAAAACCATGGTTCAAAGGTGATAATCGTGAAGATGTGATGGATCACCAGGGAGTGCGAACCCAAGCATTTGGTCTGTATTTGGAGGCTCGGGCATCATCCAATAGCAGGGGATTTGGTGTAGGGGAATCACGTCTGCTTTGCATCTTCATCGGCGCTTGCAGAAGGTCGGGGGTTCAAATCCCTCAGTCTCCATTTTTTGCGTTTCCAAGCATGTTTCTTTTTGTCTTTGGTGTTCTTTTTTTCAAATCTCTCTAAACTTTGTGGTCTAATCGAAGACACTTTCCATGGTTCCGTTGGTCTTCCCGTTCTTTCCCAGTATTTGGTGGTTGTTCGCTGGCTCATAGAACCTAGGGAATTACAACAAGTTGCCCCAATTGTGTCTTGCAACAATAAAGTTGCATGTATGCATAGGTATTAAGAAACAAGAGCAAAATCGACTATTTTAATACTCATACTACCTGAAAGAGCTATTCGATATTCTCGCATTCGCTTGCCCATGGTTTCTCATGTTCAAGGCCCAGCTGAAGATTATCGTCACCCTATACCTGTACGTGAAGGAAATGAGGTTGACCAAGTGCCGCAACTAAGCGTACCCATGTTATTCCTGTCAAATGTTTCGTAACCACTACCTAAGGTAGGATTAATGACCTCTGACGTTTATTGAGCTTACCTCTATTCCAGTCTGGTGTTGCGCCATTGACCACTGCCTCTTTTCGTCTATATCCCGTGTTAGCAGCATGAACAACTGCAGTGACCATGCATCTATCAAATGATACCTAACGGAGGCATACATGAGACAACGAAAATAACAATGAAGAAAACCGGGTTACACCGCATATGTAATACTGAAAAGAAATTACCATCCAGAGATCACATCTCCAACGTTTGATACCCCATGATATGTCCACTGGGGTGCTAGGCTATGAATCTGCGGGGAACAGACACGTGCCGCCACAAGCCATCAATCATGTGCCCTGCATTTAGCAGCGCCATGCCATGCATTCCTTGCCGTTCTGAAGAATCTAGGCTTACCTTTTTTTTTATCCCTTTCAGCCTGGCTTATCACGAGTCATTACAAAGGGGGCTTTGGTCTTGTGAGAGGAGAAAGCGTCAGGCACGCAGAGTATCTAACTTATCTCCCCGAGAAGAGTTGACGGAGAAATACTCAATTCATACTTTTCCCTCCGTTCAGTTACCGTACCTTTCTAGAAGCAGTTCAGTCTCCCGCCGTGTCTCTCGGGGCTTCGGACAATACAACGTCATGACCGCCCAATCACGCCCCGCAAAGTCCCCCGCGTTTCGTCGACGACTCCAACTTTTTGGGTCTGACACTTTCACATGTCAGCCAAACTCGCTTCGCTTCCAACTCAAACCTGGAACGTTAATGTCACGAGTCACGAGTCGTCGGCTCGTGCGGCCGAATCGAGACAAGACGATGGAACCAATGTCAATTGAAGCCCGCCTTTGATGGCGCAGCTGATTTTTATTTTCTTTCTTTTTTTTATGCTTCTGCTTGTCCCTTTCTTTCAGTTGAATCTCACCTCTTCACTGTTCTTACACCTCGCTTCATCATCCAACCACAAGAACCACATCTCGACTCGTTTCTACTTATCTGACCGAGGCTTCGGACCTATTCATCCCCTGTCGTCCGTATCTGGACCACTTCGACTCGTGTTATCGTTCTTTCATGTGAACGTGGCCGATTCTCCCACCCCGAGCAATAGCAACATGCGCCTGGACCTCTCTTGATCCTTCTTTGTCTCGTCATCAAAGCCCCCCCCCAAGACTCGACCGACGACACCTGATAAACCTACGATAAACCAACCTTTGGTCCGGTCATCATGATAGATCACGTCCTCGGGCGGCCCTCGGCCAAGTCCCGACGTCTCCAGGTTCTCGCCGTCCTCACCTTTTGGACTGCCTACCTCGTCAAGTAAGCCCGTCCCGTCAGCCCTCCCCGTGGGGTAATATCACGCGACTGTCGGCTAACACGCACCCCAGGGGCCACAAGCATGGTCCTCCCGGCGCCAAGATGCTTTCCAGGGTCTTCTCTAAGCGACTCACGGCATGGCAGACTGTCGTCATCACCATGCTCTACCTATACGCCGCCCGTAACTTCAGCGCACTCGTCGGCCTGGCTAGTCCGGAGCCCATGGCCAACATGTACGACGCCAACTACTTCCGCGCCACCTGGGTCCTCACTGCCCTGGACGCTGGTTTCTGGACGGCAATGAAGATCCGGTCCAAGTGGCTACGCGACCTGGCGAGCATAGTCTTCTCCCTCTTTTACCTTGTGGCCGCCGAAAAGGCCGATGAAAAGGTCCGCAAGGTCAGGGGCATGATTACCGTCGAACACCTCCGCGTCTCTTGGAACAAGGGCACGTCCCCATATCTGAGCTTCTTCCAGGGGCTCATGCGTCCCCGTTTCATGCGTTGGCCACCGAGGCAGATCCGAATTCCGAGACCTGCCGATAGTGACTACAAAGAGCCTGTGCTGGCATGGCTGTACTATGATGGACCTCTGGCAGAGCTGGAGCGTCATGACAGGTTGATCCTGGATATTCCCGGTGGTGGTTTCGTTGCCATGGACCCTCGCTGCAATGATGACAAGTTGTTCTCCTGGGCCGCAAAGTCGGGATTGCCTGTCCTTAGTCTTGATTACAAGAAGGCTCCCGAATTTCCGTACCCCTATGCCCTGAACGAGTGTTTCGACGTTTACACTACGATCGTAAACACCAAGGGCAGATGTGTAGGCCTACCTGGAACGGAAGTTCCCCGAGTCATCATCACAGGAGACAGTGCTGGAGGAAACCTCGCAGTTGCGGCAACGCTCATGATTCTTGAGACAAGACATCCAGCGTTCCGTAGACCCTCGGGAAGATCCGAGTTGCCGGCTCCAGATGGACTGGTTTGTTTTTACCCGGCTCTGGATATGAATATCGGCAACTGGATGACCGATGAGCAAATGTCGTTGATCCGAGATCGCAAGATGAGAGGAACGAATCGAACCATCATGCGACGAAAGAGCATGCAGTATAATGATCTCGTGGGAACACCTCATCACTCTGATGATGAAGAGGATGGTTCGCCACCACCACCTAAACTGAGTTTGTTGACAGCTCAAGAAGCTCTGATAGCAAACTCTCAAGGACCTCGGAGCCCTCACCCCGAGTTCTCTCACGTTGGGCCTCGGTCTCTAAGTCTACCGAAGGAGACTCCGGAGCCGAACGGAAAGCACTCATCCCATCAAGTTGAGCCTATGAAGACGAGGCTTGCTACATCGTCAATGATCTCGTACTTTAACGACAGGATCCTCACCCCTGAGATGATGAGGGCCATGATCATCTTGTACATTGGGGCGCATAACCGACCCGATTTCTCGCAGGACTACCTCCTGAGCCCTGTGCTGGCACCCGAGGCCCTGCTGGTCGACTTTCCCAAGACATACTTTATGACTGGCGAGCGAGATCCGTTGGTTGACGACACGGTCATCTTTGCGGGGAGACTGCGGCGAGCCAAGGAGGCGGCGTTCGCCCAGGACCAATCTGCAGCAAGAGGCCGTGGGGACTACAGGGAGGCAGAGTTCAATGATCGGGATGCAGCCGAGGTGATGCTGATCCCTGGAACGTCGCATGGCTTTATGCAGTTCCCGACTGTGTATCCACCGGCCTGGAGGCACTTTGAGAGGTGTATCGATTGGTTTGATCAGCTCTTTGAGCACGCCGAGGCTATGAGACTGCAAAAGGTGAGACGGTCTCAGCGAGATAGGGCAAGAACCAATGGCTTTGGACTCAATGGAGACGAAGGACGGCATCTGCGGACAGAGTCAAGTGGAGAGGAAGACAAGCCTCTCGAGATTAGCATGACAAAGATGAACCAGAGGAGGAGCTCAACACAGACACCGCCTCAAGCGAAGCAGCAATACTCGACACCAGCACAAGGTGATGATAGCGAGAGTGGAAACACGACACCACGAGCATTGCCGAATGGACAGGTGAATGGGGAGAAGAACGGCAAGAACGGGATTCGTCGGAAGAGGGAGAAGAGTCTTAGCAAGAACAAGAACAAGAGTCTCGTCAAGCTCAACAGCTCCGACGATCTACTAGGAAGACGGATGCAGGGACTGGCGAGCGGGCTGACGGGGATGGGGATGGGAGACGACGACTGAGCAGAGACCAAGTGGATTCCCGAGATTGGCCATTTCGGAACATGGAAGCTGAGGCAAGGCAAGGCTTCAACTCAACGAGGGCCCAAGAGGTTGGATCTCGGACACCAAGTTGCGCGGGCGCCGAGGGGAGGATCTTGCGATGGTGGTTAGATGTCAAGGTGAGATGTTCATGCAGCGGGATGATGCGTAACCTGATTGAATGTCCGGGTTGCGTCGGCGGGAAACGATTTATGGAGCCCAAGGAATGTCTGAAGGCCCAAGCTACATGGGCTAGGGAGGGTTGCTCGAGAGATTGACGATGGGGTTTGTTGAAAGGGCATGGATTGTATATACGGTACCTTTTGACAGGTTTACACGAAGACACGACAAAGTAGCTTTAGCACGTTTTATGCAGTTTAGTTAGAGAAAGAAGGGAGACCCTTACGGGAATGGCTGACACGGCTGGGTATGATTGGGCATGTATGGGCAGTAGTCATGTCCTAGCAGACGGGTATGTCTTGTAGATCATGATGATTGAACGCAGAGGCCATGGTGAAAAAGCTCGGTGAGCTGAAAAGCAATGATGCTTCTAGAAGAATTCCAGACGATCCGAGTCGCTGAAACAACGAGGGGGTGAACAATTTGGAAACACGAGTCACGTACGTCTCATCTGTTGAGCCCGTTGACCGCATCGCATTGTATTCTGTTAGACAATGCTCAAGGATGTAAAACAGGGACGAAAAAGCGAAAAACAGCAGATGGACGATTGATCTAGAAGTACGAGATTGGCTCGCGGACATTGAAAACCGGACGGACCGTCGCGGGAAAACGGGACAGTGGTGTTATTAGCCGGGGTGAGCAAAGGGGACAAGGCAGCAAAGAGACGGACGGAAACGCCGTGGTTGGGAGTGAACGGGGGTTAGGGGGTGTGTATGAAATGCTTCAGGCTATTAATGGGGATTGGGTTAATCCAATGGGATTTGGGAAGACGCACGTGTATAATCAATGCAAGCAAAAGCCGCTACGTACCGAGGAGAGTTGAAAGCAAAAGGGGCCCGCGTCAGAAACAAGCCAGGGGTATTGTTGATTCTCGGTGAGGGTCAAGAACGGGTTCCCCCGGTCAAGGGCAAAAGAAAGAGCAGCATCACCAACTCGACTCAAACTTGGGGGTGGGACAAAAAAAAACGGGGAGGTGGCCGATTGGGTTGTGGAGATGCAAGGGGAGTGCATTTTCTCATGTCTGCATATTCACTGTTCCTTTTCTTGATGCTATTGATGACGGGTCTGGAAACGGATTTGCGGACGTTGGGGAAAAAGACACGCCACTTGGAAATGGTCAGGTTATTCGGGATGTAAAGCACCTCACGGAGAAACAAGGCGCCCCTTTTTTTTTTCTCTTCTTCTTTCGTTTGGTTGAGTAGATTTCTACTTGATACTTTTTAACTACGTGGTATAATAATCTTGGAGAATGTTATTTTAAGATGTCTGTTAAATGTGGGTTTGTTCCGGCTGGACTGACAATGTGTTGGCGCTGTTGACACCGTCTCTTACAGGAGTACCTATGGGTCTCTTGCGGAGGAGAAGGTCAAACGGAAAGAGTCCCTTCAGACCTTGCTCAATACCGCGGTGAGAAGAAAGAACAGGCCAAGGTGAGGTCCATCTGTCTGTCGCAATACCGCGAATAACCCATGTTGCCCGTTCGGCGGCTCACACCCCCGATCCATGAAGTTTGTGTGGATCCCCTCCGCCGGCCGGCCGGCAACCTCCGTGATTGGGCCGCGCGCGATGGGCCTGTTGCCCCGGGCTGCCGTGCCCGATATTTCCCATCTCAGCCCTGTAGACGAGTTATGTAGGTATGTTTATGGGACGATTGTTGGGTTTGAGGAGACAAAGTATCATGAATAGATTCTAACTGAGGAGAGTTTTGAGGGGCATGATGTGTCAGGAGAAAAGAGGTACCAAAAAAGAAAGCAAGAGAAAAGAACATGACCGACTCAGCCATCAGCTCTGCAAACTTGCGTCATTGATGCTTCCCAAGTGCCACAGATATGGGGTGAGCGGGCCCCGAAGAGTGCAAGGGGCACGCCTCGGGCGATGCAGGTCGTTCCAGAGCATTGGGAACTCTGGAGAGGATCTCTTGGTGATGGTGATGTTGCCTGCCTTGCCTTGCCTACCTTGAAAAAGCAGGTTGTCTAGGGTAAAAACACGAGACGGGAGGTGTAGATGTGCCCACAAGCGCCCGCCAGATGCGCCCGCCCAGATGGAAGAAAGCACAACATTTCCGTCTCATCCCATCTCACACCGACTCGGGAGCTGGGGAAAGGGGGGGCGATGCAGATACATCTCTCTATGCTACCTACTACGTAGTATGTCACAATTCTCTTCCCCCCATGGCCAAATGGGATCGCTTCCTTGGGGGGAAGCATGGAGCCTGGAACTTGTGTCTTTCGATGCGGCAAAACTACAAACTTGAGAGCGGCAATGATGACACGTTTAGAGGGCAAGGCAACGTACGTATGGGTCACCCTTTGACCCGAGGCTTGTTTTCAGAAGGACAAAAAAAACAATCCCAACGTAGATTGGAGTCGGTGGAGGAAATCGGATGCTCGGCCACCTTTCTCTTTACCTTGATGACACCCTAGCAGGTATCTTTTTTCTCACCGACCCTTGCGGGTTATCCGGAGACTAGAAGCCGAAACAAATAAGATGCGTGTTTTTTTTGCATCAAGAATAAGAGGACCAAATCAGAAAGACAGTAATCCTCTTTCGGCATCAAGTCCCCGGAGGGGCGTGGGTGACCGAAGGGGTTGGGTTGGATTCGCATAAGGTGAGGTGAGGTGAGGTGAGGTGAGCCGATGGGGGGTTGGGGTTTTTTTTGGCTAGGGATAGAGGCCGCCCGTCCATCCACGGGCCGAAACAAGAGTGAAGAAAAAAGAATATGAGGGATTTCGGTCTAAAGCTATAGCGAATATGGGACGAGAAGAGAAAAGAATGGTGTACTGAATTTGGACGGCAAGGTGTGTAAAGGGTCGGCGTAGGTGTGCGTCGTTGTGCCCAAGTCAGCCCAAGCAGCACCAATATCACCGAGAAGAAAAAAAAAAACGGACATGGGCCCTTGATTCCCCCGGCGAATGGTTGTCCGGTAAATGTACAAGTTGTGAAAAAAAAAATAGGGAGTAGAAAAGTGAGCCTGTCCTCATGTAGTTGTCATGTATTCCGGGGGTATCTCTCAGCGGTTGGTGGCGCGGTAGACGGGTACGGGTACTGTACGAGCGGCACTACAAGGACCTTACCGTACAGGTAGGTACATCGATTGAGGATACTGGGAACATGGATCTGCTTGCGCACAGTTGACTCTATGGTCTGGGATGGCCTCGAAGCACGGAGAGACTCGGTCGGGTTCAGGCACGACACGACAGGACGGGTCAACAGCGCCTCTGCCTTGCCCCATTCTCACTGTTTCTCGTTGCGTACGTATTATTTCCCTCTCTCTCTGGCTGAGCTGAGCTGAGTCCTTTTTGTTTAAAAAGTCCATGACTCCGTCCTTCACATCGAGTCTTGATTTCCCTGCCATCGCTTCTTAGCATTCCATCCAGCAACACAATTCTTCTTCTTTACAGGTCATTTTACTGACTTGTCATCCATCCCCCACTGAAACACACACACACACACACTACCCATCTGCGGCTTGCCGTCATCGGATAGAGTTCTAACCCTACGCCACACATACGCAAACAATCCAACCGGCTGCTCCCATCTCTCTACCTGTACCTATCTATCCAGAACTTCCCCTCTTCTTCCCCTCTTCCTTTCTTCTTCTTCATCATGAGTCTCGTTGAAAGTACGGAACCCAACGAGGTTCCTTCACCCGCCGTGATCGAAACCGACGACGAGGGAAACCTCATCAAGACAAACGGCCATTCCAACGGCTACTTCTCCTCCAACGGTCACCACCCAACGTCCAACGGAAACGGTGCTGCTACCCCTTCCTTCATCGACAGCATGGCTCACCTCTCGGTCGTCCGCGCCCGAGACGACTCGGATGCCGCCTCGGTCAAGTCCACGAGCTCCCGCGCTTCCCGGAGACCTCCCCTGCAGCTGGCTAGCTACCAGGACGAGTTCACCACCAGCGTCTACGGATCTCGCTTTGCGGGTATGGACTTGCCCCGGCATCATATGCCAGAGTGTGAGATGCCCCGCGATATCGCCTATCGCATGATCAAGGACGATCTGAGCCTCGACAACAACCCCATGCTCAAGTAAGCAATGCATGAATCTTTTGTCAGAAGCTGAATACTGACTTGGTAATAAAGCCTCGCTTCTTTCGTCACCACTTACATGGTATGTAGCCCCTCTTCAATCGGCTTCTCTCTTCCGTGCTAGCACAGCTTCCCGTCTCACGCCAATGCATGTGTTTCCACCCCCCACTCAACCCGCCGGAGCCGGTCCCACGTCTTGGCTCTTCTTGGCTCTGGGGGATGGGACGCAAGCCACAAACTCCACCATCACCAACGTCACATCTGGATAGCTCACTAACACACTCATAGGAAGATGAAGCTGAGAAACTCATGTCAGAGTCCTTCTCCAAGAACTTTATCGACTATGAGGAGTATCCTCAGTCTGCCGATATTCAGAACCGATGTGTCAACATGATCGGTGACCTCTTCCACGCTCCCCCAGGCACCTCTGTCGGTACATCCACAGTCGGTTCTTCAGAAGCCATCATGCTTGGTGTCCTGGCCATGAAGAAGCGCTGGAAGAACCGCAGAATCGCCGAGGGCAAGAGCACAGAGCATCCCAACATTGTCATGTCTTCTGCCGTTCAAGTCTGCTGGGAAAAGGCTACCCGATACTTTGAGATTGAGGAGAAGCTCGTTTACTGCACGCCTGAGCGCTTCGTCATGGATCCTGATGAGGCTGTCGACCTGTGTGATGAGAACACTATTGGTATGTGCTGCATCCTTGGTACCACCTACACTGGTGAGTACGAGGATATCAAGGCCATCAACGACCTCCTCGTCGAGCGGAATCTTGACGTCCCCATCCATGTTGATGCTGCTAGCGGTGGTTTCGTCGCTCCCTTCGTTGTTCCCGACTTGGAATGGGACTTCCGATGTGAAAAGGTCATCTCCATCAACGTCTCTGGCCACAAGTACGGACTGGTCTACCCCGGTGTCGGTTGGGTCATCTGGCGATCCCCCGACTACCTCCCTCAAGAACTCGTCTTCAACATCAACTACCTCGGTGCCGACCAGTCTTCATTCACCCTCAACTTCTCCAAGGGTGCTTCACAGGTCATTGGCCAGTACTACCAGCTCATCCGTCTGGGTAAGCACGGATACCGCGCCATCATGAGCAACCTGACCCGAACGGCCGACTATCTGACTGAGACACTCGAGAACCTGGGCTTCGTCATCATGTCAGAACGCTCGGGTGCCGGTCTTCCTCTTGTGGCCTTCCGCTTCCGAACTCCCGAGGAGGGCGGCGACCCCGACCGTTACTATGACGAGTTCGCCCTCGCCCATCACCTCCGCTCCCGAGGATGGGTCGTCCCCGCCTACACCATGGCTCCCAACTCGGGTGTCAAGATGCTTCGTGTCGTTGTCCGTGAGGATTTCACAAAGACCCGTTGCGACTCTCTTATCGCCGATATCAAGCTCTGCCACGGTCTTCTCAAGGAGACAGATCAAGAGTCCATCCGCAAGAGGGAAGAGTACATCAAGAACCACGTCACATCCATGGGCCGGGGGAAGCACGGCCACCCTGTCTACACTGTAAGTTTACTCTGATCCATTTTTAATAAATGCCGACTAACATGTTTAGAACGAGCAACATTCGCTCCAGGGCAAGACTGGCAAGACCCATGCTATTTGCTAGATGAGATGAGGATAGAGGACATGATCGATCACTCGGTGGGAGGATCAGGCTTTGGCGTCGTGCGGTGTGATTTTGGTTGCACAGCATTGCTTTTGGTTTAGTTGGGTTTGCGGATACATACAGCCATGCATGAATTAACATCTGGATGACTTTTTTTGGTTACTTTACTTGGAATCTTTGACTTGAACATTTGATGTGAATGTATTGAGCTGTGCCACTCAATGAAGCCTCGAGTTTCACTTGAGTATTTCCACTTGTTGATGAAATTGAGCTCAGCTATTGAACCTCGCAAGGTCATATCATCACAGCTCGGAATCAACAGGAGCGAGTTGTCTCACAACACAAGCGACACCGCGCAATGGTGACGACGACGCAGAGCGACTTCGCCGCGACTATGTTGAAAAGAACAGATAGTGAGGGCCTGGACCCTGCAGGTGTAACAAAATCCATCGACGGTGGTGGTTGGTTATGAAGCCAAATGCCCCTGGAGATGAAAAACCCCTAGGGAGCTCTATGGGTTGTTTCGAAATGAGGAACGTGGAAAGAGGCATCAAGCAGGCGGGCAGCGAGGTGTTAAATACCATTTCATATCAAGTCGGCCCTTTCTGAAGTCACATGCCATCCTTTGAAAGGCATCTGTCTTAATATCTAACTTTACTTTTACGCTCCTCAACCCAAATCTAACCAATACCCAACAGAACCAAGAACAAGAAAACTCAAAAATATCCAACACCTCCAACACCAAGCTCTACCCTTCTCCCTCTTATCGGGTCGCCTCAATAGCAGCCTCAAGGATATCCAGACCCTGGGTAATCTCCTTATCCGTGACTGTCAGGCTCGGCACGAATCGGAGAGTGTTTGTTCCGGCTGTGATGATGAGAAGACCCCTCTCTCGGGCAGCCTTGATGATGGGTGTGGGATCCTCCGAGAGCTGGAGGCCGAGGATGAGACCTCGGCCGCGGACCTCCTTGACTAGGTCTGGGTACTTTTCCTGGAGCTTGGTGAAGCGCTGGCGGAAGACGTCTGACTTGGCTGTCACTGAGGCTTGGAGTTGCTTATCGGAGAGACGGCCAACGATGTAGTGCGCCAGTCGGCAGGCGAGGGGGTTTCCGCCAAAGGTGGTTCCGTGGTCGCCCACCTTCATCTTGTCGGCCACATCCTGCGTCACGAGCACCGCACCGATGGGGAATCCGTTACCAAGGGCCTTGGCAGTAGTGAGGATATCAGGGTGAGCCTCCTTAGGAAGACTGCCGTGAGCCCAGAAGGTACCCGTTCGGCCGAGACCGCACTGAATCTCATCGTAAATGAGCACGGCACCGACCTCACGGCAGCGCTTGGCGAGGGCGACGAGGAACTCTTCAGTCGCGGGGGTAACACCGCCCTCACCCTGAATAGGCTCAACAATGACACCGCAAGTCTTTTCAGTAACAAGCCCATTAATACCCTCAACATCATTATAATCTCCAACCTTGAACCCAGGAACCATGGGCGCAAAAGGTTTCTGATATTTAGGGTTAGGCGTAGCAGATAGACTACCCATGGTTCGACCGTGGAAGCCGTTGTTGAAGGAGACGATCTCGACCTTTTCGCCAGACGGGTCCGTAACCTTGCCGGCCTTGCGGGCGAACTTGATGGCGGCCTCGTTGGCCTCGGAGCCAGAGTTGCAGACGAAGACGGAGGCGGCGTTGTGCATTGCGCCCGACTCGAGGGTCTTTTCGACGAGGAGCTTGGAGAGGGCGCCTGTCCAGGGGTTGTAGTAGAGGTTTGAAGCGTGAACGAGAGTCTTGGCCTAAAACACATAATACAAATGAATACAATATCATTTACCAATTGTGTTGTTGGAACATACCTGCTCGGTCAACAACCTAGTAAACTCGGGATCACAGTGTCCGAGGCCATTGACAGCGATACCGGCGGTGAAATCCAAAAACTTGCGATCCTCCGCATCCCAAAGCCACGAACCCTCACCCTTGACGAAAACAGGAGGAGGACGGGCATAAGTGGCGACCATGTACGGCGCGTGCTCGTTGACGATGGCCGCGCTCTTGGACTCGGACGAGGGGTCGGCGTTGGGGAGGGACGAGATGGTTCGGTAGGTGATCCGAGGGCGAGATGCGGCGGCGAGGGTGGATGCCAATCGGCTTCGTACGGGGAGTCGGAAGGCCATTGTGAATGAATTTGTATTTTCCTTCCTCGTAGGATTCTATCGTTTCGAGAGAGTGTAGTTGGAAAGGTAGAGGGGGTGTTTGGAGGGGGATGAGAATTATTTGTGGTTGTTGATCTTATCGATAAAAGAAAAACCACCTCCGCTATCGCAGCTGAAGAGTTGCTCACACTTTTAGAGCCCAGTCACCCAGGTACAAGGAGCAATACCTAGAGTCAAAAAAGAAGAGACAGGGGGTCCAATTGGTTCATTATTTGGAATCATTCCCTTTTTCGTAGTCTCTTGCATACTTAGAGTCACAGGCGAATTGCCTACATCCCGCGCAGCTTTAGGGGCCCCCAATTTTCAACGGAGCTTATACCCATGTTTTGACCTAGTCATCCGTTCTTTTTCGTGGGATAGTATGATTTAGATACAAGGTTTGATCCATGTTCTTTTTGGAAAATGAATACCCGTGGGGGAACCTCGGTTGTGTCTTTACTTGCGGTACTTTAGTTCAGTCATGGTTCCTGCATCATGACCCTCGGAGCAAGTTCCGGACATTGGAACTGGGGCCGAATAGTCATGGTAGACTTATGCGTCATGGCTTATACCACGACAATAACAAGAATCCCATCACTCCTGATCTCAACAGCTCAATATGACTGGAAATATCGCATGCCCAGCATTAAACAACCAGGCCACAAACCCAGCACTGCATTGCCTCTCTGAATCTGAATCTAAACACCCAATTACATGTTGAAGAAACCCCCAGCCCATGACGATAAAAAAGAAGCACCACACTATGTATACAATTCCAACCATAGAGCAAGCTGTCCAGCTTGAAGCGCCGTACCAAATCCCCCCTAACAGGCCAGGATAGGCCATTTCACCTCGGTGTAAATGAAATAGTAAAAACAAACGGAGCTTAAACTGCGCTGTATCCGCCTCGACTGCCGGTGCCCTGCACGGTGTTGAGGACCCGGCGGATCCAGTCCTTGAGTAGGTAGGGGATGTCGCGGATGGCGTCGCTGTGGGGGAGGAGATCCCAGCCTCGGGCGCCGTAGCGGGTAAAGTTGATCCACGAGGCAAAGATTAGATAGCCGGCGATGCCTAGGAAAGCGCTGCAAAGATGTTAGTAAGTACTAGGAAAAAAGAACAAATGTAGAATACTCACATGAGGATGAACCACGTAAAGAAGCCCCAGTGGGAGCTGCTGTTACCATCATCACCACCAGCCTGGCTCTCGCAAGCGTACTTGGTGTGCCACGTCAGGCGCAGCACTCCAACGCCCTTCTCCTCCTCAAAGCTATCCCAGATGAGGGTGGCATTGTCGTGCTTGAGCTGGTGCTCAATCGTAGACTCCTCACCACCCTTATCACCGTCCTTATCTCCCTCCTTTTCCTTGTCATCGCCCTCCTTCTTCTCATCGTCCCGGGCCTTGAGCTTGCCACTCCCCTCTCCCCAAACCCATTCTCCTTCCGTGCCCTCCTTGTCCGGGTCGCAGAGGAACTCGATGATGGCTTTTTGATCCTTCTTCTCCTTTGCTGGGACCTTGTCGCTGAGGTGATCCCTCCCGCCAGTCAAGACCAGCCGCAAGCCCTCCTTTTGTCTATCGGCATTCGAGTCGCTAGTCTTGAGTCTTGTTGGAGTCACTTCAAATCGGGAGCCGCCGGCGTTCTCGAGATTACCCGCTATGGCCACCCAATTTGCGATCTGATCAGACTCGTCTTTGGATTCGTTGCTGAGCAAGTGAGTGACGGCGCACACTGCTATCAGTCAGTTACCAGCTTCTAGGCTAGACATCAAAGCTCCTATACATACCTCTCGTGCCGTTGGGACACTTGTTTGCCCCCTTCTTCTCAAGAGGCCCGCACACGTCCAATGTGTATGTTGTGTTGTAGTGCCCCGGAATGCTGGGCTCGAAGCGGCTCGTGACAGCCGAGTGCGCGCCTTTAAGCTTGGACAGGTCGAACTTCTGGCCATCTACCCGAATATTCGAGCAGTCGAGGTTCTCTGCGCCATAAGCCGACGTGGCCAGCAGAGGCAGAAGAAATGAGAATAGCTCCGGCCGATGCATCTGGATGACGAGATAGGAGAAAGATGTGTCAATAGAAAGAAGGAGGAAGCCGAGGGGACGATGCGGCAAGTCGGATGAAAAGGAACCGTGGAAATTCTGCTGCCTTGTCAGGATCAAGGGGTCGTCGGAGGAATATCTGTCGCGTGCCGTTGAGCAGATGCGTGATGAACTGGTCACGTTGCGTTGCCTGGAGTTTGAGCTATCGCGGGTTTGGGTGTCTAGCGTAGCGTCGACGACATGACCAAGCTTGCTCTCGGGCTTGGCGCTTGTGTCATCTTGCGCCGGCACTTCCACATGCACGTGACACTCGACGCGACTGCGCTTTCAACACCAACACTCAACATCCATATGTCTTTATTATAACTAGGTAAATAAACGTATTGCTTCAAGCTGACCAAGGAAATAACTCATCAAAGTTTATTCTCATTACCTAAACTTCTCAATAAACTCGTGAAAGCATCCATTTTAAGACTACTGGCAATACACCCGTCTCCAAAACGTATCCGAAAACACCATGCAACAACCAAGCCATTGCCGTTCCTAGCAATTAATGACCAAGCCCACCCAAAGTTGTGAGAGCCATACGCGCATCCATTCCATTGATGGCCTTGATTGAAAAAACCCTTGACCCGAATTCAACGCTTTCCGCGGGGTATAAAACATCAGCTCCCAAAAGTCAACGAGTACCCTTGAAAAATAACAAATACACTGCCGGCCGAAACTCCAACTCAGCCCATGCATATCAATATCAAGCTTGTTGCTTGTCTTGTCTCGTCTTGTCATCCAATCCTTCCTTCGCCCCATCACATCCCTCCTTGGGGACCCATCATATTGTTCATTCCTTGCATCTGTTGCATTTGCTGCTGCTGCTGCAACTGTTGCTGCTGCATCTGCTGTTGTTGCATCTGCTGCATTTGTTGTTGCTGCTGCTGTTGCATCATGAGTTGTTGCTGATTCCTTCTCTGTATCATCCCTTGCTGGAACAGGTTCTGAGCTCGTGAGATGCTAGTCTGCTTAAGCTTCTCATTGATCTCCGCCGGAATCCTGTCCTGAGAGCCGTGCTTAAGGATGGCTTGCTGTAACAGTTGGTGGTAGATAACCCGCGCGTTGTGCTGGATCTGAGTCTGGATAGGGTTATTACCCATCTGCTGCTGACCTTGCTGAGGCTGCTGTTGGTTCTGCTGTTGCTGTTGTTGAGCTTGTTGTTGCTGTTGCTGAGCTTGTTGTTGCTGAGCCTGCCGTTGAGCCTGTTGCTGCTGCATGGCCTGAAGAGCCTGGATATTCACGTTGTTTCCATTCATCATCTGGCCGTTAACCTGGCCTTGCATGTTGTTACCCATTTGGCCATTAACCTGCTGCTGCATGCGCATCATTTGCTGGAACTGCGCTTGCATCTGTGGAGTCATCTGCCGCATCTGGTTGCCCGACATGTTCTGAATCTGCTGAGCATACTGCTGAGCCAGCTGCTGGGTCATCATATTGCCCTGCTGTGCCTGCTGATGCTGTCCCTGAGACTGTTGCGCTTGCTGCTGCATAAGCAACTGGCGTTGCATCATCTGCATCATCTGTTGCTGCTGCTGAGGCGACATTTGACCGTTAATATTGCCGTTGTTAACACCATTCTGCATGGCCGCCATGTGTTGCTGCTGAGCAATGGCCCGTTGATGAGCCGCAACCTGGGCGATGGCCTGCTGATTAGCCTGGTTCATGCCTTGGTTGTTCATCATCATGGCCTGTCCCATTTGCGAGTTTTGTGCCATCATGTTAGGAGGTGGGCTGGCCTGTGTCATGCGAGGAGTCGACGTCATCGCAGGCCGGTTGATAGGAGTGCCGTGGGAGATGTTAGGCGTAGAGTGAGGGATACGTGGTGTTCCAGATGGATGGCTCTGCTGGCTGCCTCTAGAAGACATGTTATGCGCCATGGGCACCGACATGGGCGCATTCTGAACAACCGAGGCTGGTCGTGGTGGGCTAACTGCCATTCCAGAGTTGGTCTGCTGCATCGGGACGCTTGCAACCATAGGAGACGACATGTTCTGAGGAGTACCTTGTCGAGCAACAGGAGATGAGGCCGGTGGCTGTGAGATCTGAGCCTGGAACCGGGGTTGGGCCTGGGCCTGGGCTTGGTTTTGTGGGTTATTAGCAACGGCGTTTGGTGTGGCCCCGTTGGCTGCATTGGTAACTCCATTCGCCATGGTGTTATTCTGGGGATGGGCATGCTGGGGTTGAGCCACGTTGGGTCTGGCATTGTTCTGGTTGCTTGGCGTAGCGGCGGCTGCGCGAGCTTGCGCTTGTCGCTGAGCCTCTGCTTGTCGTAGCTGAGTCTCCCTAGCTTCTCGTCGGGTGCGCTCTTGCTCTGCAGCCTGTCTTTGGGCCAACATGACAGCTTCCTGTTGCTGCTGCTGTCTCTGCTGCTGAAGTCTTCGATCGTTCTCCTGCTGCTTGAGCTTCTCTTGCTCCTTCTTCTCGGCGTGTTCTCGCTTGATGTCGGCGAGAACCTTGAATCTCTCGAATCTTGGTTCAAAAGCAGCACCTCCCGAGGCATCTCCATCTGCTGCACCGCCGTTCTGAGCGCCAGCAACGCTTGAAGATAACCGCTCGTCGCCAAAGAGCATGTAGCGTTCCTCCTCAGCGGCTGCTGCCTCATCAGCAGCCACCTCGGCCACGGTCCTCTTGCGAGTCTTGGGCTGTGGTGGTGCTTCAGAGTGCTTGGGATGAGACATTGCCTCAAGGAGGACAATGGTTTCCTCAATGTTCTTGGTTGGCTCCAGCATTAAAGGTGCAGTCGTAGCCAGTAGAATCTGTCCCTCTGCAGCATGGATGTTGCTCCCGTCAAGTTCCGTCTTTTCACGCTTCTGGCGCTTTGCCGGTGGTGGCATGCTGGTGGCAGTCGGCGTTGGCGGGACTATGGACATTGGTGTTGGAGGTGGAATGGCAGAGATGCCGTCGCTGTCCTTAGGAGTAGAACCCTTTATCAACAAGTCCATCTGGAGGCTGAGTGCAGTCGGATGCAGTACCACAGTAAACACCTTCGGTTTGGTCGTCTTTCCTTTCACATCCTCGGGAGCGGGAGCAGCAGCAGTGCTTTCTTTCTTTTCTTCAGCGGGTTTGTCCTTTGAATCTCCACCCTTGGCGTTGCCGTCCGAGGACAAACTTTCCTTGGGAAAAGGAACAAAGGGGGAGGGTGTTAGATATTGGTTGTAATTGTGTATGGAGGACGGCACCACTGAGCCCTTGGCTGGTGCGGGTTTGGAGACATCTTTTGCTTGGGCGACGGACTTGTGGTCGTGAACTTGAACAATGAGGCAGCCTTCGTAGAATGGCACGCCCGCATCGGTAAGATATTGAAGTAGATCGTGAGGAACCGTGCGACTCCGGATGTGATCGAGGAACAGTTTCATCGGTGACTTATACGGAAACATGCCATCTTGGTTATCGAATCGAAAATGTGTCGGGTGCATATGAATTATGAGTGATGGTGGTCGACCGGCGAACTTCTTCAAGATGTAGTTGTCGGTAACCACTACGGGCAAGTTAGCGGCTAACCGGACAAGACGTCAGTCAGCAGGGTGGTATACCATAAGGTGGAGGCTCCGCATCATGCGATGTCGTCTCTGCAGCCATGGATGCTGATCGAAGGCCAGCGCTGTTTCTTGAATGTCTGCCGGCGAGTTGCGATGCGGTTTCTCGGCGTGCTCGGTTGATGGGCCGCACGGTTGACGCGGTTATAGCCCGCTCGCTGGCAGAGTGCGGCGGTTGCTTCGCGCTCGAAGGTGGTTTCTTTGCCGACATTGATGGGGAGGGTGAGGATTTTGAAGAGGATATGACTCCATTGGTCTGGATCCCCGGCGGGATGGGACGTTTGGCTTTTGTGGCGACATTTTGATGGACAACAGGTCCGACTGGCGCCATCGTGTTGAAGTCGCGCTGCGCCGCGGGGGGCAGCAGGTAAGACGGCTTCTCTCGGCCGCCGTTATCAGATCGGTGTCAATCAAGGTGATGATATCACGGCGCAAACATGGATGATTGATTCGCAATGGCGCGACGCCAGGTCCGAGGTCGGGATGCCTTTGATCGATGATGGATGTTGGTCGCACGTCGCCTGGAGTTACGTTGGAGGAGCCGAGGGGGTCGGAGTTGAGAGCGCAGGTCGTCAAATGCAGCGCAACTCAAAATCAATAGGTTTGATCTATTAGAGGGCAAGAATAAATCGATACGGCCCGTCTAGACGCCTGCAGAAGCCTGCAGTGTTGTATGGTAGTCAGGTGTTCTTTCGATGAGGTTGCACGCTTGGTCGCCGCATCACGGGTGCGGTTCGTTCCCTGGTCTGAGGTGGCTGACGCCGAAGGTTGGGTCACGTGAGCGCGGCAACAAGCGTCGGGAGAGAGTTGGATGGGAATTTAAGGAGTTGAAGCGGAAATGGACGAGATGGGAAGTATAGATAATATGTCTTTTTTCTCACAATCAAGAATCATTCAAATTAGGTTCTCAACAGTTTCGTCAACAAAAAGCAGCATGTCCCGTATTTCCAACTACATAAGTTCCTATCCTGCTCGCATAACTAAATGTCAAAAGGTTGGTATCTTCTGCCAGTTCGTAAATCACTCCTGGCCCTGGACTCGGCGTGCCCAGTCATCGTTTAGCCTCGTGCTATCAACAACCACGACACCGCGTCCTCGGCCAACTCTGTCAGGCCTCTGCCACCACTCCTGACTCTTTCCAGCTCTCTCAGCTTCCGACTCACTATCTGCCAGACCACCAGAGCCACCGTCAGCCCCGACAACGAGGATGACGTCGTGACGAAGCCAGGTCTGGAGCGTTGTGATGGTGCTGCCGTCTTCTCCAGACAGGGCCTTCTGGAGGTAGATGACCTCAGGCTGAAGATGACGGAGGATGTGAACATGGCCATTGGGCGTGGTGAAAGGGAGAACCATGGTCTCCTTCTCAACCAGAGCCAAAGCCTGCGAGTAAACAGAGTTGAACCCAGGGCTTCCAGAAGACCTGAACGGTTAGTAGACTTTCTACATGGGCAAAGAAACAACTTACATGGGGTTCTTCACTTCCTCGCCAGGAGTTTGAGCTTGATCGTGTCCGATGTTAGAAAATGAAGAGCTGAGTGAAGCTGGTGGAAGGTTACTCGTAGCAGTATCCACTGCAGTGTCCTTCAGACCTGGAGCGTAGATCAAAACAAAGACCTTGACCTTGGAAAAGTCATTGTGTCGGGGAATGTGCGACAAGATAGACTGGATGCCATGTTAGCGACCCGACATGGACCCAATATCAGAATAGCTTACCGCGTGCTCGTGGAATGGGTCGTCATCCTCGGGTCCAATCTGAGTATCGGCAGAGACTACTATGGCGACAGTCTTGCGTCGCTTGCCACCAACGAGGGGCGAGGGTGCCGTCGCAGGCGCTCGTTCTCTCTTAGCATCTGCTTCCTCCGACCAGGGGTTGCCATCGCCATATTGACTCTTGTCTTCTTCGCGAATTGAGGCCAAGGCTTTGCCCATGGCTGTGCCTGTAGCTGCGACACCGGCGGCTACACTCTTACCTGTAGAGTCGATGAACTGTCGCCAGCCTCCGGAGCTCGTTGCTTCTTCATCCACCTGCCTAATGCCGTGAGTCTGTTCTTCGGGTCGCGGTGGTTTCTCCGGTCCTCTATCGCCCCGACCGAAGTCTCCCGAGCGGCGGGCCTGATTGCCGCTGCCATAAGCTTGGTTGTCGTAGTCGAGTCCGGCGAGATGCTCGTCTTCATCCTCGTCCTTTCGCTGGCTCCATACCCAAGCTGCTACACCCACAGTCGCGACTGTGAGAGTGACTGCGAGGGGCACCCAGTGGCTCCAAACTCCTCGTCGCCGCGACGATCCGTGATCGGGAGACATTTAAGCGGCGCACTGTCGCATTGCTAGGTGGAGGGGACGCGCCGGTGGCAGAGGGGGCGGAGGGCCTCGTAACGTCGTTCAAGGTTCGAAGGATAATTGTTGTAGGTAATTGCGACAAATTGATGACGCCGCCTCGATGAAAACGAAATCTTATGATCAAATACAGCTCATCGATAGAACGCGGTGGCTGGTATCGCCAACATCAACAAGAGGGTGGAGCTGAGGCCATCCACCCCCAGCAACCCAACCCGGGGTCAACAACCCGAGGTCCGATGAGCTCAGGGGCAACATTGCGGGGGACTATTGAATATCCGCGCCGAGGTCAGCCTTGCAGCTCCGGCACGTGAATGGCCCAGGCGTTAGGCGTGGCTGTGGCTGTGTGGCTGGTGTGATGGCCGTTGAGCCACAGGTGGGACATCCCACCTACTTTTTTGAGGTCTTGGCGATGATTTGAGTGACTCTTCACTGCATGTCAATGAAAACGACTCAGCTGCGACCTGCACCCGAGCATCAGCAGGCCGATTCGATCGCTGGACTATAGATCTACATATCCGCAAAGTTACAGAGATCTCACTTCGCTACAACACCTCTCAGCACCGACTCAAGTCCAGGGCACCCCGCGGCATCATGCCCCACGCTATCTCGATGCCCTCAACCGGGCTTCAAGCCCTCATTCTTTGCGGGCCTGGGTCGTCATTTCCGACTTTCACCTCCAACCCCGATGAGAACCCCAAGGCTCTTTTGCCGATTGCGAACCGGCCTATGGTTTGGTATCCCATCGATTTCTGCTATCGAATGGGCATCACGAGTGAGTCACAAGTTGGCGCTGAGAGCCGAAGCTTGCCCTACAGCAGGACTGCCATTTGTGCCATTTCGCTTTTTATATATAATACTAGATCTAATACCACACAGGCATCACTCTTATTTGCCCGCCAACTGCTTCCGCTGCCCTCACTACTGCCCTGAACACCAACCCTTACCTGACAGCGCTGCCTCTACCCCGGCCAGACATTCTCTCTCCAGCAGATCTTGACCAGAACACGGGCACAGCCGAGATTTTGAGGCTACCGGAGATTAGAGAACTTGTTACTGGCGACTTTGTTGTTCTCCCATGCGATCTGGTCTGCGAACTCGGTGGCGAGAAGCTCCTCCAGTCCTGGATGGTCAAGTCGGCCAGTCTGACGGACCTCCTGGGAGCCTCCAGACTTTCTAATGGCCATCGCTCGCTCCCCAGTGGAGGATTAGGTGTCTGGTATGACACGAAAACTACGACGCCGGTCAAGGGCGAGAATACCGACTTTGTTGCGACAACCCCCCTACCCAAATCACCTGTCACGCCTCCCAAAGGATCACTATTCTCCAGCCTCTCCAAGGTTGTGTATTCGATGCCGACTGATTCCTTGAATGACCTCACAGAAGAGAGAAAGGGCTTTCCAGTTCGTCATGGTCTATTGCGAGCCCATCCCCGCATCCGGATGTTTACCACCCACAGAGATGCACACATCTACATCTTCCCTCGGTGGGTCCTGGACTTTATCAAGGAGAACGAGCGCTTGGAGAGTATCGGTGAGGATGTCATCGGATGGTGGGCAAAGGCGGGTTGGCAATCGGGTCTCGCTGAGAAGCTCAAGATGGACTCAGTCTGCGGTCTCGGACGAGTCGAGGAGACGACAGAGAACTCCCACGAAGGCGCCGCATCACCCAGGGAGCACAGTCCGGATGGAAAACACGGCCTCGAGCAGACCTCCCCGAATGCTAACGCCTCCGATTCCGCGACACCAGGAATTTCTATTGAGGGCGAGTTGTTGTCGGCCGACAAGAGGGCCCCATTCGAAGTACCGCCGATCGTTGCCTATGTTCACTCGGCTGGTGGCTCCGCACCGCTGATCCGCCGCGTGGACACGGCTCAATTGCTGCTTGCCATTTCACTTCAGCTGGCCAAGTTACCTTCACTGGAGGAGACTGGTCCCGAAGGCGCCTCACCTTATGCCCATGCGAAGAAGATCGCTTACCCCGAAGGCGTCAAACCTCGAACCACCATCACCAAGCAGGACAGTCTCATCGCTGAAAATGTCACTGTCGAGGAGAAGACGTCCATCAAGGAGTGCGTGGTGGGAGCCAACTCACAGATCAATGAAGGAGCCAAGCTCTCGCAGTGCCTTCTGATGGAAGGTGTAGTCGTCGGCAAGGCTTGTAAGCTCACTCGGTGTATCCTCGGAAAGCGATGCGTGATTGGCGATGGATCCGTCTTGACTGATTGCGAGGTCCAAGAGAACCTCCTTGTGGAGCGTCGAAGTAAGTCATACATTCCCGCGTCGCCCCACGTGTTAAGCCGCGCGCTAACCACCTACCCTGTGTAGCTGAGGACAAGGATAACAAGCTCATGAGTTCTGAGGGTTTGGAAGCTACCGAGGCAGAGATGGACCAGGTGCTCGAGGACATGGAAGCTGAAACTGAGGAGGCAGTGGTGGACTGAACCTCCCACATGGCACAAAAGTTAACTTAGATATTGTCGGAAAAGGAAACACATAGAGCTTCTACCAATCATGCAAGATTCAAAACAGAGTATCGGTCCGAGTCAAGAAGGTTCATAATACTCCGGATCACATTCTCCCGACCCGCCATTCCGGGACATGTAGTTTGCTCAGAAACCGTTACGGGCATAGTGTCCAACATTATCCATGTTTGCCGCGGAGAAGTTTGTCTTCGTCCCAGCCTATCATTCAATATACCTCAGACGAGGCGGACATGCAGGAAACCTGGCCCTGCGCTGTAATAGGCGCCAAGGTGAGAAACCCCGTGGGAAGTATTACCGGTACACGATTTGTCCAAGACCGCTGCTTGGCCCCATACATACCCGACGCAGCTCCCGGACTGTTGCAGCCTTATCGAAAAACGCAAGGCAATTGCTTATCTGCAAGAGGGGAAAACATGGGAATCTCTGACCGCCGTCTGATTTTTGCATTAGGTTTCCCCATCTGTGCTATATCCGGCAAGCCGGGCAGACTACCCAGGTTTGTGCAGTAGCTAACTCTACGTACCTCATGGCAATGGCACCATAGTTCAACTAGAGGCTCTCAAGAGTTTAGCTTGTGAAAATATTCCGTTATTATTGCTCTGGACTAGCTTCAAGGTGCTCAAATCTCAGTCCGCCAACACGGACCTCGGCAGTTGCACCAGATCACTCGCGCCAGCGTGGCCCAGTTTCCGTTGTATACGAAAATCAAATGACGCCCAAAGGCGTGGAGAGCCGCTAAGTACCTCATCTCCAAGTGTCGTTCTCCAGAGACTCTCACAGGTTGAGAGAATATCATGATGACCCGCGTTGCCCGGGGACGGGTGGAGTCACTAACCAGAAGCATATCCAACTCTGGGCAATAAAGCCCCCCGAATAGGAGGTAACCCCATGTTCAGTGTCTTTCGAAGATTCTTGGCCGGGACTTGGGGTAGTATTTAGTAGCTGGCCCGCTGTATTCCGGCTTGTCTTCCGTCGCCTCAGGCTCAAGGCCCAGGCGGCCACGCCTCCCCACTGGCTATATAATCTTCTGTCAGCGGCAAAAGAGCCAGGTCATATGGCGAGTACTTCCTCACCTACAGGGCTCTATTTTTTGGGCTTCGGAAGGTGAGGATCGACTGGACGGTGGCTGTCGACCATGCATGTTTCCACCTTCTCCCCCCTGTCTGGGGGTGACAAATTCTTCTTGACGGGACAGTCGGGACCACGATCGCACCGAGTTATAAAATCTTGATGGTCCGGCCTCTGGCAGGAAAAGGTGACTCTCCAGATGGTGCACATTCTAGATCGGGGGCAGAGGTAGCCGAGGGAAAATCACAAAACCGTTGGGGAGAAAGACTTATGGAGCTTGGGAATGGGGGCATGTAACATGAGTATTTATGATTCTGCGGTCATTCTAGACCATGGTCATCGTGGAGACAAGTCATCCACGCCCAAGAGCAAGATTTTGTGGGTGTCTTGTCTGGTGCCTATGACCCCGAGAGTTGTCAACTCGGCACCTCGGCCTGTAAGCTGAGGCTTCCTCTCACGGCCTCCAGATTGGGTTGCGGCGTTTGCGGCGCCGGGACCGTCTTCTGCAGCAGCCTTTTTTGCACAGGACTCGGGAGCTTGACAGGTAGCTACCATGCAGGTGGCCGAAACTGTACTCCCTAGTTAGTTGAAGTTGATAACGTTGTGCACTCGGGCAGCTCTAGAGGAACGGAGGTTGAGTACGACTTGAACTAGGCAAGTCAATTTCCGCCGATATTTCCCTTTACGGATCTCGACGCCAGCCTCATGTGAGTTATCATGTCATCAAGATTTATGAGGCGTTGCAGAATGGCCTGACCACCCTGAGCAGCCCGAGCCATCACAATCGCTGGTGCTTCGTGGATAGTGGTATTGGGCACCACAACCACACCTCCGCCTACCCTACAACGTAGGGACCCATCACGGGAATGTGCCTCTCTTGGAAGGAATAGCCCCTCGTCGGCGATCACTGAAACGGCAATGCGTTATTACAAAGGGGTATTGTACGACAGCATCGCATGTTGAAGCATATGGATGTTGCACGGACAGGCGAGGCGAGTTCATGGAGACAGGGCTTGAGATTGGGGTATCCCTCCGGACCACACTTGTAGAAGCCGGTGGGCACGCGTCCAACGGTCCCTTTGACATTGAGGCGTTCTACTAGCATTCCACTGCCAACGGTTGAACACTGCACCGGGTCGCAGAAGCCACTTGGGTTTGGGAAGCACAAGGAGCGTTTGGATTAAAAAAAGGAAGCCTTGGCGTCACACAAGAGGCCCTGCTGAGATGATGTGCACAATTCCCCAAAGTGTAGATTCATTGTGTCACGGCCAAGATACTCCGTCCGGAGCGGGTGTAACTGTGACATAGGTCGAGGCACATGGGTGGCGAGTTGCCTCACCTCGTAGCAGATGCGAAAAGATGGGGGTCGTGCCGTAGGCGAAGACTAAATCAGTAATTGGAGGGTCAAGGGTCATGGTAGACTCGGGACCCCTGACTGCTCATGTTTGTCACCTCCCATCAAGCTTCGGGAGATTCGCATGCAGTGTAACTCCGATCCTCGTGGAACACCAAGGCTGCCAGATGAGATGTGCACTACTATGGACTACCGGTTCTGAAGATCGAGAATGTGTCGGAGATCGCAGAAGTCTAGAGCTTCTAAGTTGAGGAAATAACGAGTCTGGATTCTCATCGGTATGAGAGAGAATGGGTCGCTGGACCTGACTCGGTGTGGCCCACGCGAGGGCAACCGAGAATCATGGATAAGAAGCACAGTAACGATTTGAGAGCCCGGCGGGCACTGGAGAGAGGCGTACGGGAACTACCCAAGAGTTCCATGCCCACCATCGCAGAGTGTATCCGTAATTCGAGCCAAGCTTTCCATGTGGAGAGGCCTTTGCCGGCGGCATCCAGAGGGGTAAGGTCCCGGAGATCAGGGGAGAGGACGAACTCCCGTCATATATCAAAATCGCAAAAATGCTGGCGCTGCAAGCCCGCAAAAATGGTTGCATTGGACTGTCACAGGCTGCTCCGTGGTGGGATATCGGGCGAGAGCCCGCAGCGGGAGCCACTGTTACCGAGCGGTTTGAACATGGAGCCGCCACTAGGCCATCGGCTTTTGGCTGCTTACGGCTGAGGGTACAGTAGCTCGCCTGATAGTATGCAATAGGTGCGCAAGAGTAAGACGTTCAGTGATGTTGAAAAGTGAGAGTGAGGGAGAAGAGGAGAAGCAGTCTTGTGCCCATGACAAGGGAGACAGCGATTAGGCAATAGCGGCAATCACACTGCTAGTGCAGCTGTCCAAGACGCGTCTGTCCCCTCAAAGGGATACCGGAAAGTGTGCTCAAACAAGATGATAACACCATTAGCAAGTGGTGAGCCTCGGGGCTGAAAGAGGCGAACCCAAGATATCGTGTCTGAGCCTGGTGAACGATTCGTACAGCGAGTTCTCCAGCGCCATCTCAGCGAACGGAAGATGGACCACCACCTAGGGAACCCCTGTCCATCAGATGACGCTAGGGCCGACATGGGAGGCGGAAAAAAGCAACGAGTGTTGCGCGAGGGCGTGGATGGCGCAAGTAGGCGGCCACTTTTGTCTGATTACACCATGGTGGTTTTGGTGGTGGCAGGATATGACTGATCATTCTGCGAGGACCTGTCGAGTCTTGGATTATCCAACACAAGGTCTCGACAGGAGCAGCAGACGCAGGGCTTGTCACTCTGGAGATGGAGGGAGAGTCGCGGACCAGAGGACGCGGGGTGAGACTCCGTAGAGAGCTGGCAGATCGATGATGACATGTGTGCGGCCAAGAAGCAAGTCGACATGAGATCGCCGCTTTGAAGAGATTTGGATGTTTGAACGGAGAGAGCCGTTTGATTCTGTGTGACATGAAACATGTGAGTGTAGTGTGTGAGTATGTCTGTGGTTGTGGGCACACACACACGGTCATCTCATGATGGACATCCAGTGTCGGAAATGGGACGGAGCAAGACCTCCTCGGGCTGACAACGGTGATGACGGTGATGGGCGAGGCCTGGGATCCATCTAGAGGATTACCGAGTGCTCGCATAATCGATCAATTGAGCTGAAGGGCAGCCTGACAAGAACTCTGACGGGAACTGGCGTTGATAGCCGGGCTGCTGAGAGGCTAGGAGGATTGAAGCACGCGAGACCGAGCGGGAAGTGGATATGGCTGTTGGACTAGGGCGCGTCAAAGCAGTCAACTCCCCAGCTCTGGCTTGTGAGACGCCTGAAAAACTTACGATATGACGGAGCAAATGCAGGAGGTGGGTATGTGGTTGGATTACGGGCACATCTGCCATGCTTGGTGCCACGCTTGGCCGCTCGCTCGCTGCAGTAGGCGTTCTTTGTTCGACAGGACGTTGAGAAATGAAGTGCAGGTAAAATGGAGCCCGACAAAGAGTCCAGACAGACGGACAGACAGACAGCCAAGCAGCCAAAAAGCCATGATGGAGATGAAAAGGAAAAAACTGGAGCTGAAAAAGGAACGGTTATGGCGGGGACCGAGCCCGGTGTTGCCGGGAGAATCAGAGCTACTGTACCTACAGCAGGAGCACCTGGAGTAGGCGCAGATGCAGGAGCAGGAGGAGCAGGAGGAGCAGGAGCAGGAGCAGTTCAGAACGCTCATCCAAAAAAGGAAGGGGTATCGCAGCACAGTGCGACATGCGTCAATGCGCATACCGTCGTTCCTCGTTCCTTCTTCCTCTCCTCCGTTCGTATGCACTTGGTAGCCAGCCAGTTCCCAGAGATCTGAATTATTACTAACCGTCAATCCATCCATCCATCCATCGTAATGTCTCATCCGTCAAACTCTCCATCAGCCGGCCAGGGGCGTGAGAAGAGCCGACTCAGCCTGTCCGGCATCCACGACCGACCCCTACCCCCATGCCCCATTTTCCCCTGCTCGGTTCCTAGCTTCCTAGGAGGATCCCTGGATCGGCCCCGGAAGATCGACCGGCAACACTAAAGGGCCCCTGGCCTACGGCCTCCGCGACGGGGTCACCACCGGGCTCCACGCCGACGACAGCATCACGCATCTTGCCCTATCACCGTTCGCTGCCTCGGAGAGCCTTGTCTAATTGCTGCCGCGCCGGACTCCGTGAGCCTCGCGTTAGTGGTTCTGCTCGGGGAACCACCAGGGCCCTAACAAAGTGTTCCTATCTGCCCCTTTGTTATGGTCCCAGCCACCCTTGTGCCAAAGCGCGTTCGCGTTCTCAGGGAGCGCTTGAATGACCATGGATTCAGGCACGTCTCCATTATCCGTCTAACCCTTCAACTTTTAACCCTTCAAAGGATAGAGATATTGACAAAAGATGAGGACATGGGAAATGAGGGAATCGAGGGAAGCCGGAACTATTGCACTTTACCCTTTTCCCAACTGTGAGCTTGGAGTTTGCGATAGTGACAGATTGTCGGACTCAACGAACACCCCGAGCCTTTTGGTAGCAGCTGAGGAAGCGTCCACTATGGTTGAGCGACACATCATTATTTTGGCCGTCGGCTCTCAGCTAGAACGCCTCGGCACTGGGCTACTCGGGGCCTGGCCTCCCCGGCCGAGTAGACTCGATCGGCCAGCCCTGAGCGAGCCCACCACAATCCACACCACAGCCTCCCAGCGCCTCCAGCTGCCAAGCTAATGTTGAGTAACCCGAGGATGCGTTTACGGAGCGCGCGTACTGTCCGTAAGGACAACGACCGTTCTCCAAGCGTTGGGGCTAGTCAAGAACGAGAACCGTGCGTGGCTCACAGTAAGCCTGTTACGGTAGTTGATGCCCGTGAGGCTCTGGATCGGGCTGACCATCTTCCAAACGTCAATAGGGTCTGGATGTCCATTTTCTATTGTTCTCACTCCCCACAGCCGCCCTTCCCATGCTCACACGCGTCTTTTTTAGCTCGGCGCGAGGCTGTAGGCCCTCTCCAGATGCGCACTACCCGGCCTGTACCACACCAAGGCACGTTGGCCGATGACACCCATGTCACCCTCCTGCGCTGTAACCTAGTTGCTGCTTCTTCTTTCACCGGACCTGAAGCCTGGCCAGCCAGCTGCCAGCCTTGTTGGACCGCACAGGAGCCGAGCGTGGAATGACATCACGAATTTCCCGCGCACATGGCGATCAATCTGGAGAGAGAGGCCGACGTTGATCGTCCCGCGCTGCTTGTCAACGGCACAACGCTCCGAAACGTCCATATCGGAACAGGGGTCACTATCCCGACGGCCGGCTCCCCAAGATCATTGGGTCCAAGGACCGTATGTTTTGTGAATACGTACCGTCACAGTTGATAATGCGCGCCCTCAGGAACAGCCGCAGCTCGCGTTGAGTGAGACCTGCGTTGCAACACCAGTCTAATTGCTTTTCTCACATAGGGCCAGATTACTCTTTTGCCCCCTTTGCAGACATTCAAAGTCTCCACATCTTCATCTGTTGAGAGCATCTTTCCTATTGATGCTTCTTACCTGAGAGGGCCAAAGGGAGTCGAGTATTGAACACACAGAGCGCTTTGGATGGGGCCTGTCTCTCCTTGAGAGGTTACACATCTAGGCACACTCAGGCACACACAACTCGGATCCTCTCGGCCAGAATAGCCTTGTCTCAGCTCGACGGTCTTTTAGGCGGAAATTTGCCTCGGTCCATTCCAAGTCTTGTCCCATTCCTTGGGGTCCTGTCCATTGCAGCTGGGGGCAAGAGAATCGGCGGGTCCAAACGAGATCTGATGCATCCCCCGCCCAAGTGCACCCATCACCACAGCTATTGGGATCAGTGAGCTGTCTGGGGATGGAGGGGGAGGTGTGGTCAATAGCTGGAAGGCTTGACAGGTCCAGTGGCAGGTGTGCGAGATAGTGGATTGGTATCGGATCTCAACACAGTCCACCCCATGGGGTACGGTTCACGAACTCATGCAGGGACCGATCTCTTTTCTTGCCTGGCCGTGGACCATATTGATCCTGGGATTCAGGCGTGTGCGCATCATGAAATCCACACTCCTCCCTCATCGCCTTCGTGATCCGCAACATGGTCCAGGGCACAAGGGTTAACTGGTAAGGTGTGGCTTCTGGGAACCACACTGGCGCCAGGGACCCCGTTGGCACACGCCCATAGTTGACTCGTACGCCGGCGCTGCTAACATGCTTGTTCATAATAGCCCGACTACTACGAATACAGGAATCCTTTGTTCTCTTTTTTTAACGTCCTGCGCCTTCTTTTGGCCTTGGCTCTAGTCAAGTGCTCAAGTGCCCGCCGCTCGGGTCAAGTGCCAAGTCTGTCATGGTCTCTTTATCGGCTCTGCCCTCGCTGTATAACTAGTTGTGTGCTAGCCGAGCTGAGGGTGTTCGAGGGCACGGCGAAACATCCCCAGGGACGTTTAGTGATAACTGATACACCATCGTCCAAAACATCACACCTCTCTATGCGAGCAATATTGTACAGAATCCACAGTGGAGCACGCCTCTCCCGCCCTACTCCTGGGGAGGGACAAATCTCGATCTGGCTACAGACCATTGACCCCAGTCCGCATTCTTGACTTGGTGCAGCGCGATACTTGTCTCTCGGCCACTTTCGACTTAGCACCAGGTACTCGAGGATCTACCCTGGTTGATCTGCAGTCTGGATGTCTCAAGCCCGCAGCTCTCTTTACAGCAGAGCCCATTCCACCTCATTCTCTATATCTTCAAGGGCGTCCGTCGTCGTTGTCGAAAGAGCATTCCCGACAAGACTCACACCAGATCATTGAGAGCCTACAATCACCAAGACTCTTGACTGTTTCGACCGAGCTTCTTCTGAGAACTACTTCCCTTCACTTCAAGGGGACTCAGACATAGACCTGCTCAAACACTCCTTCTACCATTTAATCCTTCACCACCACACTCCCTTTTATCATCCTCAAGATGCAGTTCGAGTCGGATTTCCGGTTCGACATGGACGACAGCTTCAGCCTGTGCAGCCAACCCATGTCCTGCCCTTCAACCTCAGCTAGCTTCTCATCCGCCTCGTCCGCTTATGACCCCTTCACTCCTACATCTCGACGGTCAACTCCTCATGAATTCGGCTCCATGGAATTTGACGGCCCCTACAGCGCGTCCTCGCAACGGACTGAGCTGACTCCCCCTTCATCCTCGATGGGCAAGTTCCTCTTTGGTCCTGTCAAGTCAGAGCCTGAGCACATGCCCTTCTCGGATGGTCTTCCCAACACTCCCATCAAGCGAGAGCACATGGGCTTCGACTATGACCAGATGCTGGAGATGAACATGGCTCACCAAGGATCCATGGGATCATTGACACCATCAAACTCTTTTGGCATGTACGGTTACTCTCCAGAGGCATCCATGGGAGCAGCCTCCTTCATGATGACCCCCACTCAGAGCCTATCCGGTTCTGAAGCTGCCGACACCGCCTCGTCTTGGTCTTGTGCCAACGACAGCCCCATCTCTTTCTTCCCCAACAAGCAACTCTCGAGCGAATTTGAGTCTTTTGACATGGACCGACACTCACACTCCCCGCTGGGCGCATATTCTCTGCACGACCCCAACTCACCCAACCGCATGCGAGCTCAACGAAAGATGATGGTGCAGGTGCATGAGATCCAGCGAAAGACCACAGAGCTCCAGCGCGCCCAGATTCGATCATCAAGGAAGCGATCTGACAAGCCTGAGTCCGCACAAGTCGACGTTGTCCGGAGGGCTATGTGCAAGTGCGACTACCCTGGTTGCCACAAGGCGTTTCGACGCAACGAGCATCTCAAGCGTCACAAGCAAACGTGAGTAGAACCCTCCCTTGTAAAACGGTTTCACACGTGCATGAGTCTCAAACACAGTGACTAACCAAGACTTGACAGATTTCATGGTGAAGGCCCTAACCGCTTCTCTTGCGAGTTCTGTGGAAAGGACCAGTTCAACCGCCAGGACAACCTCAACAACCATCGCAAGCTGCATGCACGACCCAACAGCCGCAACCGCGGAGTTGAGTTCATCCCAGCGGCAGTTCCTGTGATCGAGCAGGAAGAGCGCAGCCGAAAGCGAAGAGCACCATCAAAGGCCAAGGCGGAGAAGCGGGACCTTGAGTACTGAACAGAACACATGGACTCATCATCGCCGGGTACCTGCTTGAAGGATACTGTGCCTCGCCACCTGCGAGAAAACAAGACAGTCGAGGGGAGCGAGTGGAGACGCTCAAATGAGACATACAGCACAACGCACCCGCACCATCCGCTTGGAGACATGCACGCACACACACACACACCTACTTACATATTTGGCCACACACATTCACATTCAACACTTTCGACATAAGAAGCGGAGCTGGGAAAAGAGACGACAGACTTATACCATCTGCAACCCGGCCGTCATGTCGACGCCACAAGCCACATAGTAATGAGTGGCTTAAGCAAGAGGCTCCTTTGGGAAGGACAACGACGGGGAAAGAGACGACGATGAAGAAATGCAGGTGTAATGGTTGTACGATTGGAACTTGAGAAGAGGCGGTAAGGGTTTGTTTTGCCGGTTTGCATGATTTTGTTGTTCATACACAACCAAGTCCGTTGTCATTGGTGTTGAGGCGTTTTTTATGAGGGGTTCTATCGGTGTCAAACGAGAGGAATCATTTTTTGTTGAGTTTTTTTTTTCATGCCTGTATTTCACATTCTTGATGACGGAATGCTTCAGAGGAGATGAGGTGGCGGGCATTGGAGTGTGCAAAGGAAACGAAGCCCAGTTAGTATTCGAAAAAAGACGAATCATTTTCACCATTTACTTTGCAATATTTGAAAAAGGAATCTAAGACGTCGTGACATGAGCCTAGGAGATAATACTCTATGGAGGTGGCACCTAGTGTACTGTAGGATTGGCGTGGAGATATGGCGCGGAGACATGACGATGTCGAATGGATGATCAAGGCACAATTTGGTGACCAAGAGGTAGACTAGAGGGACCAAGGGGCACAGGAACGAAGACAAGTTGCTAGTATCAAGACTTGTGGTAGTTTGGAAATGATGGTATTGGACTCTAAGATGGCTACCTATTCCAAGAGGGGATGTGGCGACATGAGGCAAACGATATCATATATGATAGACGCGAGGTTCTCGACAGCAAGCCTCTGATTGGAAGAAGAAAGGAGCCTGACGCAGATTGAGCCACCGAGTTGCACCTTGGGTTCCCAGCATATCATTGACGGGCAAGGTTGCTCGCTTAGAACGGAGACCCCATACTGTCTCAGATCTCGGGCGAGGAACCGTCGATCCGCGAGTCAAAAGGGACCACTTTAAAGCAGACCAGACTGGCGCCGGCGCCGGGCCTTTGCAGGCGGACACGGACTCTTTTCTTCTGCGAGATGCAGCCAGGTGGTAGGTATCCCACTGCGCTGGGTTTTGGTGGGAGAGGTGCGAGATGAGTCTTGGGGATATGACAAGTGACTAGGCAATATCGAAACACTGTTGGTGGCATCTGGGGGGGCGAAAACCTGGCTTTTGACAGAGAGAATGTCAATCAATGAGAGAGATTGGTCTAGTGAAAAGTACGTGTCTGTGATAATGTTCTGATAATGAGGGAATGTCAATGGCGTCTTCTGCGTCTTTGCCCCGACCAATGTCGACGCGAGGAATGTAGACCACCTCGACTGGCTGCAGTGGAGAGCAGTGGCCGAGTGCTCACTTGGGACTAGAACTAGCTGGAGGCCAAAACAATGGCCGACGGACGGTCTCTTCGACTGTCTCGCATGCTCTGCGGGCCGTGGTGGAGAGTCGGAGCATGTGGGATGGGAGACAAGGGCCCCTACCTTCCCCCCCCTTCTCACCCGCCGCCGCCCGTTGAGGAAAAGAAAGCGCCAACGTGTGCTGTAGCTGTAGCATTAGGTGGCAGGATATGCATAACTGCAGGCTGATGTACAGGACAAAGGTATGCAGAACGGCGGAGATTGCATTAGGGGGCCAGAGGGGAGATGGTGATGGACTCGCGCTCGCTCACCGTGGCTTTGGTACAGCACCGAGTGCGTAAAGCAGACCAGTCGAGGATGGAGGAACCTGGGGAATGCCAAGAATTGGCCTTATGGGGCTGAAAGGTACCAGTGCTGATAAGGGGAATGGTGACGACCTTCAGACAGACGTTAGGGGTCGTTAGTGGTATTGTATTGCATTTGTCTTGATTCAACATGTTGGAGATGTATTATTTGAGAGAAAAACAGAGTGTATGTGAATGAAAAGGTGAGGAGGGCTTGTCGATTGGGGGCTGAGAAAGAGGGCTGACACAAAGCCGTGGACCCTGTGTGCGAGGGAGGGGGGTTTACTCTGGCTGCTATTGTTGAGCTGTAGAGAGGGGTCCATACAGCCCAGACTCAAGCCATGTTTACTCAGACTGACTGATGTCCATGCGAGATGGTGGTGGTGGGTGTGGTGGAGAGTGAAATGGAATGGGACGAGATGAGACGAGGCTTGTGTAACGAGGTTGATTCGGAAGAAGGCTCTGGAACCTAACACAGCATGTAACTGAACCAGGGGCACGCATACACACACAGATGACGGGCTTGTTTTTTCTTCTTGTGTCTTTGCTTTGGGGAGATGCATTTATCTATTCTGGGGAATTGAACAGTGTCCACTATTGAAAGCCATGCTCAAACCAACACGATGCTCATTCATTCAGCTTCCCTCGACGATCAGTCCCAGCTCCAGACCGAGTCCGAGTCCCCAGAGTGGTCAACGGAGCCAAGACAACTATGACAAAGAGGGGTCTGTCGAGCCTTGCCTCTTTGGAGGGTTGGCGCTCGCCTGCGACGGGAGACTAGCGGGAATGGCTTCAGCTGGGCTCTTTTGTCAACGTCTTTTTTTTTTTTTTTTTTCTTTCGGCAGGTGGACTTTTTGTAACGGGTTTGATTAGATAGAGTTTTATCCCACTGCCGAAACTCTGTTGGATTTTCATCGGCAAAAGGACGACCGCAGGAAAAACAAATGCCGTAATGCATATAATACATGCGGTGTTGGTTCTTCACCTCAGCTCAAGCCCAGCTCGTACCTGTGGCGAATACGGAGGGGTTTGAGGGAGATCCGTATCTGAACGAGAAAGCCACGCGCCGCCGCCCCCCCGAGTTGGATGGTTGCACAGCAGCAGCAGCAGCAAGAAAGCCCAGCACAGTTGTGATAGTGACAATGACGCAGCTAAAAACGGAGGATAGGAAAAAAGGAAAAAAAGTAGGTAGGTGGGAAAAAAGAAAAGATGGCATGACCGTTTTCAGCGCCTGGCATGAGGGGATCGACGTACGCCGTGCGGAGAATGTCATGTAGTACAGTACGATTGACAATTGCTTCTCTCGTCTGCTTTTTGCGAGATGTGATAGATGTGGAGGAAGAATGTGTAGAGATGCAAGATGTAGTGGAGAGATGCTACTTAGCCTGCCGGAGAAATTTACTTGGCGATCATCCGGGAGTATCGCGATCCGTAGCTCGATGACGGAGTGGCAGGTATTCCGATCAAAGGACGATCCAGGAACCGGATGAAGGAGCATTGCATCATGACGCAGTGAAGGTTAAAGGTGAAAGGATGGGTATTGATGGATGCCCCCATCACCAGCTGCGAACTATGGGGGAGGGGACCTGGAGTTGTCCAAGACCACACTAGGAATTTTAGTCTATACAGTGAAAAATACAGGATACAATTATCGTGATTTATCATTCTTAATTATCGCTTAATGAATATCATTTCACTGGCCTCTTAAGCGTCATCACCTTCATCCCAGTCTAATTGCTTCTTAGCGTTAGCAGAAGTAGAAGCTCACAAAGAGGACTGTGCGTAGCGTAATCAATCCCTCCACCTTCATCATCCGAAAACCATCCTCCACACGACGGGCGCGACAATCAACAACAGCTGAGCAGCGGAGCTTCATTCATCTCATCTCATTTTGTGTCTATCACAGCCTATTCAACTGGGCACGTGCCGCACCCCAGCCACCCTCCTTATTTTGTTTGCTTGATTGTCTGATCTGTTGGTGGCACCATTCATCGGAGCGGGGGGCCTACAGGCCTCAAGTTTACCTTGCATTTTTCGGAAGAGGGACCTATTTTCTTTGTTCCCTCGGGAAACTTTGATTCTAAAAAAGAACGCATTCACACGCGCACGCGCGAGATGGCTTCGCTTCCTTCGTACCAAGAAGCCGTGTCTGTTGACTGGCTCCGCCTAGTGGCGCCGTACATCTCGCCTCGTGACTATGCCGCCCTGTGCCGCGTCAACCATCACTTCTGGGACATGTTTGCCCCACGCTTATGGAGGGATGTTGCGCAGTCAGGCAGAGAAGTCGGCGTAGATTCTGAAGATGGCAAGTTACGAGATCGTTCGCTGCAGAGCCTTGACCTGTTGCTGACGGACGGTTCTAGGCCTTGGATGGCTGCTCAACTCTGTCTTTGGCCAACTCGGCCGCATGAGGCATGAGACGAGGTGCCTTGCGAGCGTCTTTGATGTGCGGTTGGCTGGGGGTGTCTATTCATTCAACATGGGGAGGAACCCCAACAATAGTCTCAGAGAAGCCGTCAAGAACCTGCCAAATCTGTCGTGCTTTCTGATTGACGGACGCCGAGATTTGAAACCAGCTGAGTTTATGCACACTACGCGGCATGTCCTTTTGTTAAGCATGGCGGACTGTCCGACCCCGCTCCCCACCAAGTTTGTGTCATACGAATGCCTTCGCGGGCTGGTGTACCTCGACATCTCTGGCATCCCGGGCTCCGTCCGGCCGTTCTTGCAGCAGGGCCTGCTGCCGGAGCTGCGAGTCCTGAAGATCCGGAACAAGGAGGTTGATGATGCCGTGTTGGAGGCCCTGACCACCCAATTTGAGACGCGACTGTGGAGCCTTGATCTCGGCAGCAACAAACTGACGGATCATGCACTCGAGTTTCTGGGGGGCCGGTGCTTGTTCCCGACTGATCTGCGCTCCGACGTGCACTTTGACGTTGAGGGTAAGCTGGAATTCGGAAGGGTCACTCCGGACTATGGGGGTTGGATCCGTGTGGTTGAGTCTCCATGGAGCGGTTCTTTTGACCATCCCGAGCGTCATCTTGTTGATGCACCATCATATGATCCCCACGACACCCTACCGCAGGAGGACCAACTCAAGCGGTTGGACGGGAGAGGCCCCATCCAGTCCGACTCGGCTGATGGTGTGTGTAGGGGCCTCCTAGGCGAGGATCCCTATTTCGCGTCGGTCAGTTTCCAGTCTTCTCGTGGCCTGACACATCTGAACCTATCCGACAACCAAATCTCGTCGCTCGGGATTCGGAAGTTGCTAACACTGAGCCGGGGACATTTGCAGCAATTCAGTTGTGATTCAATGCCCCTGGTCCCGCCGTCCAAGTCCACTGCGAGAGCCTGGCCGAGGACAGCCAAGTTGTATGGATACTTGTACGTGCACACGCTACGGCCCGTGTTATCGTCAAACTTGCGGGCTGTAAGGCTGCATCACGCAATTGTCACGCAGATCCCTACGCTGGAGATTGATGGTCTCTCTACCATGGCTCGCCTATATATCGCCGAGACCACTATACTGCCGCGGTCCGAGAAGGCCTTTCCTCAGGCCCTAGTTCCAGACACAAACCCACGCTTGACGTCCTTGACTCTGACGAGAATCCCGCGACGGTCCTGCGGCCCATTGATCAGTAAACTCGTCAACTTTTTGAAGTTGTTGTCGATCCAGGAGCGAATTATTTCGGATGCTCAGTCACGCCGAGGACCCTGTACACTGGCTGGTCTAAGACATTTGCGGCTCGAGTTTGAGCCTGACCCGTATGACGAGGGCTTCTCCATGGCCGAGGACTTGGACGCTGAGGAATTGTTGAACTCGGGGGATAAAGGCTTCAGTTTCTTTGATGATGAAGTTCAACAACAGGTTCCGAGACCTTCCTCTGTGATCGACCAGACCCTGAATTCCAGTCTGCCTATTCAGTCTGAGGACGAGTCGGTCCGACACGAGCCCGAATACCTGAGTGCAGACGTGTCGTTGGATGAGCAGCTTACCAAGGTACAGGTATGGATTGGCCCCAAGATGAGTAGCAACCCTGTCGTAAGTGAGTATCGAAGGTTGGTGCTTGAGCACCACATCCGTGACCATATCGGACCGGCCACACCTGAGCAGACACTCGCGGGGATACCGACCTCAGCCTTGGTTTTTCACACGGCGTGGTGCATGGCGATAATGCCCCCGACTATCGAAACACCGACGCGGACCGATCTTGAGGCCATGAAGGATGTCCTAGTCGAGCTGAAACGGTTCCGACTGGACGGGAGAGCCAAATACCTAGAGCTCCAGAGGGAGTACGGCGGCAGGAGAGTACCCCCCGGGTCTCCCCACGGGTTTTGGCTAGGGCGTCTCGAAGTGTCAACTCTTGAGGCGATGCCCCAGAGTAGACCTTCACAGTATTGGCGGTAAGGGGGGCGATCGAGATGGAGAGTCATTCACCAACTTGACTATCTAGATCCCTGCCTCCTCGATGTAAGCGATGATGTACTTAGCGCCGGAGGAATCAACGATAAGCGGATGGCGTTCGGGTTTGGGCGATGTTAGCTTCGGCATTCACACGGATCTGGCGTTACTAACGTTAAATTAGCCTTAGCTTCGGGGAATCAGACTAAGAAGACCAGTTCAACAACGTGATGCAACGGCTAGTGAACAGTTCACGACTCGTGGTAAAAAAGCCAAGACTAAACGGCGAACTTTTAGGTAGGGCAAAACGTTACAAACGGTTGATGTTTAGAGTTTCTATAGTCTCTTGACTTGAGAGGATACTACAAGTAGTCATGAGGCACTCTAAGTCAACGGCTTCGTAACTATTCACAACCGTTTGTGACACGAATGTCACTGCCACGCGTATCGGACAGCTCGATTCGCCTAACCCGATTTTCGAGTGAAAGTTGCCGATCATCGGGAAACTGTTAGATTCGCTCGCCTCGGGGGATACGATTATCCAATTTGGGTATTAGTAGTAACCAACCACTTCAAAACGTCATTTGTAAGAGACCTGTAACATGATATGACATTTTTAACCAACTCAGCTGACGAGGCAAACCTGCCAGTCGACTAGTGTTTACCTGAGGGGATGGCCCTAAAAACCATTCCCAGGTACCTGGGTTCTGGAACTAGCCAGTCAGGTTGAAGAAAGTGAGACATCAACATTACCAGTCTGGGCAGTTCATGCCGCCGACGGGGTCCTGTCAAAAAAAAAAAAAAAAAACCTGGATCATGGGAACTTGAAGGTTTGTCGATAGTTGCCAACTACGGGGAATGACATGTTACATCTTGCCACTCGAAAATAGTTTCCCATGACAAGCTGAATCGGGGTTGATGGAGGACGCGTGAGTTGCTATCCACTATGACTTCGTGTTCTTGGGCTCGGGAAATGTTCGCTTAGAGCGTTCAAGACAAATGTAAAGTTTAATTCTCAAGGTCCTACAGGTACGTTTTGGTTATCCGCTGTATCGGAGGAGTTCCGTCCCAACCCTCCTGTTTTGCTCTCTGGGCATGAGATGGGATAACTTCAGCTCATGTGTCAAAGCGCTAACAGAACCGAGAAACAGTATCCAGAGTTTAACAGAGGTTTTGATCTCATCAAGAAGTCTTCTCCCATCATCCCTTTACAGCCTTTCGCATTAAGATGAGGGGACACGCGTATTCCAGACCCTAAACTCGCGCGACGTGGCTAGTGCCTCACATACCCCCCCCTTCGCATTCCAGGAACAGGAACACTAGCTAAAAGAAAAGGGGGTGTATAGGTTCCCAAGACAATGGTAGTCGTCGATGCCACGCACCGCCCGCCGGTTAGTCGTGTGGTGTTTGACGCTGGGCTGGTCCTTCGAGAAAGACCCCTGCACAGGCGTCAAAGACCGACTCCGCGCGTAGCCTGGAATGTCCATTTTGAACGCTGCACCGCCTAGTTGAGATCTGACAGTTTTGTGCCTCATGTGGCTCAAAAGGCGGGGGATTACTCTTTGGTCGCGGTCTAGGCTATGTTCGAATTTGATGCAGGGTCCTTCGTTGAGGAACCAGAAGATGGTGTTCGAGATACCAAGAAGTTTTTGTGTATCTCTCAACTGAGACCTCATGCGATGAGGCTTACATGAAGGGTTTCTCTTCTGGGGGGGGGACTTCCTCTGAAAGATTGCCCTCAGGTCAATGGGTAGAGCTGTGTGTTACAGTGATGCATCCTCTTCCTGCAACCCCCTCGAGCGCTAGCGCAGCGACCCGAGCCGTCGGCCTCGATTGAGCCTCTCTCGTTGGCTGGACCTCTCCGTCAGCGAGCATGACAAAGTTGACATGTCGTTTTATTTTAAATGCCCGGTTCCCCAGCGTGGAGATTATACAGGGCCTAGACCGGTCAGTCGGGTCCAACATGTGAGAAATAAATCCACGCAGGATTTGAATGTAGAGACTTTTTTTATTTTTCCCTGCATCGAAGAGGAGTTCTCTGTTTTTTCGCCTTCTTCCCACGAGGACGGGATGTAACTGCGCAACATTTTACGGGAGAGACTAGAACTAGCACGTCCGAGATGGTTGCTTAGATCCGCGTGTAACGCTCCTACGCTAGTTATCAAGATTGAACTAAAATCTTGGTTGACATGGGCTGAGAAGAGGAGAGATAATGGATACAGGGCGTGTGCCGGCCTCGCCGGTGCATGACACTTCACCGGGCGCTCCATCTTTGCATTCTTGGGGGAGAACCACGCCGCCTGTCGGGGATCCAGGGATCGACTCCGAGGGACTAGACTGGCGTCAGCTATGAGATACACCATAGAGGGTGTGTAGAACATCATTAATGGGTAATGTAGGATCCTCACAGTGCCCATCAAAGTGGATGGCGGACACTCCCGCTCCTTGCATAGGCGGGCGGCCATCAAAGTAGGCTCCGTCCGGAGTCCCGGAATCCTCGGAGTGAAAAGCCTTGTTCTATCTTAGTTCCATAATGTGAGATGGACAAAGATCGAGAGCTCCGAGGGGTTGGGTCAGACGGGCGTCCATGGTGGGTTTGTTTGGTGTCGGATGATACCTAGGTATTGGGAAGGGGGGGGGGGGGAGGTCCGAACAATATCGGGGCGGTGTGGTTTGAATGCAAGATCCTAAAGGGTTGGGCAGGGCTTGTTATGGCTGCGAAACATACATGCTGCAAGTCGTACGGTGAGATGAACACCATGATGCTCAAAAACTGCTCACGGGGTGTTACAGACTTGGAAGAACAAGATGATCCTAACAAAACACGAAACAAAGAACCAAGAAACAAATGGCACCACGCGCCGTCACAGCTTTCATTAAGGACCCTCATCGTCATGCCATTTGTACCCCGGACCTCGGCCGGTGGCCCCACTTTCTCCGGCCGCTGATCCCGGCCGGCCTTGTTCGGTGACGGCTCCGAATGGAGCAAAAACTCAATTGACCCGGGGTTCATCATCTGTATATAGCGAGAGGAACAAACCACTTTGAACGTCATCTGAGCAGATAATCTACAGATGACGAACCAAGGGGTATTTTTCTCAAGGGGGAATAAAAAGTGATAAAACTCGACGAGTTGGCAGTGTAGATTAGATCTTTGTAGTAACAAAACATTCTCTTTAGTGTATTCTTTCATTACTGTTCTTCTACTCTCATTCATTCCCTGTGATTCTCACATCATACCACTCATTCAAACCTTATCCACACTCTCTAATAATCAACAAAAAAAAACCATGAAGTCCGCCATCATCGCAGCTCTAGCCGGCCTAGCCGCTGCCTCACCAACCCGCCTTCACCCCCGAGGCCAGTTCTGCGGCCAGTGGGATTCCGAGACGGCGGGAGCCTACACCATCTACAACAACCTCTGGGGCAAGGACAATGCCGAGTCCGGGGAGCAGTGCACCACCAACAGCGGAGAGCAGAGCGACGGCAGCATCGCCTGGTCCGTCGAGTGGACCTGGACCGGTGGTCAGGGGCAGGTCAAGTCTTATCCCAATATTGTGGTTGAGATTGAGAAGAAGACTCTCGGAGAGGTTTCGAGCATTCCTTCTGCTTGGGATTGGACGTACACTGGTGATGGAATCATTGCCAACGTCGCCTACGACCTCTTTACAAGCTCTACAGAGTCAGGAGATGCCGAGTACGAGTTCATGATCTGGCTGTCAGCTCTGGGAGGAGCAGGACCTATCAGCAACGACGGCTCCCCCGTCGCAACAGTCGAACTAGCCGGTACATCGTGGAAGCTGTACCAGGGCAAGCACAACCAGATGACCGTCTTCAGCTTTGTTACCGAGTCAGATGTCAACAACTTCTGTGGAGATCTGGCAGATTTCACCGACTACCTTGTTGACAACCACGGCGTGAGCAGCTCCCAGATTCTGCAGAGTGTGGGTGCTGGTACCGAGCCATTTGAGGGTACTAATGTTGTGTTTACTACCAACAACTATCATGCTGATGTTGAATACTAAACTGGCTGGGCCAGTTAGTTTGAGTTACGGCTCAATGTGGATGGGAGGGTGGATGTTCTGGTGTATATACTTGTAGACTGGTAATTGTACATATAGGCTTTGATCAGCCAATACCACTTGGACTAGGATCCATTATATACCCCAACTGGAAGTCTCATCGTCTGTATTTGTGAATGTCATTGTGTTGGGTTGTTTAACTTGTGCTGGATCACAAGCTGCTGTTCACTCCCTCTTGTTTTCCGCCTCGGGACAAAGCAAGTAAGAATTGCAGGGAGCCATTGATTAGCAAGTAGATATTCTGAGATTTAACATGATTTAGGTATCATATCGCATGGTCTCTGTACTTGTGGATGGATAGGGGTTCCAGCCCAAACCCCCCTGCGTCCGATCATGACACTGCGATAATGAGGGGCACTCAGAGCAAATAGTGTGGATTTCTATTAAAGCTTGACTAAACCTGATACTTGTTGACCTATTGGGTTTATGCGAGTTAATGCAACATGTAGCTGTAGTATCGATCCAATGCTCTACGGTGATGCATAAACGGCTTCCAATCTCATGTGATTCACGGTACAATACACGCTCGGTATTTTTGAGCCCCCTTGAGAGAATATTGAATATGTTTGTCCCCTCTGTTCTTGTAGTCAGGTTCTTAAAGGTAGTCTACAGGCTTTTGAAACAACGCGAAGTGCTCAGCAAAGGTGAAGGCGTCACGCCATGGGAAGCAGAACATTCATAGAGCCCATTGCAGATGACTCTAAACACATTTATGGGCACATTTTGGTTAGTCTTGATATACATTATATAATTAATTAATAAAGACTTTGCTTTGTCTTAGATCAACACCCCTCACTCTAAGACTAGGTACTGTCAAATGGATTTGGGAACTTTATTTTGAGAATGGCTTGCTGCGTATAGACACATAGCTATCTTAAATATTAGGCCGCAAGGCTATTTTACCAACAGCGTCATGTTTTCCAAGGCCAAGAGTTATCGGAAGGTCCTCTTGAGAGCGATGATGAGAATGGTCCGCGGCGAGGCGTGTGCGCGAACTCGTCTCCCACGACAGGGCATTCGGGCTCTTCAGAACCCATTTCCTCTCGTAGATGGGGTCTGTTGAAGTAAATCTGGCTCGACGGTTTGATCTCATGAGATAAATGTTCCTCAATGGAAGACAGCGGCCACAGGGCACAGTTGACGCAGGTAAAAATGCCCTGGCCCGCGGTGGTAGCCATCTGCTGGTCCGGTAGAACGTAGTTGATTGAGCTCGCAATGTAGGACGAGCAGTTCATGACTCCACACTCTCATCAATCATAGTATATATACAACTAGGGCAACGATCCCTGTAAATTAGCGACAGCATCAACGACTGCATTCACCCGCGACAACCGATCTCCGTCGTTTGGTCTCCATGGCTCCGACCGCTGTCTCAGTTGCAGCCTTTGCCTCTCTGTCATTCTCATCGATGGGATCGACTGCGTCTTCCTGATTCATGGCTCGGACCAACTCTTCTCTCTCCAGCTTTAGCCTCCACTAGAATTGGGTGAGAAGCATGCTGCTGGGTTTCAATGAGGTATTTTCCACCATGGCTCTTTGGCAGCAGTGTGGAAAGCTTCTCTCCAGCAGCGAGCGAGAGGGTTGAATCGCGTCTCGGATTCTGTGAGCACCTGATCCTTTGGTCATACAATATGATACAACAAGGCAACTATAAAAGAAAATGACATTAAAACGCGATGGCAGATAAAAAGGAAGACGGAGAAAGGTATATAAGAAAAGAGGGGGACAGACTTGGTCTTGATGCATCCCTTCTTCGGAACCGACTTTGGTCGTCTGACGGTTCCACTGGCACCTTGGTCAGCCTTTGTGGGTGTATCAGCCCTCATGGGGATGTTATGAAAACCCGGGGAGATAGCCAGAGCATCATGGTCTCAGCCACGCCCAGATCTTGAGGGCTTGGCGTCGAGCCTCACATGCTCTCGCCGAGCCAATTGGCAGCCAAGCCCAATTGACTCTCCATCCATCCAGAAAGTGCTATAGGTATTCTTGTTGGCGGCTCCATATATTCTCGACGCGCTGGCGGGCAAGTTTCGGAAGTCCAGACTGAACTCTGCCATCTCGTCCAGATTCCACTCTGGTATGAACTTGTACACAGCGCCGACGCTGATGTCCAGTGGGTGTTGACTGTGTTGGATCTCTCGCGATCTTTATCCGGGAACACAAATATTTATAGGGTGAGGTGGGCGCAGGAAGACACTGACCAACGATCGAGGCGACGAACCAGTGATAGTAGAAAGTCTCGAGTGACTTGTTCACCCTCGGAAACAAAGCCACAACTGAGAGGATAGATACGTGGGAGAACTAGCCAAGATCCTGGCCGGGTTGCCTGATACACTCGGGCCAGAAAAGCCTGCGGGTAACGTGTTAATATGTCATTGACCAGAGGCCTTCTGACTTCAAGCTTGTCCGAGAACGTCTCATCATGACGTTCAGACATTAGTATAGGATTGTTTGCCTGTCGGGTAATAGTTCACCAATTGCCCAAGCCTAATGTTGTAATCCAGCGCGAATGGGTTGATGGTCGGTGGTAGTCCCCTGGACCAGAAAGTCGAGCCTCTTCGTTGATCGCGGTGACTCGTCTCATCTACTTGAGAGAGACCAACTATATATATTTCCCGGTCATCCTGAGCCGCACAGTTCGAAGGCAATCGATGATGGTGACGTTGCTTTCGTTATTGGGAAAGTCGTCGATAGTACGGGCTTCCACGACCGACTTTCAGCATCAAGCGGTTCCCATGTATTGCAGGAAAAGGAGATTCTTGCACCATCGTTTCGACGCAGGACTTTGCGGTAATGGGTCCGCAGGGGAGTATCACAGCCTCATGTGCGCCATCTTCCGGATGTGTTCGTTGTCTGCCAGGAAGGCTCATATCCTTATGGTAGAAGAACATCAAAGCCCGGCTGTTCGTGATGTGCGCTGCCTACAACTCCAGCCAACTCCGGCTATTTGGAGCATGGGAAAGGATCAGAAGGATGCGTATGAAGGCATGCCAAGGAGGCGTTGATTAGCTCCTGGCACATTTCAACCAAGGTTACCCTTGGACTTCTATATAGGCTTTTTTTGGCAATGCATCGCGAGGTGCTCGACTTGAGGCTTTTGACACGGCAGAATCCCTCTTATGTAATATAATATACTCCGCGGATCTTATCGCCTTTGTTAAATTCTCTCTCGAAGTAATCCAAGAGACAGATGCGTCTCTGATATACTAAAGCTTATAAGGCTTAATGGTGCCGTGGCTCTCGTTTGACCGCTGCCTCGGAGCTGCGGCATGCTTGTCTCAAGGCGTCTCTCATCGGGCAGAGTGCATGCACTCTTTAGCAGCCGAGGTAACGCAAATCCGTCTTCCCATGCGTTATCCATTCGAACGCACAGCCATGGTAGGGAACTCTCGAAAGAGTCGGTGTTGCCGGGAAACTGCGTGGTATGCTCGGCTATATAGTATACTCGGTCATGAAATGTTCTTTTGGCCTCAAATGATGTATGTTAGGATCCATGACAGGTTTCATGTGAAGAGTGTCGCCTCGCCTCTCCTGCTGTTGCATTGGACTGCCAGCCGACTTATTGGGCCCTTTCATGCTCCGCCCTGGCCACGTCTCTGGTGTTCCTGTTCGTACTCATACATAGCGCCTAACTATATATATCATTGTTGATACCCAAGCCTGATCGGTGTGATCAACTCGGATCTATTGGTAAACTACCGATAGCCTCCTTGGGAATAATCTATCCCACACCCCCCCACACAAAGTCGATGGGGTGGGTGAATGTGGTCGGAAGGCAAGGCTCAAGACACTCTTCGTTTGAGTGAATAATTTGGCGACATTCTCAGGGCAATGTGACGTCGTGGGGTATATAAGGACACCATGATCTCTTTCATGGTGTGATGCTTCTTGGCTAATGGTTGAACTCCGTCCTTGGATCATGGCCAGTGTGAGGTCAAAGGCTCAAGCTTTTTCAAGACCTCGGACAAGAGAACACCGAAGGGGTGCGAGGATGACTCTATGGGAGTCGGGTAGTTTGGAGAATGTGTAAGTATCTATAGAATCGGGTTCTCCACGCTGAATAGTCCGCTTGTTTCTTGGTGCCCAACCCTGGAACATCGCCGTTTCTCAGTTCGACAACCCGAGAAAACATGCATCATGGCTCTCATTTAGGTTGGGATGCAAATGCACCGGAACCCGTCGAGGATGGTGACACGGTTCCGTGTCGATTTATAAAGCCGCAGAGGCAGAGGCCCAATACGTACTTGAACAGGAGGTCTGGGTAGGGAGGTCTGCACTGGGCTCGAACAGGGTCAAGATGGTACTTTCGTACCTCTGTGGTATTGCTGCTCTCCTGAGACAGATATGTATAGGTGTGTATATATAGGGGAATTGGGGTCTGGCCCTGGCGTCGTGGATGAGAGAGTGGGTGATATGGAGAGTTGAGGTGAGAGGACGGGGAGAAGAGCGCCCTTTTAATACACATTATCACGTGAGCCTTACAGCTTATGATGAATGTTTCGTTGTTCAATTTGTTTTACAAGCACATGAGCACCAGAAAGCTTTGCTTCAGCTTCCTCACCTTCGCCGGCTGGCCCATACTGTTGCTAGGAATCAGGCGCAAACACTCGCTTAACAAACCACGCTCGTCTTTCAGCTTTGTCTTATATGTATTTACTAGGAGAATCTTGATAAGAGATTTGACTCTGAAATCATTCATGCCCTTGTCAGATTGAATCCTCCAGTCTCATCCTTGAGTGTTGAGTGTGAAGGATAGCTAGCGCCCATTTCAGGTAGGCTTAACACGGCAAATCAGCAATAAAATATAAGGAATCAGCAAAAACATGATGAAATCCTTTAAATATATTAACGCACATGTCTCGCGCATGATTCCCGTTGGCTTCCGCATTTGGACCATGACCGTTCGCGGGGGAACATGCTCATGGCGCAGCGGGCACCAAATACAAGAAACAGCAACGACAACAGGCTTCCAAGTCCTGTGCACAAGCTCCAATAGGAGTCTTTTCTAACCTTTATTCAACCAATATATATATATCTTAGCTCATAATGTCGCGTCTTGAGTATGAACGCAGAGTGTTCAAGCGAACTCCGGGCACCACCTCGAGATGGGACGATCACCAGGCAAAGCTTTTTCGACAAATACCTGAAGAAAAGGCCATGGCGCATTTCTCCTCTTCCGTTAGACATTTGTTAATCAGATTCTTGTTAGCAACTGTTGTCTTGCTCAGTAATAGGTCGATATTTGTCAGTACCACCAAGCTTAGTATTTTTTTTACCAACATGGCGAATATCTGCTCTTAGGCTGAACCCGTTAGAGCAAGTGCCATGATATCTAGGTAGTATTAGATGAGTCTAGAAGAGATTTCCTCTCATCTACGGACATGAAAGCTCCCAGTGAATGTTTTAGAGGCCCACTCACTCGCTTTTGGGGATGGTACTGCGCAGATTACTGAATAATAGCACGTAACCTCCTCCTACCCATGTCAAGGGGCCTCCACAACACGGCTCAAGACCACACATACGGTATCAGGTTCACCTATCAGAACGAGAAATATGCCAAACCTATGAAAGCCTCGAAGGCTAATGAAAGGTTTTTCGTCCCCCACGTTGCAACCCCTTTTCCTCTGAGGCCTTCAGTGGGTGGTGTGTTGCGGCCCCCAACACATAATTAAACTAGTACCTCAGCCGAGACCAAATAGATTCAGCGGATGAATATGTGGACTTTTGGCCTCTATTTAATATGGGATGAACTTGCTGCTGACGCGGAATTAGTGGGATATGCAGCTAATATTATGATCAGGGATAGTGGCACATGATATTGCCTGCTCCAGGGGAGGTGAGAATGAACTCGTATTAAATAACAAGTGGAAATAATCTGTCGGTATTGCCGTCGCGTCAAATAAGCAAAGCTATTTCTATTCAGTCATAAATGGTCTTGTATGAGGTGTCGTCGGTGTTAGATTGTCCGTGAATGACACGGTCGCGCACTCTTATGTCCGAAACAACGCGATACAACCTGATATTCCCGTCAACTCATCATTCTCCAATATTTTGACAAGCTTAGATAAATCTAATTAATCCGATAGTCTCGATGATCAAAGCTTATCTAGATGATAAGCAACGGTTCAAAAGGTGGTATTTCCGCGGCGACTAAACACGCGTTGAAAGCCCTTCTTTCCCCAACAACCGCATAGCAAAACTGCGGGGGAAAACGCGTGTTGGTTTCGTGTCATTGTGGATCTAGCATTTCGGAATTATAGCAAAGAGATGTTGGCAGGTTCGCTTATCTCGTCTTGGTAGCAGAGGCAAAAACATGGGCACCTACAGCCAAACCTGAATCTGATGCTTTCTGCGTCACCAACATCTCTCCCCGCCTTTTACAAGATCAGGATCCCATGGACAAGACAAGATGTTGGGTTGCGGATCCGGGGCATGACGGGGATAGTCCTTGCTACGTCGTGTGCTCAAAGCGGCCAACCCCGATCCCAAGGTTCAGGGGGTAAGGACTTTGTTTTTCTGTGCGGGGAAGAAAAATGGCCAGTTTTGTTTTTGTGTCCATTCAAACACGAAGCCGGGGATCCGGAGGAGGGAGAAGATCTGCAGATGCCAACCGCCGTCAGCGCCCGCTGTGTGGTTGCCTTGGAAGATGAGGAGTTGCACATTCGCAATTCTTGTCCAGTTATGTTTGATTGATGCTCAGTCCGAGTTGTTTCCCCCCTCCTTAAGGTTCTCGAAGCTCGTAAGCGATGGGTGCAACCTGCATGCACAAGCTAGCAACACATGGGGGACGGCCTAGACCGCCAAACACGTGTTGCAACGAGGTTGATACTTGCTGTACAAACCATCTCTAGCGCATTAGCTCTTGTGTCCATTGGTTCAGTCTGTTCATCCAGTGTGCATATCTCGGTCTCTCACCTCCGTTGACCGATCAATGAAATTTCCACACCAAGAAGAGAATAGTAATTAGAGCAAACACATCTGGGGACGTCCCTGATGTCGACTAGATTTTGTCCGCTGCAAGTAAAAGCTACATTGGTCAATGCCAAGTATCCCATAATCAAATATAAATAGTTTCAAACAGAAGCTCGCTAATGCCTCTTTATTTCCCCCAAAGAGGCCCGAGACGAGATTCACAACAACAATAAACCACCCAATCCAACCGTTGACTGGAGCAACGCCTTTCGACAACGCCACAAGGAAACAGGTTCTCTCATGGGAACCTCCCTTTCACCTCCTTTTTATCAGTATGTAGTAGTGTAAATTAAGCCTGGCGCTCCTTCTCGCTCTTACCCTTGATGACGGTAGACAGGTCGCCGACGGGGATCTGGATGGGGAAGTCGACAATGGCGAAGAGGACGGCGATGAGGATGTACCAACCAGCCATGCAGGTGACGAAACCACAAGCACCACCAGCCTGCAACAAGTTAGTTTATATCATCTCTTATAAAACAAAGGAGCACGTACAATAGTCAGCTTCTGAGCAAGCTTGGCCTTGCCAGTAAAGTCCTGAGCCAGAGTCCAGAAAGCAGCAGTCAGGAGCATGAAGCAGAACCACAGGCTGAAGAAGATGGTGACAAAGACAAGGTTGGTGCGGAGAGAGCAGATGAGGAAGACAAAGGTCAAGACACCCATGAATAGCAGCCAGAAACCTTGTACTCTAGTCAGTATACACACTCCATAACCATTTGATTTCTGTAGAAGCTTACCGAGACTAGCGTTGAAACCCGTGGTGGTGAGACCCTCGGCGGCAGAAGTGGCATCGGCAGGGGCATACGCGGCATAGGTTCCAAAGGCCGGGATAAGGGTGCCGCCGTAGGAGAACCAGAAGCCACCGAAGGAGCAGAAGACGCAGGCGGGGAAGCTGTTTCCGAGAACCCACTCGAGGATACCACCGACGAGCATGAGAAGACCACCCATGAAGACATAGACAGCGCTGATTATGTTATTAGTATGGTGTATAGGAAAGGTTGAAGGCGTGAGGCTCACTTGTCGGAAGCACCGCTACCGCCGGCGCCTCGCCAGCCCATGAGACAGCAGGTCAGGGGAGTGAAGGCGAGAAGGAAACCAACAAGGGCGCTATATATAAGTCAGTCATTGAGGCTATATTGGAAGATCGAGTGGGCGTACATGGGAGTAGGGTTGCCAAAGGTCTGTCGAAGGTTTCCCTTGACCTCGTTCATGGGCGAGAGGTAGAGCTTCTCGAACAGCTCAGGGCTCATCTGGACGCTGGCCGCCGAGCGGAACTGCTTGAGGGCATCCATGCGCTGGGCCTCGGGGTCATAGTTGCCATTCATGCCATTGTGCTTCTCGTGGAGCTGCTCGGTGTGCTCGGTGGTGGCCATTGTGGTGATGGTATCCAGAGTGATGGACCTCTCGAGGGTGGAAAGGGAGAAGAGAGAAAAGGGTGAGGCGTCAAGAATCGATTTCCTCTTGGATGGGGATGGGTATCTTGATGTTGCTCGAGAAGAAGAAGAAAGAAGGATGATGAAACCAGTCAATGTCGAGACTCAATTCGAGGAGGAGTGAACGAAGGTGTCCCCCAGACTTATATCAGGCCATTGACATCTGCAAAATCCCTTCCAAGGACCAGGTCCCCCAGATTGGCACGGAACAAGGGGCGCCACCCTTTGATCCGGTCTTCCCCCCCATGCAGTAGCAGGCAGGCCAGTCTGACTCTCTCGTTGTGTGCTTTTTTCCCCAGTTCTCATGAGTGGTACCAAGAAAAAAGCTAAGCTAGATCTCCACCACTAGGGGAAGAGGAGCCAAGACGATCTCTTGTCTCTCCAAGCGCCGCCTGTCCGTTCAGGCGTAACTGTAACCATACAGCTGCTGCTACAAGGTGGCGCCCGCCGCCGGTCCATCCGTAACTAACGAGTCAAGGGCAGCATATGCCGGCCTGAGTCCAGTGTCTAGGATTCATCAGGGCAACGGACAAGGGGGGGGATAGGAGACTAACGATCTTCTCCATGAAAAGGTACGTACAACAAGGGCCCAACGCCTCTCTCTTGTTGCGGGGGACGAACACTAGTCAAAAGTTGGAGTCCCCCTCCCCAGGAAATATTCCCCACACGATCCCTTCGCCCGACGAGGATTCGACCAAGCAGAAACAGCCCTAAAGCCTCACCGTCGTTCTGGATGCGGAGGGGGGGAGGGGGTTGACACGAGTTGCATGGGGCCCCAGGAATGGGCGTTGTTGGGGGATCTCTCTGTACATACAGATGTGTGGGAAGGGGGAGACACCAAAGGCGGAATCCATCCTCCGGCCAACCGAGAGCCTGGTTCAATCTACACTACGCGCCGTTGACGGGGGGCTTTTCTTTTCCTAATGAGGGGATGGGATAGAAAGTGTGGAGGGAATGGGGGGACATGCAACTCTAGACGTGGAGAGTAAAAAGCAGCTGACCTTGAAGCATGACTTTCTGGATCAAAGGAGGGGACCATAACATCTGGGGAAGAGGACCTCCAGAAAAGAACAAGACCCAACCCCATGTTTTTTCCTTGATCGGGGCCCCGGACTGATGCCAATTCCCCGGAGCCTGCCTTTTAGATGTGGACATGGTGTTCCGTGGTCATGGTTGGCTCTCAACACAAGAAGCAAAACTTCGGATCCGCATCTTGTTTTGTGTGGATAATATACATACACACTGGGAAAGAGAGAGACCTATTGTGTGTGTGTAACTACGTGGCAGAGCTTCCTCACTCTTGGAAAGATGTGCGCGTTGATGGGTCGATCATGGTGCGTGCCGGTTGCAGATTGAATATGGGTAGTATTTGGGTATGTACACAGCCCTCTATGTCTCCAATAAGGCCTGGAAGCTTTTCTTCAATACGCCCGTAAATGAGATGCCAAGCCCAAGAGTGCACTTTACGTACTGGAAATGCAGCTTCTCCAAATTCTGGACGGCCCGTTTTACATGCCAGGGTATGTTTTGTTTCTCCTTCAGCCCTTGGAGGCCTTGACAATACCTAGGTATCAATACGAGAACTAGAGAGATGTAAGTCTAGCTATCAAGAAACAAAGTTCATCTTCCCATTCTGGAAACCCCATGACTTCACAAAACGAAGATCATGTCCATCTTTCAACCACATCCTCAACTCCCTTTTCCCCATGCTTTCAAGTCCAACCCCTGCAAAACAGCCTAATGCACCAAGTGAGATGAGGGGAAAAAAGAAAAGAACCACCGTACATTAGCTTGCGGCTCCGAAGCACCCGCTAGTATCCGCCAAAACGCGGCTCCGCCTTTTAGCACTGCAACCGGGGGGGAATGCATGCATTAGACTGAAAACCAATCAGGTGGAAGTTCGGTACTTGCTTCTCCAAGGTCCGGAGTAAAGAAGGACCGAAACAGTCAAGGGTTCGTTCGAGTCGTCATGGATATTCGAGATTGAACATGTTTACCATGGGAACTCGATCAGAAGATGACCAGTTTAATCGCAATTTAACGCTCTCATCGTAATTATAATTTCTTCAATGGCTTTTAATTCAATTGAGGATGAAAGAAACATTTGGGAAATTAGGTTATTGTCCGTTCCTGACGTTGCTGTTTCTGGTCTTGACTTACACGTCGATGTTGTCATCATGAGTAGACGACTCTATCGAAGACGTCACGAACAGGAGCAGGAGAAAACCTATTGAATATACGGTCATGCCTAGTTATTCTCCATCTGCTAAATCTCGCAGTTCTAACAATTCTATAATATCACACATATCTCTACATCATGAAGCAGGTCTTTGGCGCAAGCCAACAACGTTCCGCCGCCGTCCCCATCGGCGCAGGAGTAGCCCTCCTCGGCGCCGGCATCTACTACAAGTCCAGAAGCAAACCCCAGGTCAGCGATGAGCAGGCTCGCAGGGATCGAGCTCAAGCCAAGAGGGACGAGGGCCTCTCGGGCGCAGGCGTCGGGGGCAACGCAGTCACTGGCGGCCACGAGCTAAGCCACGTCAACCCCCAGAGGACTGAAGGGTCTACCGCGCCCCTGGAGAAGCTCCCCAGCGGGGGAGTGGGCGGGGGCGTCGGCGCCGGAGGTGCAAACGTCCGCTCCATCGAGATGACGGCCAAGCAGCGCGGGGGAGTATCGCCGAGCGGTGCATCTGGAAGTGCCATCCTAGGCAGCATATTTGGTACGGGGGCCACTGCAGAGTCGGGTACCGGGGATGAGACCAAGGACACGCGGGTGGCGAGCAACTATGACGGGACGCCCACGAGGAGGAACGCGACGCATCACGATCAGCACCAGCCTCGAGTGCCCAAGTCCGGTAACGCCGCCGATAGTCAGGGGGATGACAACAGTGGTGGTCAAGACGGTAGAAGTGGCCAGAGCTTGTCGCAGACGTTGCAGGGTGCTTTCGGTCAAGGAGGAAAGAGAGCTGCTCAGCCGGATGATCAGAATGCAGACTTTCGCAACACCAAGATTGCGAGTAACCACGCTGAGACTCCGACCAAGAGGGCAGCCTAGGGGGTGTGAGATGGTATCTCAGCTGATGTAGCCTTGTACGAGACAACCCACACAAAAAGCCCGTAAAAGCAACCAAGATTGAACAGAGAGTTTTGTCCAAAAAGCTGTTAATCTCCAAGGGTGGTGTCCGAGATTAGATGTGCCTCGAGTGAAACAGCACCGCGCGTGAAGCTAAAGTTCTTTTTGTTGAGTTCTGTGTTCTCGGCCTTATTGGAGAGAACTGATCAATGCTTCAGCTCAGTCAAACGGAGATCAATCTCCCCTTGGTACGCCATAGTGTGTTGAGCTGAAGCTGACGGGGGGGAGAAGAAACCATCCTATCACACACTTTCCCACGAGTAGTGTTGCATTCTCAGGTTTTTGCTAGATCCCATCCGTGGATTAACCCCCTTGAATACTAGATTCAGAAGAGAGACGGACGGACTCGACAGAGATCCAAGATTTGCTGACAAGAGATTCGACTGTGATGTGTCAGTTTGGTTCGTCGAACCAATCGACTCTCTCCCCAGCCTCCATGTCTCCGGCCACTACCCCAGAATCTTGCCCCTTGTCCCGCCGGTATCCAACATGCAAGATCTCGGTCAACCCCCGGATTTTTGACGTTTTTCTTTTCTCCGCTTAGGCAGGTAGTGTTAGTTCAGGCCTTTTGCAGCTCTCTCCTCGTCAACCACCATTTCCCCGGATACTTTTGCTCCACGCTCTGCGGGTACGTCCAAAAGACCAAGATGGCGGCAGTCTTGCTCATGACCCGTTCCGACAGGGACTGGTTCGGTCGGTGGCGTTGCCAGAGCTTGTATTCGGACATAAGGATTGTGTTGCCTAGGACGTTGACGACACGGAACAGGCTGCTCACAGGTTGGCACTTCTTCACAGAGACTTCTAGTTTGGACTTACATGTTGCCGACGACAAAGAATATTGTTGCGACGTCTGCTGGGGACGGTCTGTCTGGTCTGACCTGAGCACTCCCGAGTATCGTGAGCAGCGGAGGAATCCAAAGTCCTAAGATCCCAAATTCTAGTATCAAAGTCCAATGGTACGTCCTCAGCTCTACGCCCCTGAACAACGTCAGGAAAAACACCCAAGACGCCATGAAGAAGTTGACCTACACCCGTCAGCAAACCTTCACTTCAACGCAAGAACCCTACTTACAATCGTAGGCGCCAGAACCATCTTCTCCTTATTATAGAACCCCCAACACAGCGCCGACCCTATAATCGTGACGAGACCCTGCGCAATCCCCACAAGAAAGAAATAAAAGAGCATCCAGTGAAACCTCCTGTAGCACATGCGGTGAAACTCTGGTTCGTTCCACGCTGCCGCAGACGTGACGGGATATCCGCAGTACCTGCACACCCAGACGCTCGCCCACGTCCCGAGTGTGTACCTGCGTCCGACCATGAATCCTTTCCTCGCAGCGACGCAGTCGAGGCACTCGCTGGCCAAGGGATATCTGGCGTCCGACTCGTCGGCTCGGATGAGAGTATCCCTTAGGGGGTTGTAACAGAGACATCGGTAGCAAGTTGATAAGAGCTCAAACTTGATACCGGGGAACACCTCGCGAATGACGGGCTTGCTGATGCGGCCGCGGAGGGCTCGGCATGTTCGTCGCAGAGCCTCAACCTGTCCAAAGGTGAGATTCTCCATGATCATCATGTGTAGTTCCGTCGGGAGCCTGACGAGACCGTTGTTGACATTGGCGACTGTCCACCGATGCGACAGATCTTCAGTTGTTGTTGTGTGTCCAACCACCACGCTCTTCTCGGGTTTTGTTGAGTCGGACCCCAACGCAGCCTCATCGTCGATGCGCTCCGCCTCCCCAAATAGTTGTTGACGTATGTGACGTATTGTCCTAAAGGACGGCATTGTTGATAATTCAAAACCTAGGTAGTTATCCATGATTGCAAAAGCCGAGAGAGAGAGAGAGAGAGAGAGACCAAAGGCTGTCGTTATATCAAGAAGAGACACACACTCTTGGCCTTGTCTCACGGGGCCTCATCTTTTGACCATTTGTATACCCAACAACAACCAACAATCATACGAGGCTAGTGAGGCTCGCAAAAAAAAAAAAAAAAGAAGGGGACCAAAAAAAGGGATTGAACCTCGGGATGACGAAAGAGGTTCCAGGTACACGGATATGGCAAAATGTCTGCTCAAACATCCAACGCAGGCACAGTCAGACGACCACTATCCAATGGAAACATGTAAAAGTGGTGTTGGAATTCGCTGGCAAGGACCCATTCTGACCCAGATACTGGGTACCAAGCGCTGATGGGAAGCTTATTATTTCTAAAAGAGACCATTGCCAAGAAGCATGTGCAAGTAGAGGCTGAAACGACTTCACGTGGGAAGAACGAAGCGGTCAAATTGGCCGCCCCCCGAATTATACGAGAGAGGCAAAATGTCCGACGGAGAATACACCAAAAGGGGGTGTTTAATGCGCCTTCTAGACCCGGCACCTAATTGCCACGCGGCTTCTCTGGCTGACTCGCTGACATGTAGGGTAAGTCTGACTATTTTATTGAAGGAAGATTTGGACCCTGAAATGATTGTAAAGGGAATAAAAGAAGTTGATGCATACGCATAGTAAGCCTTCGGTCCGAATATCCGTTGTTGTTAAAGACTCTCTCTGTGATGGAAAGGGGGAGATTGGAAATGTCGTTACTTGGGCACATGACTGAATCACTCACTTACAAAAACACCGTGACAACTTACGATGATTCGTAACATGACATTTTCAAATAAGAAAACGAGATAAGGATATTAAATATGGATACGATTTTTCTCTGCACGAGGCCAATCAGGCAATTCTACCTTTGCCTTCAGCCCTACGAATAAGCATAATTCCCCGTCACCTGTTCATGTACTGATTCTTTGGTTAAAGCATTGCCTTGACAACCTGAATTCACATGTCAAACTTGCAACTACCGTGATTGACAGGTCAAGGAGAGTCTTCTAGAAATTTACATCGTAACTTGCCCTTAACTCCGACAGATGGAACAACTCTCATCATGATATCATCGTTCTCTCTCATAAATAAATCATCGTAGGGGAAGGGCCATTCTCTTACCGCCTCGTCCACCGCGTCCAACACCAACAAATCCCCCTCCCGAGCTAACATCCATCTTCCTAGCCAAATTGTTCAACTCCTTAAGAAGACAACAAGCCGCCACCACACGGAAACTCTGCAGCTCCCCGGTCCCGTGATACACAAGCGGCGCATCTTCCTTTTTGATGCAGGCAACGGCGACGCACGCCCAGCAAAGCTCCACCGCATCCTCTCTCCACCGGTTCGGAGCCGCAGATGAAGCCTCGGTAGTCGTGCTCAGGGTCTCGGCGTCGTTACCAACGCCACGGTCGCGGATTAGCTTGACGATCCATGTCATGATCCGGTCGATTTCTTCTTTTAGCTTGATGGATGAGTCGCGTTGTCGTCGCGTTTGTCCACCTTTTTTGTTTAGGATGAATCCGCAAAAGACTTCAACTTCGGATAGACACGAGCGCGCATTCTCTGAAAAATGCCACATGTTGTCCGAAATAGTCGACTCGTAACTACCAAGTCAGTCAGTATTTGGTTGGTTTCCATGTGTATTTCCAACTTACACGTTGCGAATCTTCCAAGCCTCTTCAGTCCTGCGTTTCCAATCGATATCGAGTTTGTACTTGACAATCTCGGTCTCGACAATGGTCAACAGCTGATCCCAAACTGATGGTCCACCCGTAGCAATCTTGCGATGAATATTCTCATGCCAGATTTTATTCTCATCAACGCTTCGGTACAAGTGGCCGAGAATCTTTGTCGACTTGTAGTACTTTGGTTTCGCTCGAGCCATGATGTCATCCTCATCGTACTCTTCGGGATCTCCAATGTGATCAATCTGGCCGAGGTCATAGAGCTTCAGTGGTGGCGCCATCGCTAGACTGGTTTCCTAATTAGCAGAGGTGTCAATTGCTTCAACACTGCACTTACAAATCGGGCCGAAAGCGTGGTGGCTTTGGCAGTTTCTTAACCTCCACTGGGATACCCGTCTTTGAGAAATCAACAGCCGTAGAATGCATCTCTGCTAGTGCAATACACTCAGGATGAAGCGTTCCTGAGTCGTGAGAGTCGGCCAACATGACATGACGTGTTGCAATCATGCCCAAGATGTCGGTCCTCATGAAATTGATGAAGAAGTCGGCAATGTCCTTGGGAGTTACTGGACGATCCAGTGGGACAGGCGTGACTCGTGGATAATCGGCTGGACTCCAGACCTTCTCCGGCATGGCCCGCTCATCCCAGATGATATTGTACAAATCTCCATCGAGGTCGCCTCCACTCAACTGACTCGGTAGATCGCGTTCGCCCTTTTGACTGAAGACAATGCAGTTTTGGAGGTTCCTGAGGGGATGCCCTTTGGGAGGTGTTACCATCTCGACGACTTGGATATCTCCTGGGTGCAGAGCTGGTGAGCGAGTGACCAAGATGATGCCATCCTCAAGCGTAGCGTTAATACGCCTGCCATTGTTCACACCATAAGTCTTGTCGTACGTGACATAGACTTGGCGCTCCTCAAGGAAACCAGTCTCGTCCATGACACCAAACAGAGTCACGCCCTTATCAACCGGAATACGGGCTTTGTGTTTGAGCAGTCTCAGTTCTCGTAGGACGACATGCTCGACAGCCGATTTGAGAAACTTGTCCCTGCGGTAATCGATGCCCATTCTTTCCAGCTGCTTCACAAGCTTGGGAAGGCCCATGTTGACGCCGATTGTCTGATATTCCAGGAATGTGCTGGTGTTGTGTGCGCTCGCCGTGACGCCGCGCAACACGTTGAGCGCCTTGTTCTGCAAGTCGATGAACCAATCATTCTTGGTCCCCATGTCTTCCAGAATTTTGATCATTTGACGATTCAAGACAAGTCGCAGAGGCTTTGAAGATGTATCGCAGATTCCAAGCTCCGTCAGGTCGTTGCTCGGAAACTTCATCATAGACTCCTTTCGAACGCAGAATACCTTGCCCTCAAGTCTGGTGTCCAGCGAGAGCATCCCCTTGCAGCCGCCCCAGCGGATTTGAAGACAGGTTGGTGCGGCAGAGCGCATGGGAAGATATGTCCATACATCTTCCAGAGCGTCTAGGGAAATTGTTCCAACGCCGTCACTGAACACTCGTGAGCCATCGGCCGTCTTGATGTCCGGGATATGGCGAGTCGTGATGCTATTTTCGAAGAGTGGCACGGCGTATGGGGTCTCTGAGAATGCTTGACCGATGCGTGCTGCGCATTTGGCTGGGACTCGGATATCTTGGAAGTCTCCCAGAGCCTCCAGAATCACAGAGATGGTCTGGCTCTGGTAGTTTCCATCGACGAACGGTGACGCGAACCAAGCAGAGTGGGAACGCAATGAAGAATGGGAGAATCCGAGAAAGGTGTACTTCCTACCAGCAATGTCGATACCATCATCCATGACCTTTCGGTATCGACTGAAAGTGTCCTCATTGTCGATGCGAGGGTTAAAGTTCAAATCCTGGCCATCCTCATCACAGAATATGACACGCAGAAACGAGTCATTGTTGTCCGGGAACATTCTCAGCACTCTGTTCTTACTCTCAGCATCGGGTCCGTGGAGAAGCACTCGTGTGGGTGTGACCAAGGCCTTAAACACCCAAACCTGATGGTCTGGTAGTTTGGATCCGTAAATCCTGTCTCTTTGAGGGTTTTCCTCCCGATACTCGTATTCCGCGTTCATGACTTCTGCCATGATGCTCACCACGTCTAGCTCTGCGGGATCGGTTCCAGGACAAGGGTAAGGAATTCGCTGAAATAGTGTCTTCATCGCATCGGTCGTAACAGGGATGGCAACCTTCTTCTCCTTGGCGTCGATTGCAACCTGCTCTAGAATATCAAGAAGCTGTATCCCGCTGGCGGGGTTGATGTAGTTGTTCCACACGAGAGCCTGGACCTGGAACAAGATGGCGAATGGCACAAGTCCAGTTGAGAGAAGACGCTTAGCCCTTTCGATCAGTTGATGTCGTCCTCGAACGGCATTGGTGCTCGCATCTTCCATATAGCTCCATTGAACTGATGGAAGTTCGTGATTGGTGACGGCCAAGATGTCTCGGGATTTGATCAGGCGCAAAATATTGTCAAAGTCGGCGGAATGCATCAAATAGACGCGATAGACGAGACAACTTGAAGAGTAGGCGTGAAACAAGCCCCAATCGTTCATCTCCTGAGCTCTCTTCCACTTGACGTTCTTGTTGTCTGGTGCGCTATGGGGGCGGTAGATACGAGGTGGCTCTTGAAGAACCAACGTGAATGAATTGTCACTGCGGCTGGCGATGAGATCCTGAATCGAGTCATTGTGAAAATCCAATCGAGCACCGAAATCCACCTCAATAGTCAACCACTGCGGTGTGAATTTCCCCTTGGTGAGGCTAGGCAAGGCCAAAGCCACCTGTTCAACAAACGTGAGTATCTTTGAAGGGCCACGAAAGGTATTCCCGCCACAGCTGAGGCCAGCAACCCAGAAGGCTTGCGTAGGAGCCTCCGGATCCCTCGCAGTCGACCGAGCCTTTTGATCGCGATCATGCTTAAGGTGCGCGATGACATGCTTGTCGATAGGTCGGGTGCTCTTCTCCACATACACAGCGGTCTTGAGGATGTAGAGACGGGCAATAGCGCGTGGCTTGATCCTTGGCCGGAGTGGATTTCTTGGGGGATCATTTTCTTTTTGTTGATCTGCTTCGGGCGTGTATTTTCCATGCTTGTTCAAGAACTTTTGGCCGTCTGCGGCGCGGAGGAATTTGATCCAGGCTTGTGGTCTTCGTTTTGCTTTGTCGCAGGTCCAGTCTGAGATGTTGAGGGCTTTCATGAGAGGGACCAACTCTCGCTTGAAGCTCTCTTCTGACAAGTCCTGTGGGACACTTTTGCAGAAAACCTCCATCTTGGCTGTTGCGCGAAGCACTCAGCTGTGGTGGTGCTGCTTGTCTTCTGGCCACTCTGCTAACGCAAGAGTCACGCTGAATAGAGAGTCGTCGGGCCCCGATACTCGTAGGTCAAGAAGACCGAGTCTCGCTCAAAGGCATCAAACTGAATGCGTTTTCTGTATCTGGGTCAGGTCGGAGCTCTGCTTTTGAATGCGCTAGCTTGCTCACTGCACTGCGGGCAGCTTCTCTTCAGCGATCAAGACGCTTAGCAGCAGAAATAACCCCTCTTCCACGTCAGCTGAGGCGGCAGCTTGCAGACTGTGACGCCGCAAGACAGAAACAGATTGGGCGAGCGGGAAGCTTCATGCGGGAGGCCGACCGCGACGAGGTTGACATGTGCCGAATTAACGCGCTCAAGAAACGAGGGAAGAGGAAACAGAAGAGAAGAGAGGATATTGGAAGATGGAAGCTCGATAGAATGAGAAAATCGAGCGACTCTCCTCTATCAACAGTTGATCCTGGCCTGTCACTGTCAAGACAGATGCAGCTCCGTATGCACCCGCACTGCACGTACGTTCCAACGGCCCGTTGGGAGGGGCCGTCAATCGATGTTTCGGTCAACGACCAAGGGTCCCTCTCAAGACCCCTGCAATTCTCGGTGAGCAAAGGTGAACCTCGGTGAGCTGCGGGGTAAACGTTTACACATTCCACATCGACCACATCCCGATTCATTTGCCGAAGCCGAATCGCGTCGTTGCCGACGATACTCCACCTGCCGTCATGTAAATCACTCTTCCGGAGGCGCTGAGGGCGCTGTTATATGTATCATGAATTCCCTTCCTCGGCCATTGACATTCTAGACTACGCTCCTTACCACTTCCCGCATCATCAAACCTAGCCACGATGTCGACGCCTGGCATGCTCTACGTTACCATGCAGCCCAAGCCAGGGCTGTCTCTGGATCAATTCCACGAATGGTACAATAACGAGCACGGACCGACCCGCCTCCGTCTCCCCCAGATCTTCTCCAACGGTCTCCGATACAAGGCGACCGACGGCTTGGAGCCGACCTTTCTCGCTGCATACGACGTGACGTCAATGTCGCACCTCGAGACCGAGACCTACTTGACATTGCGCGCGAACCGTTCTCCCAGAGAGGCCCAGACAATTGGTCAGGTGGATGTGAAGCGATACTTCTTTGATCTGGTCCATACCAAGGAGTCGTCCGAGTTTGTTCCCCTTGAGAAGCTGTCTGATCAAGAGGCAGAGGGTATCCAGACGACTGCTGTTGACATTCAACTGAAAGACGTTGAAGGAGCTAGCGAACAATACGCAAAGTGGGTCATTGGGGAGCACATTGAAATGCTGGCCAAGGTCCCAGGTTGGTTGCGTTCGCGCATCTTCAAGACGTCGTACCTTGAGGGAGAGGGCAAGACGAGCTACTATGCGCTGCACGACTATGCCAAGGTGAACGGTCAGGGTGGAAAGGAACACAAGGCGTCAATGGACACTCCTTGGCGTACTGAGGTGTTTGACAAGTATGTCGCCTCAAAGGGCCGCCGGACTTACTCGCTGTTCTACGTCTTTGGTCCAGCTCCCCGTGAGCTGTCTTCGCTCTCCAAGCTTCCTTCAACAGCTGCATTCATCTCTTCCGACTCTAAGACCAAGACAACACCTGGTCCCAATGCTGCTGTTGAGTCCTACATCACGACCTCTGACTCTCTTACAATCCCTTATCGGCTAGAGGGAAACCCGGAACCTCATGCTCCAACAGTTGCCTTCAGCAACTCCCTGCTGACATCACTGCACATGTGGGATCCCTTTATTGAGATTCTCAAGCGTGAGCGACCTGATCTTCGCATCCTGCGATATGATACCCGTGGCCGACACTCAGTGCCTCAACCACCTGTCGCTGCCACCATGGATAACCTAGCCGACGATCTTCTCACGGTGCTCGATGCCCTACGCATCACCAAGCTTGACATTCTCATTGGAGTTTCCATGGGCGGAGCAACCACACTCAACTTTGCCATCAAATACCCCTCTCGCGTTGAAAAGTTTGTCGCCTGTGACTTCAACGCCACTTCAAGCCCGGCAAACACTCAAGCTTGGAAGGATCGCACAGCGATCGCCGAAGAGGATAATGGAAAGGGAATCAATAAGCTTGCTGAGCAGACCGTCTCACGATGGTTCCATCCTGAGACTGTGAAGAACAAGACCGAGACTGCCAAGTGGATGGTAGACCTCGTGGCCACCAACAGTGTCGAGGGCTTCAAGTACAGCTGCACTGCGCTCTGGGATTATGACCTGAAGCCAAAGATGGGAGGCTGTAAGGTTCCTGGGCTGTTGGTTGTAGGCGAAGGAGATGCCAATGGTGCTTTGGTCAAGGCGATGGATGGATTCAAGGGGTTGCTTGGCGACAAGGGGGCAGAACTTAAGATTGTGCCCCAAACAGGCCATCTTCCTATGAGTGAGGATCCTCAAGCCTTCTGGGAAGCTGTGAGAGAGTTCCTGTAGATAATACATAGAGTTGCAAAAGAAATTAGAATGGGTTTTCCTCCGAGTTACCTGTCTGTGAACCTATTCAAGAGTTTACATAACTCTCCCTTATTATTAAGATGCTCTTACGCACACCGCTAAAAGTTTAGAAAATACTGAATATGTCTAGCTAACATTAGGTCTGAGAGTTGGCATATACCTCACTCTCGAGCTCAGGGTTACATGGAGACGATATAACGCGAGGGCATGATATTGATAGGTGCCCATAATCAACACCAACACTCACTCCTTGCCCTTCAACTCATCTGGCGTCTTTTTCTCCAAACCGTACTGTGTATCCAAGTCCTTGCGCAGGGGAATATCCTTCTCGAACAGAGCAAGTAAAAAGGCCAGTCCCCCGAATGCCACAGAAATAACATAGACCTTTCGAAGAGCCAACATAAATACGTGACGGATCTGGCCCCTGATGGGTTCCTCAAACTGCATCACAAAGGCTCTGGTCGCGCTGGCATAGGCATCTCCGGAGCTGAGTACCTCCCTGGCCAGTTCACTATCGATCATGTGTGCGTACTGCTTCGTGTACGAATTGAACACAGTCCCTGCAATTGCAACGCCCCAGATCGTACCAAAGGTACGCATAAAACACCAAGTTCCCGTCGCTGCAGCTTGGTCGATCTCATCTGCCGAAGCCTGAAAGGCAGGGAGCAGCGTGTTGAGCAAGAAACCAGAGCCGATGGCGGGGAGGAACTGGATGAGAATCCACGCCGCATCTGGGCTATCTTCCTTGAGAATAGCGAGGAGACCTACGCCAAGAGTCATGAGGAAGAATCCGGCTATATGTAGAGCCCTGTATTTGCCCCATCTTGAGAGCATAAAGGCTGATAGTGCGGCGCCGGGGATGGCGATGAGGGCTACGGGGAGCATCTGCACTCCGGATCGAGAAGGGGTGGAAATTTGCACAGCCTGAAAGTAAAGAGGTAGAAAGAAGTAGCACCAAAAGATGAGTACCATGTTGAGAAAGGTGTTGATATAGACGATGCGAGATGTCCTGTTTGGGAACAGCCGGATGGGCATGACGGGTTCGGAAGGGAAGCCTGAACCTTCATAAACGACGAATCCAACAAGTCCAAGTAGTCCGACGACCAATGGGACCAAGATACGAGCGTCGGACCAAGGATAGACTGGACCGGCCCATGTGAGTGCTATAAGGATCGAGATGCTCGCCGCGATGAGGATGGCGTTGCCGATGTAATCGATTCGACGGAGCTTGGACATTGTCGACTCTTGACGGTTCCATTGCAAGTTGACGAAGAGATAAGTGACAACAATGGCAAGGCCTCCGATAGGGAGGTTAAGATAAAACACCTAACGAGTTAGCAGAGTGATTGGAAATAGATGGGGGTACTCACCCATCTCCAAGTAGTGTTTTCAACAATGACACCACCCAAGAAAGGCCCAACGGCGAAACCAATGGTTGCCACAAGCAAAAGCATAGCAATATAGTTTCCTCTGTATCGCAGGGGCACCAAGTCAGAGACGATGACATCGGCAGCCATGTTTACGCCGCCACTGCCGATGCCTTGAATAGCACGACCGGCGATCAACATAGCACCCCCATTAGCACCTCCAGCAATACCACTTCCAAAGGTGTACGCGGCAAAGATGAATATCATGACCCTCTTGCGGCCCCAGAGATTGCAGAGTTGGCCGAAGAGGGGCTGGACGCAAGCACTGCAGGGAGTCAGCTCCATGGGGTAAACTGAAGCTGAGCAGGGGACTCACCTTGTCAGGAAGAAGATATTGGTGACCCAGATGTAGCTACTCCCAAGCTGGAGATTTTCGACAATGGTAGGAAGAGAAGTAATGACGACGGTTGATTCGAGAGATGCGAGGAGAGTGGAAATGACGAGGGTAAACATGATCATCCAAAACCGGTAGTCTCTGTTGAACGCCAGATTATCTTTTGGAGACTCTGGAGTAGCATATTGGGCTTCGTCATCGCTCTTTGGTCTAGCTGAAAGACTGGAAGAGTCAGGAGAGGTGCTCATCTGCCCAGAAGGAGCTGTTTCGTCTTTGACTTGTTCAATGGTCATGTCGGTTTAAGCTTCAAATCTCTCAACTCGATGAAAAATCACACCAAAAGAAGTAATTGACATATCTGACAAACGAGGACCACTAGTTATAGCTTCGACAGAAACAAGGCATCAGGAGCTTGGTCACCATGTGTGGAGATGACGATCGGAGGATTTAAGACGACGAAAGCACACAACTGCCTGGCTGACCCGGGAACTAAAATGTTTTCCGTAACCGAAACTCCGCAGAATCCTTCAGACAAGACTTTTATGCCGCTTCAGATATTGCAAGGGTTTAATGTCGCAGTGTGTTGCCTTGTGTACGTAGACCTGGTCGTCGGGCTGCGGGCTAAACTGACAGATCGGAGGCTTACAGAGATGATACATTAGGGTGGTTTTGCCCATTTTGCGAGCTCGCATTCGCATACGTTTATTCGGAAGAATACTACATCAGAATTCACGGAGGATTTCTCAACTTGCGTACAACACCACACCAGCATCACGAATCACCCAGAGCCTTCACCAGCTAATGAATAGGGACAAAAAGGAACCAAACAGAAATCTGACTCTGCTCTTCCCTCATTCATACCTAAACCACGTAAACACTGCTTCAATCCATCCCATCCGCTAACGATCTTGAACCAACACCAAAAAGAGGCCAACAAACTCATCAACAACAAAAAGAAACAAAAAAAACCAATCGACGTGGGCCTGATTCGAACAGACGCCTCCGAAGAGAATAGATTTCTAGTCTATCGCATTAGACCACTCTGCCACCACGCCTTGTAATTGGATGGGAGATGCGACTCCAATTGCGGACTAGGGATGGTTGGTGTGGGTGGAGTTGACCAACACAGATCCTGGTCTGGTTGCCCACTCTCAGGGAACTCATCAGTAAGTATTAAAAGTGCCCTAGGGATTGAGATAAAATACGTTGTTGGGGTGGCAGGTGTGAAGTTGTGGAGTTGCTGAGAGTCTATTGCTCAATCTGGGAGCACTAACACATTACTCAACACTCACCAACACGGAAACTATGAGAACGCAATTTAGTAGAATCATAATTTCTGTGCATTCTCAGACTCTACACTAATCTATCTATTTCGTATTAAGGTGACTATTGCGAGGCATTATAAGGGATTGTCACACATCGAGTCATGGCGGGTTCGCCACTAAGAGCATACATCACCTCTCAAGATACAGGGCGGATGGAGAATTGCTGTCTCCCAGTGCTTCGGTCCCCAACTTCCATCGAATTGAAACAAGCTTTTATCTATTTGAGATCCCAGCTTACTCCGAGGTCATAAATGTAACAGAAGACTCAAATCCTGTGATTAGCAATACGCAATAACTTGAATTCATTATGAAAAGCACTACCTTCGTTCGGTTCCCACTTCTTAATTCCCTTTACCCTGAGCTTCGTATGGTCCAACTCATAGATTCTCATTTGCTTACCTAGTGCCACATGTCAGTCTTATTTGTTTGTGGTCCCTTACGTTGACTTGGTTGGGACTTCTCAATCGCTAACATGCACCGAGGGCCTCCTTCTTTAAAAATGCCAAGAGGTACAACAATAATGCAACAAGTTGAACAAGGCGGCAAGATCAAGCGGTTTAACTAATAGTCATGGAAGGGACGGTCAACTGGTTTCCGTAGCAAGATCCTGAAATTTCGAGATCCCACACTTCACCTCAGGATTCCTCTCCAAGCATCATTCCACGTCTTGTCCCATCAAGAACTTAGTCGTTCACGACATCCATACCAACAACTGCCCCCCTTCAATGCATCCATGGATCCCTTCGTATCACTCTCGCCAGAGACCCGGGCTCGGATTCTCATCCTCTTACACTCCGAGGATGACATGGGTCGGCTGTGTATGGCGTCGCCCTTCATGCTCAGGTATTATCTTCACTACAAAGCATACATTTCACGGGAACAGCTATCCAACAACCTCGACAATGACCTCCTTCAAGACGCCATGGCCATCATTCACTTTCCTTCAACTCGAGTCACTCCCCATGACGAGTACGAGACGGCAGTTGCCCGCCACATGTCAAGGTGGTCGCACAGACAATTCCCCAACCCGCTCGTAACTGAGGATAGGGAAAGCATCGTCAAACTTGGCGGCCTCTTTCGTCGGCTACACAAGTACATGAGCGACTACATGGCCAAGGCAACATCACCAAGTATCCCAAGAGCATACCTCTGTCTTGACAACGTGTCGAAAGGACGGAGTCACTCCATATATACGCATAAGCCTTTCGACTTGAACAAGCTCAACTACGATGAGAAGAAGCGACTCTTTCAGGCGTTTCTAAGGTATGAGCTCTTCTACAAGGTCGAACATCCGCGAGTCAAATCAGAGGACGTTATGGAAAGAACCCGGTTCCTCGCGATCAGGGGAGGCACCAAGCTACAGAAATTGGACCTGGAAGGAATACGGTGTGTTCACGAGTATGTCAGGTCTCTCTATGGAGCCGTGTTGGCGCACTGTAGCGGCGTCCATCGACCTGAGCCTGAGGTGCAGATGACTAGCCGACCAAGCCACTGGCATTTCAACGCCGACCTGTATGGTTCTGATCTCGGTCTTCCTGGAATCTACACTCACAACACGCCAATGCTGGCCGACTTTGGCTTTGAGCTCATCTCGACCTTGATCCATGTGGCGACTCGAGGGGAGAAGGGCCGTCAAAAGGCGATAAGATGGTTCAAGTCGTTCGTCCATGAGACTGAACCCACGTTGAAAAGATCAACTCCGATTCCCGGAGGTTTGGCTCTTAATTTCGATCGTCCACGTTCTCGAAAGAACGACTTTGAAAAGACTCCTGGCGTATGTCAGCAGCTCTTCGCTACCATACGAAGCGAAGAGTGGGTTGGCTCCGCGTACGAACCCTCCGAGGCGGCTCTCCGTCGATCTGTGTTCCGACAGCGAGCCTGGTGTCTATTGGATGATGCCCGTCTGTACCCAAGATCTCGTCTCTCGCATTTCCCCTTGAAGCAACATATGAAGAATCCCAGCCAAAGGAAGTCGCTGTGTGCCCAGCTGTCCCTGACACGGCTCTGAAATTTCCTCCGATCCGTAAGGGACGGGGAGATGGATACCCCGACCGATCCCATGCCGCACACCCACTTACTCTAGCGTGAAAACCCGGAGCTCCGGCCTCGAATCCATACCGGCCGGCGTGCCTCCACTGGGAAACCTTCCGAGACCGCCCCACAAAAGCCTCCGAACGGACCAAACCACCGGGACGCATCCCATCAATCTTCTCACCCTTCAGCCTCCGTTACCGCAATCTAGTATTCCACTCTTACACACAACAAAGCTAATCACCTCAAACGATGCATCCGTCTCCCCATCCAAACCAGATCCGCTCTGCCTGTGAGCGATGTCGTCGCCAGAAACTACGCTGCGCACGTCCCGTCGGCCCGTCAGCTTCATGCGCGCGCTGCACACGTCTTGGTCTGCCGTGTCAGCCCGGCCTACAGCGGCGCGTCGGAAGGCCCCCTAAGAAAGACCTCGTGCTAAGGAAACCCTCCGAAGTTGCATTGAGTCCAGTGGATTCCCGCACCCAAGACCCCTCTTCAGAGGATATGCAGTTCTTGCAGGGCCTTCTTGATGATCCCATATCTGGCTTCAACTGGAACCTAGACTCGTTTTGTTCTTACGACCCAGAGAATCTACCCTTTCCCATGGAGAATTGGCCTGCCGTGCGTCAGCTTGATCCTCCAGGTATTCAGCAACGCATCATTGTGCCAACCAAGCTGCACTTTGAGACACTGTCAAAGCTCAACGTGGAGATTCACAAGGGCTGGAACCATGTAGCGAACTGTACGGAAAACACGCCTTTCGATGAATTTATTTGCGATTCCTATGCCTCCATCAGCGGTTTTGAAAATCTTCAAATGGTTATGAAATCGGCTCAAGAGTTTCTCGTCGTCATCAAAGCGTTGCATCGACAACTCGGTACGCGAACAGCAACTCATCGGGGCCGCACAGCGCGTTCAGACATGACAGCGTTGGTAATGGACCCGGCTCTATCTGGAACAACGTCGCCTTCGTCAACTGGATCACCTCCTGGTGAAGCTGGCACTGCACCTTCTCTTCCTCCTGTATTCGACTCACCCACCATGTTTCTCGTCATATCCTGCTATGTGCAGCTCATCAAGCACTTTGAGTTCATCCTCAAATGCATCTTCGACTCAGTGAGCGATGAGAACCAGGATCTCATCCGACCTGCTCCAATGGAATACGCACGCGTACCTCTGGTGGAAGCTTCAACACAGTTCATCCTCTTCTCCGAGCTTGTCCGCCATGTCCTCAGCCAAATCAACCTCGTTCTGGGCCTACCGAGTATGTGGTCAAATCGTAGCGCCTGGACAGGTCTGTTGACGTGTCAACGGTATAAGGATATGGTCAACGTTGAGCTAGGGGCTATGGAAGGGATGTGGACTGCGAGACCTGGCAAGCTAATAGAGATGACCAGGTTGATCAAGGAGATGTTTGTAGAGTTTTCAATGATGGGCATCGATGCTTCATGATGGTGAGGAGTGAAAGATTCTAGCAGCGAATTTCCCGAGTATAGCGTAGAATACAATTCTAATTAGGAATCATGAGGTCTCGAGAGTCTTTGTGAATTGGGATAACTCTAATCTTCTAAGAGCGATTTAATACTGATTCCAATCCATCAGTTCCATCCATGCAGCTGCCAATACAGCCGAGGCTGCTTCATCATTACGAGAAAAAGTAGGCCGAAATATCCTTAACTCCCTGTCCCTGTCCCTTTCCATTCCTTTCCCTACCAACTCCTCGCAATCATAAAGGCTAAAGCGTCAAGGTCATTATAGGGGAATCGAAATCGTAAAGTCAAACTCATTGCTGTCTTCCTCCTGTGCGCCAAAAACAAATGAGAACCCGCGTGTCGCCTCCCGGGGCAGGTTCTGAGGTGGGGTGGCTGAAGCCCTCTGAATGTTCAGACGTCGACTCCTCGACGGGCTGTGATCTTCTGAGAGTCTCCTCTTGTTGCGGCCCTTCTTGACCGGTGTTATCGGTCCTCTAGTCGCCTCTGCTGGTGGTCCGACGGTCCATTCGCAGGCCAGTACACCAAACTGGACCTTTTCGGGGTTTCGATGCTTGCTGAGTTTGCTGGTTTTTGCGTACTTGACGAACTGCTCTTGTAGCCAGGACTTCATCTCCCAGACTACAGGTCGGACGTTCCAGTCATGGTCGTTGACCTCACAGTAGGTCCTGTTTCCGCCCTGAAATGTGCGCGGCTGGGGATTCGCTGTTCCAAGGTCAGCCTCGTTCAGCCACCATCTGTGTTCTGGTGTCACCTACCTCTGGGCTTTGCCCCAAAGTCGTTGCCTTCCCCGGTAGATTGTGCTGCAGCGTCGTTCTTTCGCAGGATAAAGTAGTCCACAAAGTAGAATTGCTCGAGGTTGGGGAGATATTGGGCCAGGAACCGGTAAATGTGGTTTGGGTGCTTGACGACATCTGGTGAAGGGTGAAGCTGACCGCAATTTGGGCATCGCCGGGGCGTCCGCTGCTCGTTCCACTTGTGACAGTACCGAACCGCAACCTTTCGAATCTGATCGAGTCCCTCACAGGAAAGCGACCTAAAGAAACGGAACCCGCTCTCGAAAACATCAGGCGGAACATACTCGAGGTAAATGACGTCCGAGGAGCAGCCCAAGCTAATGATGCGACCGTTGTCCAGGCGGAAAGTGTCGGATCGACCAGCCAAGCTCTTTGCGATGGCGGCTGCCTCATTGCAGGTTACTGACAGTTTGGCAAGCTGTTGGTGCAGGCTGGTGTAGTAGGAGATGTCGGCCTGGCGAGTAGGATAAAGCGGTCTCAACGATCCATACTGTACCGAAATCGGCCGTGACTCTCTCTTCACCTCGAGCGCAACGGGGTCAGCATTCTCATCATCATCGTCCTCGATGAGCTCATGAGGAGAAGAAAAGTCTCTAATCCACCACCTCCCACGACCAGTAGATGGCTCATACTCGGTGTCAACCTTGAGGAAGTGCATCCCTGGCGTCGTCAAAGTAGCCTCCCATATCTGATGGCGGAGCTCCGGTGGAAGACGGGGGAAAGGCGAAAAAGTGCGACAGTTGTCGGGTATGTCGAACTTGATGGGCGGCTCCTCCATTCTCTCCGAAACGACCTCTGTGATATCCTCCGGTGAGGAGGCGGGAATCTGAAACGTGATGCCGTGCTCGGCGTCGTTATCACGGTCGGTCGTCGCCATGATATGACGTGGGGCACAAGCGTTATCGGTATCTCGTGATCATGAATGAGGGGGGGAGAGAGAAAACGAAAGAGACGCAACAGCAAGAGCAGCTGGGGAGAGGCGACCGAGGAATCCAGAGAGCGAAGAGAGAGTTTGAAGATACAGAGAATGGATGGAGTTGGAGGTTTAAAGGGTAGGAAAAAAAGAGTGAGGTCGGAGAAAGGTAAAGGAACCCCAAAAGCCTCCCGGCGTGCATCCCACGGCGGGGGGCAAGCTCGCAGGCAGCGGGGTCAATAGTGGCTGTGTGCCTAAGGAAAGTCCCCTGGAGGGACAAGCTTGAGCCGCCAAACAGGCAGCTCAGCGCCACGATAGCCACTATCCGCCTGGGCTGGGCTGAATAGAGGACGTTCACAGCACTACGTGATTCAGGCACAGTATTGATGATTTACTAACGGAATATCCATGCAATAGCTTCGTTTTCTACGGAATTTCTGGTTCAAGTAAAACCCTATCCGTTATTAATCCGGAAATGCTGTGAGAGTTTCGAATTACCCATGTGAATTGCATCCCCAGGCAGCCACGTTTGCCCGAGAATGCCAACACAAGCATCAGCAGACTCGGACGCAACCAAGAAATATAATAAAATTACCTTTAAATATAACACAATAGTCCTTAATTACTATTAAATTTTAGAAATCTTATTCTTTCTTTGTTAACATATCTTTCCGAAACTCGGACAGAGAGTGGTCAACTTACCTAAGTTTTAGACCGCCTCCCTGCATCGGGTAGCCACGTCGACGCACCCACTTACCTATCTTTGGAGCACGTCTTGCCACGAGGACAAGTGAATTGAGGCGGGATTGGTCTGACGTTGGGAGGAATATGATGCCAGGGGTAGATGTGACGTATGTACCTAGCTTGTTTGCTACTGATTTGACAATGCTTCAAATGGAGTGCAAGGGACAACGAACGGCAGCCTCGTTTGTTGGGCTTCTGCTTACTTCCCGTTCATGAGTGTTTGGATGGGTAGGAATTGGCGAGCACACTTTCCCCTACCAACGAGTTTGGACATTGCCTAGGCCTACCTCGTCCTCAGGTGAGCGGTCGTTCGCACCAACAAGGTGTTTCTGGAGACCAAACACCGTTGACGGAGAATGGTGTTGCTTCTAGCAGCCTAGTTCGAGGATTGGTCTTGAACTAAAATGGCTAGCAACGACACCGCCCATCAAGAGTATTCCATCATCTGCTCATCTTCAAATCTGGTTCAGCCAAGACTCTCGTCGACTTCACCGAATTCACCCCATCACAGTTCAACTTTGGCCCATCCATCTCTCACGTTGTTCGTCATTGCGAAACTCATGCTTCGTGGCATCCTAGGAATTTCTGCGGCAGTCCTCGTCGAATCCAACCTATTCCAATCACAACTAGGTAGTGAGACTTCGGGTTCCTAAGAGGGAGCCACGGTACCGCTCCTAGCTACCAACGTCTCAGTGAGCCAAGTTAACCTTAACGTAACCAACCACCCAGCACCAAGTGCCACTTCAAGTCAGAAACTTCCATGTGGAAATGAATAAAGTGTCAATCACGGGCACCCGGGGAATTGTGTGTTCAATTAATATCACAAATCGATCAAAACCTGGCAGATCGGTTGGGTCAACATGGAACTCCTGGATTTCGTGGAGAGAGCATGCTGCTCCTCTCTCACAGAAACAGCCCTGCAAGAAAGAGCCTGACTCCTCGCATACCCCAAACACGTATCCAACCCTTGACAGAGATGCCAATCAAACCAACTGCGTCTTTCTCATTTTCAACTGTTTATATCAATCTTTTCCCATTCAATCCCGCTACTTTAGCGTCAAGTTTCCTCTACTTGATCGTCATCCTGTCCAAAATAAATTACCACGCCGCATCGAATCTTCTCTCCCCCGCCACCCAGCCCTCAAAGTCCCGCGAAAATACAGCAGTACAAGAAGCCCCCACTAGCAAGGTGAAATGCGCAAGTTAAAACCTCCCTGGCCTGTTCCGCACGGGTGCATTTGCTGATCGATTTAGTCGCCTCCCCACCGTAGCACTCCCACACTCATCCTCGACAACTGCATCTCAAAGGCTTAGCAACAGAGCCTGGTTGACCCACAAGAACCATCAGTTAAGTATACTTCAAGGAGGCTTTTAAACAGTTTAATATTGCCCGGGACATGCTGCAGTACCCCAGGATTACTATCAGATGGTTGAGAGATGGCGATACTCAGAGGTCTCCAAGAAGGGCCCAGTACTCGAGCAGGTCAATCTGCCTCATCTCAGCTCAAGATCATCCTCGACTCGGGCACTCAGTCTGATCCCAATGTCGTGTAACCCCGTTCAAGACTCAATTTTCAGGCGAGACGAAGAACTCGGGGCTTTGTCCATTGCATGAAGACAGACAATACTACATTCACACTGTGCTTACAAGCGAGCCAGAATACTCCACGAGAGAAGAGGAAACCCCGTTTAACAACTCCGCGGCCGATTGACTCACAAAAAAGGCGCGTCTAAGGAAACAGGCAACCAAGCGCCGATCACCGTATTCAGCTTTCTTCCAAGAGGTTGCATCCAACATGAAATGATGACTCTGGCGCTTGCGCAGTGCCGCGCGGCAGTCGCTTACCTGCATTTACGAGGCGGACTCGAACAGAAGAAGAATCCCCATGATTGGACATCTCTGCCGCCCGAAGGATTCATGTAGACTTTCGACGCTTTGCCCTTTTTTCATCAATCTCCTCACATGTGAGAGAAATAGGCCAAAGGGGGTTAGACGGGCTTCGTCGGTACCTGCACGTTGGACAGGGGGGGCATGGATTCCTGCCCGACGTCATCGGCAGCAGTCTGGGCTTTACATAGGTACAGTATTGGACCAGGGGCATTTCCAAGATTGAGTTAGTTTGCGTTGGAGGCCGCGTGCACCCAAATGTGTCTGGCACATCATCGTCATTCCCCGAAAAAGGCCACGGTCTAGACTTGCAGATCAGGGTCCTTTATCGGTGTTTGTGAGGGAATTTGATCTCGATGATCAATCTAGGGTCTCTTGGCCGTTGTAGTCACTATTCTTATTGGTCAATGTCATTGATCAAGGGCATTCAAACTCCGTCTCACAACCGAGGGTCCTCCTTTACAACTCTGTTGCTCAGTCCGACAGTGAGATTGTATGCACCGTGCGTATTCCGCAGGACTTGAGACTCGACACGAAGACAAAACCATGAGATCAATATTTGATACATCAAAAAGGCTTCATCTGGCGAGGCCAAAAATCGTTAGAAAGTGACATCATTTCTCCGTAGAATGCCATCGTCAACATGGTTGAAAGAAATGGGCATTTTTCGAATTTGACAGTCAAAGTCAGCCTAGCGACGCCATAAACGAGCCGCCCCGTACCGCAGTGACGTCATAAGGACCCTTGATTCGTATCCTCCCACACCCACCATGAAGCAACCGAGGGTGCAACTGCGTCCTCGGGGTCTAGAACGCATGATCGTCTCTGAGCGTAAGTACAGTAAGGGAAAATGCGGCTGAATTGAGCTTATTGGGGGGAAAAGGGTGAACGCCTATGTCGCTCCCGTCATTGCTCTTGGGGCTGTCAGCTCTCATATTCTTTAAAAGAGCTGTGTCCTCCAAGTCTTTTCGACCTTTATTTTCCTCATCATTCTAAACAATAGAACTTGTTTCTCTCTATTTACTTTCTCTGGCAAATTCCCAAGACGGGATCTTTGCTGATCTCCCATTTCTGGGATTTCGGTTTTCAGGGTCCTTTCTTCAACGGGCGACACTCAGCCAATCACCGCTTTCACCAATTGCGGGATCAACACGCCTCGATCTTGGTTTTCTTGCACTTGTTACTACTCGCTGTAATTCAATGGAAGTACTATTTTCTGTTGAGTTTGTCGTACAAGAACCCTCGATATCATGGCATCCAATACTTCCTCTACGGATGCTGTGTGTTACTTGAACCTTGCAGAGTGAGATACACGCCAAGACTTCCATAAGCAGGTTACCACTAACACGCGACCACCAGAACCATAACTTCGAATAACTCCTCAACCAATGGCAATGCCGTCGTACTTCCTGTAGCCGTCCCAGAAGATCGTCAGTACAGTCTCAGCCGTTACCTCGCTGGATCGGACCAGCTTGCTCCAGACCACCCTGAGTATCGTCTCCGTGCTCCGATGGCTTTCAAGCCTCAGGTCAGCAATCGGGAGAGTCGACGACAGAATAAGCGACGCATGGAAGCCATCCTGCGCGCCATCGAGGCCAAGCTCAATTCCCCTGGATGAAGTCTTTCGTCTTTTATCTTGTACGGATTAACGATACGATACATGTCTACCTACCTATGGTAAGGACCCCAACTTCTCCATCCAAGCTGTCGCTAATTATTCCAAGATTGCTTCTCTAAACTCAACAGACAACACAGCTTGTCACATCAACGATATTTCACGTCATTTCCCCACGAATTTCAAAGATCCTCGCTCCCTACGAACATCTCACGCTCAACCATCAGCATCGATTTGAGTTTAACCATCGCCCCAGGCTAGCATCCACAGTTAGGCTCCATCCACTAAAAAGCCTACACCAATAGCAACCTGGTCAGCAGCCTGATTTGGCAATGGCCTCTGGCAGATGCTTGTTTTCCTTGGGGTGAGGCTCACATATTCTCATTTGTCTTATAGAAGGGTTTGCCTGTCATTTTTGGAGCCGTTCTATCCTTTATGCGGTTTCGGATGGCTGGCAGTGTCATGGTGTTTAGCACAATCTTTTCGGCAGCCTTGTTAACGTGCTGCTTGTTTTTCTAGAGTCGTTTTTCGCAGACGGATGGTTTCGGCAGCTTTATTCTTTGTCACTCTCTATAACCTCTCGCCTCCTTCATTCTATAGGCGATTCCTTTGTCTACTCTCGCCGTCCATCTCCCGTCCTCGCGAACCATGCCCTGCCGACTCGGAGCAGCGAAAAGTGGGGTCTCTGACCGACCAGCTCCCGGTGACTTGAACAATCATCATGCCCACATCCTTGAATATTGATGGTAAGTCCCAATATGGCTCGAATGCACTTCTCCAATCTGTCGAAACAATATTCCCACTCTTTCCGGCCTCAACAGCTATTTCCATGATGTATTTCGGCGTTAACAAGACTCCGTCCAGACCTGACGCCATCACGGCCCCACAAAACCGGGTTTGGCTGACGCCAGCATCGCGACTTACACCAAATGTTGCTGGCGTCAGCGAGAAACCATGAGTTTATCCACGAGTTTCGGACTTTAGAAATAGAGTCAAGTATAAAGGTTTCATTTTCTGCTCGCTTGAAATGTCCATCAACAACATCTCAGCACATTACAATTCCATCTCAACTCATTTCATCCACATATCAACCAGAACACTAGTTCAACGCCTCAAAACATCACAATGTCCCCTTACACCCCTACCACCCCCATCAGCGAACTCATCGCAGACTACGCCTCCATCATCAAGGGCAAGACAATCCTCACAACAGGCGTAACCCTCAAGGGCCTCGGCGCAACCTTTGTCGAAGCCACCGCCGCCGCATCCCCAGGACTCCTCATCCTCGCCGGCCGCACCGCCTCCAAGCTCGAGGATCTCTCCAAGGCCATCGCCACAGCTCATCCGGGCGTCAAGACCCGCCACCTCCTCGTCGACCTAACCTCCATGGACTCGGTGCGCAAGGCTGCTGAGGAGGTCAACGGGTGGGATGACGTGCCCAAGATTGATGTTGTGGTTAATAATGCTGCTGTCATGGCTATTCCTTATTCTGTTACTGCGGATGGCTTTGAGACGCAGTTTGCTGCTGGTCATCTCGGACACTTTCTCTTGACAAACCTCATCATGGAAAAGATCCTCGCCTCAGAATCTCCCCGCATTGTCAACATCTCGAGCAACGGCCACAGCTTCAGTCCCGTCCGCCACTACGATCCTCACTTTAGCGCAAGTCATACCCCTCCTCCCATAATCCCAGAAAATGTTAGCTAACTCAAGACAGAAGGAGGGCGAGACGTATGACAGGTGGGCGGCTTACGGACAAACCAAGACGGCCAACATGCTCTTCTCGCTGTCCCTTGCCCAGAAGCTTGGAAGCCGGGGTCTCCAGTCGTACAGCGTGCACCCAGGTCTGATCATGACGACCAGTCTGGGAAACCATCTCGACTTTGCTTCCCCGGACAAGGATCTAGGAAGTTTTTGTAAGTTTCTCTCCCTTTTTTTTTTCTTTAACCCTGGCCTCCAGACGCTAATCAGCATTACAGTGCAAGCCCATCGTGAGCGCGGCCACCTCGAAGGCTGGGAGTTCTTTACACCCGCCCCTGTAGAGGTTGGAGCAGCCACGCATGCCTTTGCGGCATTTGACCCCAACATCAAGGGTAAGTAAAACTTTCTTCCCGACTGAATTTGAACCCATGTACTAAGCTTTCAATAGCGAGCAACGGTGCTCACCTCCTCGAGTGTCGTGTTGCTGACCCTTACGTCGACACGGTAAAGTCCTGGGCAAGGGATATTGTCGAGGCTGACAAGACGTGGAAGTTGAGCGAGGAGCTTGTTAAGCAAAAGTTTAGCTACTAAAGAGGTCCGCGGGTGAGATTGATAGAGGGAACTGATTTGACGGACAAACTTTGCTATTTGGCAGCGCTCCCTTCATAGATAGATTCGGAACAAGGAGGATTAATTGACCATTGATGTATTCAACACATGTCCAGCATGAATCAAATTGAGGAGATGATGTTTTCAAGTCTAGAACCGCTACTTTTGCCCCATGAGATATACGTGGGTATCCACCTCTAATCCAAAACGCCATAAATCAAGAAACCCCCCTTCCCGACCCAGACCAGGAAAACGTATATATGTACATCAACTCATCTCTCATACCGTAGCAACAGACCACTCCTGCATCACCGTCGGGTTCTGCACAGCTTTGCCCGTCTGCCCGCTCAACCACGCTCGACACGCCTCGAGGTGAGCATACTGCTCCGTGTCCTGTCCTCCGAGGCTCTTCATCTTGATGTCGGCCACGTCAAGGACGCTTCGGCCTGCTGCGTCTCGGGCGTGGACAGAAGCGCCGTCTTCGACGAGTTGCTTCACTGCGAGCTTTCGACCGCAGCGGACGGCTACGTGTAGTGCCGTCTCGCCAGACCGGTTACGCGCGTTAATATCAGCACCAGCTTCCACGAGCTTGTGCAGAATCCTGCCTCCGACCTTGTAATCATCATCCTCTGGTAGTTGTGCGGCGAACGCCATAAGCGGTGTATATCCGTGAATATCGTAGTGGTTCGGGTCGGCTTCCGCTTCGAGAAGGCCTTCCAAAAGGCTTAGACGCAGGTTATATCGCTCGGTGCAAGAATCCAAATCCTTGGGCGTCCTATCCTTTCTGCGCGGGCGATCGCTAGGCTCACCCTTCTCATCTAGATCATGCTTGTGGAGGACGCTGGATTTGCTCAGAGTCGCTGCGGCGAGGCAGTGAAGACCATTGCGGCCTTCTGAATCCTCTATCGATCCCGATCCTCGTTCGGAGGCCTTGCTGATAAACTCGATCAACCGAGCCTCTTTTGCAACAACGCTGATATGGTAGGGCTCAGCATCGTCGTCATCCTCGGGTACTGATGCCGATACCGGAGGGTCAAGTTCCATCGCTTGGGTGTAAGCCCTGTTGAAGCTAAACGTGGGCTCAGGTCGAAGGGCAAACGTGGGCGTCACGTTGAAGGCGTCCCTCTTGGTGCAGGTGTCGCTCTGACAAATCCGAAGGAAAAAGTTGCGCATGTCGGGGGAAACATCCCTAGCGAGGAGGATGTGTGAGAAAGAACGTCCATAGTGGTCGCGGGCGCCAAAGTCAAAGTTTCTCTGAGCCAGGCTGCGCAGCAGCTCGCACAAGAAGGTCTCGTTGTAGAACCAGCCTCGGTGGAGGACGTGAAGGAGTGTCTGGCCAGCCGTGTTTTGCGCGTTGAGAATGTGAGGGTTTGGGTTCAATAGAAGAGCCTGGAAAAGGTGGTCCTTCATTCCTCGTGCTGCCATCAGATGAAGAATTGTGTTTCCAAAGGGATCGCGATCCTCAACTTTCATACCCTCGCTGTTGTACTGGAGCATCCTCTGAGCGCCATTGGATAACCCGTGCACCGTCACCCAGGCCAGCTCTTGAATCTGTTCGTTGGGACGACACAAGCATGACTTTTTGATATGCTGCTCCGTCTCTTCGAAGCATGGAGGCTGCTGTCCGAAAAGCTCATCGAGAAGTAAAAACTCGCCAGGAAGATGATCAGGTCCGTTCGGTAGAGGAGGCGGCGAGTCCGAGTCGTTCATCCAGGTTGACTCTGAAGGCTCGTCATCCGAGATGGGTGAAAGACTTGTCCCTCGATGAGTGACAGGCGCGGTATATCTCTTTACAAGCCTCTTGACACTCTTGACATATGCATCAGAGTAGTCGTTGAGCAGACGGTGCAGGGTCCCGGTGGTGCAGTCTGTGGATGCGGACATGAAACTTGTGCTTCGAAGGAATCGCTGAAAAACACCATCATTGTTCTGTTGCTGGTTCGGCACCGCCCTAGCTTGCTGATGAGGAATAGATCTATTTTGCGCATGTTGTTGAAAAGGAACAGATCTGTTGGGCGTATGTTGTTGAGTAGGGAATTGGTTGAAAGGAGGAACCTCGAGCGTAGGACTAATGCCATTGTTCCTCATGAGATGCGGCGTAGGGTTCGGGTTGAGCGAGGGTATCGAGTTGTTAGGGCTTCTCGCCTGCGAATTGATCGAGTTCCAACTAGAAGTCGTGCGCGTGGGTGATAGTGCAAGCTCATCCAATCGTCGACCCATATCCTCCTCGTTTCTTGGATGCAACCATCGAGGCTGCTTGTTGAGCAACGAATTGAGCTTCTTGTTGGCAGATTCAATCCTATGACGTTTCTCATCAGCACCAAAGTCACACACACAAAGCTAGGCGGCGGGGGAGGCGAACTCACCCAGGAACAGGATCGGGGGACTTGGCATGGACTACGGCCATGATCTTGTCGAGCGATAGCGTCGTGTACAGGTAAAGTCGTGACACCTTTCTCTGCGAAGAAGGCGTCCATAGCTGCGGTCGTCCAGTCGTGGTATTGTTGGAGCCGCTGGGCGAGGCAGACGACACTGGGGGTCTGAGACCCGAAGGCGACGATGCCCCGCCAAAGTTCATTGTGTCGGCGATGGGGTTTGAATGCAAGGCAAATGTTTCTGAGGGGAAAAGTCGTTTGCTGATCAGCTGAAATAGATCAAGTCGCCAGCCTCGTGTAGATTTTTAATGTCAAGAAGCAGACAAGGCGCCCATTATGCAGTCATCAGGGAAGCACACAAGCTTATAAGGCGGCGTCCTCATTGATGGGGTCGAAAAAGATGGTCGCAGGGGAAGGATACACCGATGGGCAGTGAGTAGATAGATAAAAAAACCGATGGCCAACATCAAAAGACCTTCTCTGGCCCCCAAAAACCAGGCCAGGGTGGGCATGAGATCCCAGTTATCCCAATCCAAAAGGGGGGTGCACACCATCATCTCAGCTTGCGGTTTGTCCGTAGGTAGGCAGAACAAGTGGAATGTGAGTGAGTTGGAGTGTGGCATGCGGCCTGTGGAGGTTTGAAGCTGCTGCGCCTCGTGATCGTACAGGAGGCCTACAGAGGTACTAGGCGAGAGAGGTGTCATAGCCAGCCAATGCTCGTGTGAGACAAGATGCTGCACAACTGGACAATTGTGCATCCGTTAGCTTAGTAGAAGCAAGAAATGCCGTGTGCCGGACGCTTTGACTGGATTCATCAAGATTAATCTGATTCATGTCGCCTTGCCTTACTCTGACTGTCTGTCTCACTGCAAGTTTGACAGCGGCTATTCCAGCCCACACACAGCGTTAACCGCCCAGCTACTGCACCATCACGACTCAATCACACAATAGTCAACCCTTTTCTGTCCAAAACTATTCAATCAAAGACTCAATCCATCCTCAATTCAACTACCCTCAATCACATCATTAACCAACTTTCTTCAGCTCAGGAGGGAGCTCACATCGTTCGCTTGTCCGGCACACACAAGGTGGGAATGCAAACCGAGGCGCAGAGGGCGGTGCAAAGATGTGGCTGACCACCAGGCACAACAGCTCGCCTGCTGCGCCTCACTAGGCTGTATTCTCCAACATGGCGATCTGAACCAATCTCTCTGCTGCCTCTTTTCTCTTTATGCGAGCCCCGGACTATTGTCTCAATAGTTCACAAAAGGTCCGTCGGACAAAAAAGATGGGTTTCTCCCTACCAACGGTGTCAATGCAAGATCTCAGCCCCGCACTCTCGGACAAAACAGCCACCACGAGGGTTATTGTGAAGCTCTCAGTTCTAGACTTGGATATTTAGTAGACATAAGACCAGATAATTAAAAGGCTAGTTGTCATAATTGGATCTTTTGTTCTCAAGATTTCATCCAGTGCCTACCTCTTCAGCCCGACAATTCCGGCATCTTCAGTTGTGAGTGCTAAACCCACATGCACGTCACTGGCCCTTGCATCAACAATTCAGCCACTGTCCTGTGAAACACTCCGCCAACGTCCTCGTGCTCCCTCGACCGTTGTGTGATCCAGATAGTTACTCAGTGGCAACAAAAAACAGCGCCAACTAAAATCATCAATTGAGAGAAGAGGAGTCCATAAGGCGGTGTGAACCGTTACTATTCTGGAACTTCTCATCCAGGGCTGGAAAAAAGCACGACGCCATCGACGAGACCACGTGAAGATCAAGACCCGGAGCGGTACGTACCTCCGAGATTATGTCATTGTCCGAATGCCGGCTTTGCCCTTGCATCCCCCGTCCGTGTGCCGTGGGACATCAGAACGGGGAACGGAGAGGCGAGACATTTCAGCTGATCGTCAAAGTCAGCATGTACATCCCTAGTGCCGTTCGTGTTTCTCTTTGTTTGTCGATTAGTCTGCCAATCAAATCTTGCTGTTCCGAGCTTTCCGGTCATTGTCCCCTGCAACCTCCACGCCTTGATCGCCAACCTCACGTCGAAACATATACCATCACCAGAAACTTCAACCCAGTCCCTACGACAATCCGAGGTCTCTCTTCTTCTCTCTTCACCGACAGTTAATACTCACCGCAACAAAAGCCACACCCCATCGTAGACGCCCCTAATCTTCCAGAATCCCCTTCCCGCATTCCAGTCCTCTCTCAACGGTCCCTCTCCTCTCCCCTTTTTTTACTTTCGTCTCTTTAACTTCCCGAGAACTTTCCAACAACCCGGATCAAACGGTTCCCATTCCCACACGCCCCTCAGTCTAGCGCGTTTCAAAGAATACAGGAACCTTCTATCCCGTATTGAGTAGTGATTCCTTTATCCACCCGCCCACATGGGAAATGAATGAGGAGATAGAGTTTAGGACCACGACGGAATCCCACCTTGAGTTCCATAGCAGCCACAAAGTCATGGAACAAAGGATCATGAGATCTAATTCAACGTCTTGTGACAGGTTGACATGAATGCAACATTCAGGGACTACTACTCAGGGAAAATAGAAGTCAAAAGTCATGTCACATGGGAAAGGCACATCAATGCTAGACAAACATGAAATTGGTATCTTCCGACAGTTGAGAAAAATACACAGTATTAACCAGAACTCGTAACCATTCTACACTATGGGCAGGGCCAAAGTCGTCTAATTCATACTATGTACATAGTGAAGCGTATTATGTTTGTAAGAATTAACAGCCAAGGAAAGTTTTTCCAAGATGCATTTACAGAAGGACGGCAAAGACACCGATGGCAGCGACGGCCATGGAGACACCGGTACGGCCAGCACCGGCAGTGACGGGGGTGATGGGAGCATCACCAGTCTCGGTGGGCTGGCTGTAGGGGAGAGTGGCAGAGGGCTGGCCCTTGGAAGGCTCCTCGGGGCAGTTCTCACCACCAGGGCAGACAGGCTTGGCGGGAGTGGAAGGCTCCTCGTGCTCCGGCTTGGAAGGAGTCTCATAGCCAGGCTGGGTGGGCTTGGAAGGCTTGGAGGGCTCCTCGTGGCCAGGCTTGTCACCACCGGGAACAATGACAGTGGTGTAAGAAGGAATCTCAGCAGTGCCAGTGGGGTAGCAGGTGGTGGTGACCTTGCCGGGGTAGCAGTCCTCATCATCACCGACACACTTAGTGATAGTGTAGGTCTGGGTCTTGTAGAGGGTAGTGGCACCCTTGGGAGGAGAGTAGACGGTGGGCTTGGCGGGTGCTCCTCAGTCACAGGGCAGACGGTGGTAGAGACAGGGATAGTCTCAGTAGTGACATAAGGACCCTCGGGACCGTTGGGGCAGTCAGTGACGTAGGCAGGGCACTTGGTGTAGGTGTGAGTCTGAGTGGTGTAGATGGTCTTGGTGGTGTAAGGAGGCTCATAGGGAGTAGTCTGGGCCTTGGTGGGCTTGGACTCAGTCTCAGTGGTGCAAGTGGTGGTGTGTCCCTTGCCAGTCTCGGTGGTCTTGCCAGTCTCAGTGCCAGTGGGCTCAGTAGCAGTACCGGTGGGCTCGGTAGCAGTGCCAGTAGGCTCGGTGGCGGTCTCAGTACCGGTAGGCTCAGTGGCAGTTCCAGTGGGCTCAGTAGCGGTGCCAGTAGGCTCAGTAGCGGTCTCAGTAC